>CM031956.1:19486682-19579182 GCA_018749465.1 Paracanthobrama guichenoti | reverse complement strand
TTCTTTTTAATGGATATCAATGTAGGAGAGGCTTCACTACGCTATATAGTGTACAACAGCTTTTGTGAGGAAATAGCTTATAATTTATTGAATCGACAGCCTGTTCACCAATCTTCAACGTGGTTTGCACTAAACAACACTTTTGTTGGAAACTATATGTAGAGTTTACCTTGATAAAAAATTTTATTTAAGAGAAGGCAGAGTAGGGAAGGTCACGACACTCATCTATGGCTGTCATCTATCTGTTCTACCTATGGCTTCCAGGTTTCAACAAATTAATTAGACTTGAATTATAATGATTTTTGACAGCTATGTATGCTTAATAAAGATAACACTTTTTAATGAATGGAGGTAAACTAAATATAAAGATTTTAATAAATAAATGTATTCTTTCTATGGATTCCACATTTCAGACTGCTCAATATATTCCCTTAATGGAAGTTCTGAAGTGTGAAACTTAAATCACGTGAGCCACACATAACGACAAGTGATGGATGTCTTTAAAAATACAAAAAAATATTTTATTATATTTCAGCATAAACATACACAGCTAGACAGGTAATGAACACAATCTAGCTAACATTTATAATTCATTTACGGCTGAAATGTTGCACGTATATGTAAGCAAAGTATTTATCGTAATGTACTTTAAATGACATTACAAGTTATGTCAGAAAGATATTAGCTCTGCTGTTGTTCATAAATACTAGTAGTGATGTTGTACAATGAGGACATTGTCATGTCACCGGAAATAGAGTCATCAATGTGTAGTGAACTGTCCTTACCAGTGCCCGAATCAATGAATACGATATACTGATTCATGAGCTTGGGAGCTGATTGAGATGCAGCCTGTGTGTAACGTAAACTGTAACTGACTGTCATAAAACTCTGAATGCTGGCCACTGACGCCATTGCCTCCTCATAAACCTCCTCATGGATGAAAATCATCATGTTTGCAGCTGTGACACAGAGGGCTTCATCATGATCAAATAAACACTGGGTTTTCAAAAGTGTGAAGTTCACAACATAGAGTTTTTACATGCTGGTTTGTTTTGTAGAGACATCAAATTTTCATGCCCTAAACATAACACTGAAAAACAAAACAAAGTATAAAACAGATTTAAGTCTGAAGGTCTGGCTACGTGAGACTAGTGGCCGTATAGCTTTTGATTATCTGATCACAAATGACTATTGCTGGTAAAAATAGGACATCATAAATATTATGCTGGGGAAGGTGTTTCTATGTAAATTGCAGTGGTGCATAATACACTATATTACCAAAAGTATTGGGACACCCCTCCAAATCATTGAATTCAGGTCTTTCAATCACTTCCACGGCCACAGATGTATAAAATCAAGCACCTAGGCATGCAGACGCTTCTACAAACATTTGTGAAAGAATGGGTCGCTCTCAGGAGCTCAGTGAATTCAAGCGCGGTACCGTGATAGGTTGCCACCTGTGCAATAAGTCCATTCATGAAATTTCCACACTACTAAATATTCCACGGTCAACTGATAGTGGTATTATAACAAAGTAGAAGCAAGTGGGAACAACACCAACTCAGCCACAAAGCAGTAGGCCACGCAAAATCACAGAGTGGGGGCAGCGCATGCTGAGGTGCACAGTGCACAGAAGTCGTTAACTTTCTGCAGTCAATAGCGAACTCTTAACACTTCAGCATACGAAGGCATTTGGACAATTTCATGCTCCCAACTTTCTGGGAACAGTTTGGGGATGGCCCCTTCCCGTTCCAATATGCACAAAGCAAGGTCCATAAAGACATGAATGAGCAAGTTTGGTGTGGCGGAACTTGACTGACCTCAACCCGACAGAACACCTTTGGGATAAATTAGAGCGGAGACTGCGAGCCAGGCCTTCTCATCAACATCAGTGCCTGACCTCATAAATGCGTTTCTAGAAGAATGGTCAGAAATTCCCATAGACACGCTCCTAAGCCTTGTGGAAAGCCTTCCCAGAAGAGTTGAAGCTGTTATAGCTGCAAAAGGTGGGCCAACTCCATATTAAACCCTACGGATTAAGAATGAGATGTCATTAAAGTTCATGTGCATGTAAAGGCTTATGACTAAACTTTTGGCAAAATTGTGTACGTCATATCATGAACTATGTCAATGCATGAATCAAAACTCATGTTGAACGTTTCGGACATTTTTCCATACATCATTTCTTAATGATAATGCGGAATATGGAGCTGAAACAATGTGTAGATCACTCATTTGTCTACGCTCGATTTTCTGACAGTAGACAGACCATGTGACTACATAGATTTCAACAGTTTGGACATAACATCTCCATAGGAAATACATTTTGTAATGATTATTTCGATTTTATTATTATATATATATTTTTTTACTTAAACTTTGTTTAACAGAATTTGTGATGAAAATATTATCCATGATGCTGTACAGAAAATTCTACCAATTAGAGCGCCAAAAGAGCTCTGCAGGGAATGCCCACTCCCATGAAGCACTGCAAATGTTATTATTTATTTTAACAATTTAACTACATTTATGACAATGAGAATGAAGTAATAACGTCTCGGTTACGTATGGTAACCCTCGTTCCCTGAAGGAGGGAACGGAGACGTACGTCGGACGTCACCAACGAATTGGGATCACTTCAGGGAGCCCCCTATCAGCTTCGAGATATAGAGAACCAGCTAATGACTATTGGCGTGCGAGATTTGCATCTCGCACTCCGCCCCGCAGCGCGGGTATAAGTGGAAGTGAAATGCAGCACACCTTTGTTTTTCACTGAGGAGTCGAACTATTGACTCGGCCTGCAGTGATGGTACAGCAACTGTGGCGACAGGATGTACGTCTCTGTTCCCTCCTTCAGGGAACGAGGGTTACCATACGTAACCGAGACATTCCCTTTGAGTCGGTCACGTTCGACGTACGTCGGAAGTCACCGACGAATTGGGATTCCTTTGGAAAACACCACAGTTACTACCACTTCCAGTGACCCGCGAGAGCCCTTCAGACCGGGCGGGGAAATTCACGGAGGGAGAGTCAGTGCTACTGTTCCGCAAGACCCACTCAGCAGACTATTGGATAACCCTGGGAAAGCGTGCCCCGGGGGGGCGCTGTGGAAGCCACATCATGCCCGGAGGGAGTTACCATGTGGAGAATACACTGGCCGCGGGCAGTTCAACATACGGAAGTCCCAGGGGTGGCCCCGGGAAGAAGATACACCCCTGGTGGAGTGGGCTCTTAACCCGAGTGGGCAGGGCACGTCTTGGGCTTCATACGCCAAGACGATGGCATCCACTATCCAGTGGGCCATCCTCTGCTTGGAGACAGCCTTTCCCTTCTGCTGGCCTCCGTAACAGATGAAGAGCTGCTCTTAGGTCCTGAAGCTTTGCTTTGTGTCCACATAAGTCCGTAAGGTGCGGACGGGACAGAGAAAAGCTAGAGCTGGGTCTGCCTCCTCCGAGGGCAGCGCTTGCAGGCTCACCACCTGGTTCCGGAAGGGAGTGGTGGGAACCTTGGGCACATATCCAGGCCGGGGTCTCAGGATTACGTGAGAGTTACCAGCCCCGAATTCCAGGCACGATTCGTCAACCGAAAATGCCTGCAGGTCCCCTACCCTCTTGATGGAGGCCAATGCAGTCAGGAGTACTGTCTTCAGAGACAAAATTTTTAACTCTGCTGACTGCAAAGGCTCGAAGGGAGGGGGTCTGAGTGTGCTGTGCAACACTTACCTGCTTGCACTGAGAGGACGCGCAAGTGTGGGGAGGCTGCTTGTGTGCATCCCAAACACAGCCGGCACCCCCTGCTGGCGATAGGAGAGGCGCCTGAGGGTGACAAGGCATGGGAGCATCGAACACCGCCAAGCGCACTCTCTTGGCACCCAGAGATTTTGGAGACTGCTCTTTTGTCGAGAATTTGGGCACTGCTGGTGGAACATAAACAGGACGACAAATTGGAATTTTGGTGCTGCAGCCATCTCCTGAAGAGCAGTCTCCTCCATCTCTGGGTGGCCCGTCTCAGGGTCTCTTACAACAGCGCTTACCCCCTGGCTTGGCAGTGGTCTGAGCGGGCTGGACATCCTTCCCACAGCTAGCTTCATGCCGACGCCCGGGTGGAGGCTACTACTGGGCTGGGGCGGGAGCGGGGGGACGTCCTCGGCGACGAGCAGGCGGAGGTGCTGTGGCCGGCGGCGAGGTGGAGGCAGCAGCTGGCCGCCGGGACAGGATGTGTTTGATGACATCTGTCTGCTTTTGGGTGGCCGAGAACTGCTGGGCAAAGCTCTCGACGCATCGCCGAACAACCCGGCCGGGGAGACGGGGGAGTCCAGGAACCGATATTTATCGGTCTCCCTCATGTCGGCCAGGTTGAGCCAGAGATGCCGTTCCTGGACCACCAGAGTGGACATCGCCCAGCCAATGGAACGGGCGGTGACTTTTGTTGCCCGGAGGCTTGCCCGCCATCAAGGGTAGCGAGGAGGGAGGAGCCACCAGGCACTAAAGGCACTAAAGGGTGAGCTCCTCATGCACCTCTGGGAAGAAAGGTACCGGGGCGAGTCATGCTGGTTGTCAGAAACCAATCATCCAACCTAGAAGGTTTCGGGACGTGGTGGACGGTTCCACTCAAGCCCGACCTTTTTGACGGCCCGGGAAAGCATAGCCGTCAACTCGGGGTCCGACTCGACCACTGCCACTCTCCCAGAGGGAGGCAGTGCAGCCAAATCTTCATCCTCCGAGGACTGGAACTCCCCCTCCGATGCAGCGATCGACATCTGTTCGTCTGCCGGAGCCCCAAAGGTCACTACTGGGCACCCGTGGGCGGAGCCAGCGGCTTCCTCCGGGAGCTCAACCGGTAGCGGCGCTTGGGAGGGATTAGGGGCCTGCGAAGGTAGCCTCGGCGGGTTTGCCCTAAACGTAATCCTCAGGTCACCCCGGCCATCCGTCTAAGTAGGTCTATTCATGGGAATAGCACTAGATCGAGGTATGGGTAGGGGGACTCCACCTTCCTAGAGGTAGGTGAGTCTCGACCTAAGCGCTGCGATAGTTCGTGTTCTCACTGTGGGAACATGACTATCCACAAAAGCCGCCTCAGCGTGCTGAATACCCAGGCACGTGATACAGCGATTGTGACTGTCAGCAGGCGACAGGGAACAACCACATCCAGAAACGGACGGGTGGAATGACATCTTGAAAAAGACGCAGTGTCACACCTATGTTGCTCTTTTTGTGAGGAAACGCTCTTTTAGAAGTTCTGAAGCACCCAGGGAAAGACCGTGGCAACACATAGGGGAAAGGTGCAGTCTGTGTGTGCACTCACTCAAACAAACGCCCTCACACACCAACTTCTCAGACTTGCTGTGAGAACAGCAGTTTGTTTATTCTAGGCAGCGGTGAGCACACGGTCACGCTGCTTGTTGCGTTTCACCAAACACAAGGGCGTCTCTCTCTCTCTCTCTCTTTCTCTCCCTCTGCTGACAGGCAGGTCTCGTGCTTCATCTCCGAAGTGAATGACAAAGGTGCGCTGCATTTCGCTTCCGCTTATACCCGCGCTGCGGGGCGGAGCACGAGATGCAAATCTCGCACGCCAATAGTCATTGGCCGGTTCTCTACATCTCGAAGCTGATAGGGGGCTTCCTGAAGTGATCCCAATTTGTTGGTGACGTCCGTTGAACGTGACCAACTGAAAGGGAATGAGATTTCAGGGAATGTCATTTGTCATAAGTCCAAAAATAACAATAATAATAATAATGGCACAGCAAGCACCACTCATATTGTCTTTGAAATAATCCAGTGTATTTATTACAAAGCAGTTGAAGTTTTCTCTGGTAAATAATGTTTTTTTAAACTTAATTTTAAGAATTATTTTAAAAATCCTTTAAATAATACATATCTTACATACTAATGGGCTTCCAAACTTTGCCACTGCTGGCTGATGATTAAGTAAACTTACAGTTGGTTTTAGTTCCCTTTTGTCATCAATCAAGCCAGCATGCTTTATTAAACCTCTCATGCCCACTTATCCAGACATTTAAAGTCTGTGTGCTGGGGTCTGGAGCTTGGTACACTTGATGGATTAGGACAGACGTGTAGAATGATGGAGAGGATAAGGGAGGCAGGGTTATATTTGGCCTGTCTAAACGAGCTTCAGTTGGGTGAGAGGAGATGTGGATTGCCCTCTGTGCCGATTTGTCGTTCCAGTGTGGGGTGGTGGCGTCTCTCCAGGTCTCCGTTATGTGCCACTGACTGCGGTAATGAGAGTCGTTTATATTGTCATTTGTTTACAAGGCTTGCAGTGACCATGTCTGCCACTGCCAGACAGAGACCAGAAGGAGACGCTAATATGAGGATGCGGTTATGTTGAGTCTGTTGCCGTGTCATTAGAAATGGATCAACAGAATAAGGACTCGCTTAACAAGGACAGTAAATTCAACAGATTAATGATTTGTCAATTCACGTGCAATTATCCAGCATAACTCACTATGCATGCACTTACTTATTACAGGAACAGTCCCCTAAGGCAGGGGTTCTCAACCTTTTGCAACCTGGGCCTCCTCAAAGCTGGTTCATTGTCATATTATAATTATTAAATTATCTTGCGTCCTCCCCATAGTATTTTATACTATGATATTTAGATATTCAACTGCAGCAAGCCCTCTGATCTGCCACGTACCATCATATTGTGCCAGAGCGGCCGTGCGCATATACTTTCAGTTTAGAATTAGCGCCAATTCAGGCGGGTTGCTTTCATTTTGTGTTCATTAGCCTATTATTCTTAATTAAAAACACAGCAAGAAACCAGTACAATGACACACTCCCTTAAATAGGCACTTTTACATTTCGCTTTGAAACCAGATCTTCCGCGATCATCTTGTCATTTAGCTCTCTCTGATGAATGAGATTTGACTCCTGCTGCGACTCTCGTTCGGCTCGTGCTGTATTGAGCAGACACGTTCAGTTTTTAATTGTTGTGTCTGTTCTCTAACTGAACTAAATTATTTTATTACTATAAAAAATGTAAACGACGGTGGCCAGGGGAGGTGCCGCAGTGGGCGAGTGATGTAACCGGTGTTTACACCGATAACACCAACTATCGCAGCAAGCCTAATCTGTATTAAAGAGAAAATAATCACTTCATCTGATGTTTAAAGAAAATAAAATAGCCTTGACAGCTACTTACTGATGTTTCACAACTGCTGTTTGAAGAGCTTTGTTCTCTCCCCAAACTTGTGTGGTAGTTTTTTTACGGTCTATGTAGAGGTGTACGGTGGATCAAACCACTGTGGGGCAAGAGGGGAGGGGGGACTCAAAATGTTTCTAAACTTAAAACGCATTTTTTTCCCTTTTGCGTTTGTATTGTTTTACTACTTACACATTTATTTTAAGAATATATCATTATATTATTTACAATACTCCGCATGGTTTTTAGGGGGAGAACCTGTCCGCCGTTTTCTAAAGTCTAGCGCACAAATAAACTAAATTGACATACTGCAGTTAAATTTCAAAATGTGGTGTTTTTTATATTTATAACATTTGAATGCAGTGAAGCAACATGCATCACATGACCTGACGACCAAGAGAGCTGACAATTGACCATCAGTTAATTTGCCATCACCTCACGATTGAAAATGTGACACTGATTTCATATGACAGTTCAACAAACAAGTTAATAATATTAAGTCACTTACATTTTAGATGAAATAATGACTGTTTTGGTCTATTTTAGCAGCGAAAATAGATCCGATGAATCCAAACAAAGATCACAGCATAGTAGCGCATCTCACAGCAACACTCAATCGTGTTTTGAATGATTCAGTGTTTTGAACGAAGCGGTTGAGTCAAAGATTCAATGACCCATTCACAAACATCGGTCTCATTCTTGATGAATTGGCCGTTTGAATGAACGACTCAATGACTCGCTTAATAAAACCGCTTATCACCTGCATTTGCGCTCAATATCGACAAACCAATCAAATTTGTTCAAAACTTTCTTTTTTTTTTTTTTAAATCAGTCCAAACACATTTTAATTTTTATTCAGGAGTTATGTATATACAAAACTATAACTTGTTATGACAGTAGTTTAGTGATGAAAAAAAAAAAAAAAAAAAAAAATTGCAAATGTTTTTTTCAGTTTTTTTTTTTCCTCCCATCCTGTAGCCTACTTGCGCCCGCCCCGGGAGAGTGTCCGTGCCCTGAGAACCACTGCCCTAAGGAATAGCCTGAGTTCAAGTGTCTGGACCAACCAACCAACCTATCTATTTGTCGGTCTGTCCATCCGTTGCAGTCAGTATGTGGTGTGTCCACCAGCTGCTTTAAGTATACAGTGCGTCTCACCCTCATGGACTGAGCCAGATTTGCCAGCTTGCAAGTTCTCAAACACATCTGGAGAGACAGATGGTTACACGTGGTTTGCCACTGCAAGAACGATCAGATGTCTTTCCTGTCTCCCTAGCACTATCTTAGACGCCTTACATTACGAACATTGCAGTTTATTGCTCTGTTCACATCTTCAGTCCTCATGCCTCATGGCATGGACACTGGCCATCTTTCTCTTGGGGTCTCATTTATAAAATGTGCATACGAACAGATTTTAAATTAGAGTGTGTGTATGCCTGGGTTCCTCACATCTTGCCCTGGGGAGCTTTCACTGGCTTGCAGAGATTAGCTCCAACCCTTATTAAACACACCTGAGCAAGCTAATCAAGGTCTTTAGGATCACTAGAAAATCACAGGTAGGTGAATTTTTTTTTTTTTTTTTTTTTTTTCAGGGTTTGAGTTAAACTCTGCAGGGCAGTGGCCCCCCAGTACCAGATTGAGAAAAGTGATAGCCCCTCACAGACGGGAAGAAAAAAAAACTCACTCGTGGTACCATGCGATGATACTGGATGCTCCTTGACACTCTTCTGCCTCCTGGCAGCCAGTGATGGCTCTCTCAATGGTTCCCTTGGTTTGCTCTCTCCTCCCCATCATGGTGGATGGCAGCAGGCCTGGCCTTCAGTGAATGGCAACAAATTTTCTGTCCCCTTATGGACAGCAGCCACCCCACTTCGACCCAGAAGCTGCAAGCTTTCCGTCCCACCTGCCAGACGAGAGAGGGTGAAAAAAAAATCTTGGTTCGGTTCCTGTCACTCTTCCTTTTATGCTCCCGAAGCTCCTCCGTGAGAACTTGAAGCCGGTGCAGCGAGCAGGTAATGCTAATTAACACTCGCGCCACCGGCCTCACAACATTCCCATGGCCCTCGGCCTCGTCCTGCAGTGTGTTCCTGGACACACTGGCGCTCGGTCCTCAACCAGCTGAGTGAATCTCACATGCGGTGCCATGCGATGATACTGGACGCTCCTCAGTGGACGGCTCGACACTCTTCCACCTCCTGGCGGCCGACGATGGCTCCTCTGCTACAATGGCCCGGCAGCAAGCTCCCCGTTCCCTCGGTCTGCCTGGCAACTTCTCCATCCCCTCACGGACGGCAGCCACCCCACCCCACCCCACCCCACCTTCAATTGCTCCAATACCACCGCCTCAGGCATCCACTGCCGGTCACCGCTCCTTCGTGCTACCTCCTCAGCGATCACCCTCAGCAGCGTGGGCTCTCCGACAGCATGTCCCTTGTTTTCGGCACCAGTGTAGCAAGGTTAGTGTTCAGGTATGAAGGAGACGGGAACCGGTGAATGTTTAAACGCAATACGTTAATTATCACTGTAAAAAGTTATTGTGATTTTAACGGTAAACAACTGTAAAAAATGCTATGGTGTAAAACAGTTAATTGGTTAACGGAAAGATTCTGTACTACGGTGAATAACTGTAATAGATCTAACCTTACATTGAACGTAATTTTACAGTAAACTACCATTAAATATACAGTTTTTGGAAGTGAAAAAGTAATGTGATAAAGTGTGTTATTTACAGTGAAAAAAAACGTAAATTGACTTTCCCAGAATTCCCTGTGTGACACTTCACATTTAATGCATTCTTTGTTTTAATAACTATGTTTATTCTTAGATTTTGTTAGTTTTTTTTTTTCTAATCAGTTATGTACATTAAGGTTTTATGTTACATGTTAAATTTATGTTTATTGCATTTTTAAAATGTGTTACCATGATGGTGTTTAGTGTTTGTGTGAATGACACTGTGCACCTTCTATATATTTGTATTGTCCTCCTCGACTTGTGGAAAAGCTGCTTGTGATGAACTTTGATGCATCATGTGACTCATCACCACTGTGTTAGGTGGTTGTCCGTATATATCAAAGGTGCATAACAGATATTAGTATTCTAATAGGTTGGTAATTTAACATTATTTCAGTTAATGAAATACGTTTTTTTTTTTTTTTTTTATACGTAAATTTAACTTAAATCTGTAAAACCTAAAATGTAGCTACTGCATTTTTACGATAAATTTCTGGCAACCACAGCTGCCGTTTTTTTTTTTTTTTAATTTAAACCATAAATGAAAATAAACACAAAATGGAAGTAAAAGCGGCAGCCCCTCATGGACTTTTCTAAAGTTCTCTCTTTGAATATGAAGAATTGCATGATATTCTTCATATGGTTTCAATACAGCATCTCAAAATGTCTCAAATCAGTCGTCAGAAATGTGTGCAACTCTGTTCGTTGTCTATGCAGAGAGTCGAGGGCCAGCGTCATAAACCAACATCCCGACGCGGCATTCATTGTCGCGGGCGATTTTAACAAAGCAAACCTAAAGAAAGTCCTGCCAAACTTTCATCAGCACGTCTCCTGCCCCACACGAGGAGCAAACACACTGGATCACTGCTACTCTCCGTTTAAGAACGCCTATAAAGCGCGGTCACTTCCAGCGTTTGGCAAATCGGATCATGCCGCCATTTTCCTCACTCCCGAATACAAACAAAAGCTCCTCCAGGAACCCCCGGTGAGGCGGGAAGTTAAGCGTTGGTCACCCCACTCAGAGACCGCGCTACAGGCAGCTCTGGGCGATGTGGATTGGGACATGTTCCGAGCGAGTTCAGCTGACGTAAGCGAGTTCACAGACGTGGCGCTTTGCTTCATCAACACGCTTACAGAGCAAGCCACGCAAACAATAACAATAACGTCCTTCTCAAATCAGAAACCGTGGGTGGACAATTCAATCCAGCGCGCAGTGAACGCACGCACTGCTGCTTACAACGCCGGTCTCCATTCAGGGAATATGAATGAATACAGATCGTCCTGCTATGCTCTCAGACGAGCAGTTAAAGCCGCAAAACTCCGTTATAAAGACCGAGTGGAGTCTCATTTCCAACTCAACGACTCGCGGCGCATGTGGCAAGGTCTGAGGTCCATCTGCTCCTTTGGATCTAAATCCTCTGCAGAGGCAAGCGTTGATCCGTTGCTCGTGAACGAGTTAAACTCTTTCTATGCTCGCTTTGACTGTAACCGCGGCAACGCGACTCCGCCAAGTGGCGCGTTAGAGGAAATTACTCAGAGCAGCAACAATCACGTGATCTCTGTCTCGGAGGATGAAGTTCGGAGAGCACTCAAGCGTGTGGGCGTTAGGAAAGCTGCCGGCCGGATGGTATTTCAGGTCGTGTTCTGCGGTCCTGTGCTGATCAGCTCACCGGGTTGTTTACATCTATCTTTAATGAGTCCTCGCTACATCTGTGGTCCCCACCTCCTTCAAAAAATCCACCATCATCCCTGTCCCTAAGAACAGTAAACCCTCTTGCCTAAATGACTATCGTCCAGTGGCTCTCACGTCTATAGTCATGAAGGTCTTTGAGAGACTCATTAAAAACACCATTTGCGCCTTCATTCCTGACACTTTGGACCCTCTTCAGTTTGCCTATCGTCCCAATAGATCGACTGAAGATGCCATCTCTCATGTCCTCCACTCCTCCCTCACTCACATCGACAGCAAAAGTGGGAACTACGTAAGACTGCTATTTATTGACTATAGCTCAGCCTTTAACACCATAGTTCCCACCAAGCTAACCTCCAAACTCCTGGATCTCGGCCTGAATCCTTCTCTCTGCCACTGGATTGAGGACTTCCTCACTGGCAGGCCTCAGGTGGTAAGAATAGGCCAGTCCACCTCCACCTCCATCACCCTGAGTGTGGGAGCTCCACAGGGCTGTGTCCTGAGCCCCCTGCTCTACTCTCTCTACACGCATGACTGTTTGTCCACACACAGCTCCACCTCTATCATCAAATTTGCTGATGATACTGTTGTCCTGGGCCTCATTTCCAACAACAATGAGACGGCATACTTGGACGAGGTGGAGCATCTAACATCATGGTGCCAGGACAACTGTCTCTCTCTGAATGTTGGCAAGACCAAAGAAATGATTGTGGACTTCAGGAAGAGACAGCAACGGACATACTCCCCTCATGATCAGCGGGTCACCAGTAGAGAGAGTGAGCAGCTTCAAGTACCTGGGAGTAAACATCTCCGAGGACCTGACCTGGACTGCTCACATTCAGACACAGGTGAAAAAGCCAGGCAAAGACTGTACCACCTGCGCCAGCTGAGGAAATTCAGGGTTTCACCAGCTATCCTGAAAACTTTCTATTTAGGGGCGATAGAAAGTGTTTTAACTCAGTGCATCACAGCGTGGTATGGGAACAGCACCAGTCATGACCGCAAAGCCCTGCAAAGAGTAGTGCGCTTATCCGAGCGCATCTCAGGGTCAGCTCTCCCGTCTCTGCAGGACGTCTACACCAAACGCTGCAAAGGTAGAGCTACCAAGATCATCAAGGACTCTAATCACCCTGCAAACCCTCATTTCACGCTGCTACCATCTGGTAAGCGCTTCTGAAGCCTGATGGCCAAAACTGAGAGACTCAGGAGGAGCTTCTTCCCCCAGGCCATCAGACTCCTGAACTTAACATCACGTGACTTCACGTCCAGGATAAACATCGATACACTGACATTGCACTGCACTTTCTGTTCTCGTTGTTACTGTGTAACAACCTGTCATAAACCTGTTTGCACATTATACTCTTATACATTTGTTAACCACATATTTATAAGTCTACAGTTTACTCACTGCAAAGTCTACTTCAATTATTTTATTCCACTTTATCCTTATCCTTATTTGTTACCTTTTTTTTTTTTTTTTTTTTTTTTTGACTTGATTATATATTATTATAATTCTACAGATATAGATATATATATATATATATATATATATATATATATATATATATATATATATATATATTTTTTATATATATATATTTCTATTATAATTTCTTCCTTGTGTTTTTTTAACTGTGAATTTGCACTGTCCATGGAGCGGACCTGTTTACATTTCACTGCCGGTTGTATATTCTGTATATAACTGTGTATGTGACAAATAAAACTCTTGAATCTTGAATCTTGAATCTTGAATCACTGCGGCAGTTATAAGAGCGATGGTCTCCAGCAGCGCCTTCAGGCAGCCGTGTCGTCCCCATGTCCTCATAAATACCCTTCTACAACACCAGATGTTTCCACACATGGCACTGATATATAGACCAACTGATAGATTGTAACTTTGCACAAATACATTTTCACTAATGACCATCCAGCCATTCGACCCTGTTATTCGCTCTGTGTACAGTAGCAGCAAAGTATTTATCTTGCTTCATAAAGACCCAAAACACTTTTATCCCACAGCTACCTTTGAACAGAGGGTTTAGTTGCCATGGAAATAGTGAAATGATCTTCTATTATATATATAAAAGCACTGTTCAGAAGCAATGTTTTCGACTAAACATGGATAGAGAGAGAAAAAAAAAAGTGATCATCAAATGATCAGAAAGGCAAAACATAAACTAACAGCCTGCAACCAAACTGGACTCCTAATAATTGGATAAAACTCAGTTTTTCTGTAATCATGCTGTCTGCAGCAACCTCCCTCTGACAGACCCGCTCAAGGATGAAGATGATTTGCAGGTTCAATGGAAAAATCTTGGATGTGTGGATATTTTCCATGATGCAAGCTGGCATGGTGTGTGTTTGTGTGTGAAAGGGACCAGAAGAGGAGGATCAGTGCATGGAGTAGCACAAGAGGAGGAGACCAACCCAGATCTGCAGAACTGTGATGCTATGATAAAAAGCCATGAAAAATGATCACAAGAGGACGGCTGAAATACATCACATCTGCTTTATGGTCCCCTCTGCATATAGTGATCCATGAGGGAATGAAAGAGAAAGGACACTTAAAACATGTCACAGAGTTTCTCTTTACACATACACATCATAGAATGTTATCATCAGCACTGGAGGAATGACATCAAACATGGACATTCCCTTTGATCCTATTTGCATGTCCATGGAGAGGATTATTGAAAAGTTACATATTTAAGTTTTCCTTAGGCAAAACAGTTGTCTTTTACTGTAGGAAAACTGTACTGTTAAAAAAAAAAGAAAAAAAAAAGCAAATGGAAATTGTACTGATTTGGTTGTAAAGTTTAACTAACTCAATAATAACAATACCGTGGAAGGGGAAATTATCGAGACTTCGGAAACTTGGAATATGATGATAAATGTCATAAAGCGCTATCATGAGAACAGAAGTTCAAACACAGAATTCTAAAGATGGTTGTGCACTTGACATAGGCTTTATTAGTGACATTAGACTGCAAATACTCAGTCAATATATATTTTCAAATAAGATCATGTGAAGTACAACCATAAAATATATCCCTCTATGTTACCATAGTTACAGCAAATCTGTAAAAAAAAAAAAAGTAGAGGATTTAATTTAGCGAGTGTTGCAATTATTATTGCTCTCATTTACATTAGAACAGACCTCATCCAAAGAAAACACTTATACATCAGCTTCCAATATGCATTGCATCTCACACTGTAAAAAAAAAAAAAAAAAAAAAAAAAGTGTTGATTTAACTTAAATTAAGTTACCTGCTTGCCTTCAAATTTTAAGTTCATTGAAATAAAAAAATGAGTTAAAACAATGAAGGAGATTGGTTTAATAAATAGAAACTCAAAATATGATGTTATCTGAACCACGTTAATTATTTAAGCTGATTTGACAAAATATATAAAGTTGTGATTTCAAGAACAGCATTTAAATGAAATATAAATCTTTTGTAACATTATAAATGTCTTTACTGTCAGTTTTGATCAATTGAATGCATCCTTGCTACTTAAAAGTATTAATTTCCACCAAAGTATAGAAAAGTAAAATCTTACTGACCCCTGCAGCCTTTTGAATGAAAGTGTATACTTAAGTATATTTAGTGTGTGTAGTGTGCATTTAAGTATGACACCTAACTTAAAACAATAACTTGTTAACACTTTACCTGAAGTCTTTATATGTAATGCATTATAAAAGTATTTTAATGCATTAATGATGCCTTGTAATGTACCTTACAATGCATTGTATGGTCTCATGAATAAGTGTAACCACAATTATAATGCTTACCTATTTATTGTCAGACCTTTAGAATGTATAATGCATTAAAACACATGACAAACAACCAATTTCAGACATAACAATGAATTGCATTTAACACTTATTTATGAAAATATATAATGCATCTTGTGTAACATACATTATGAATACATTTATAATGCATCATACAAAAAGGCTTTAGTGCAAGCAAATTCTTCCATAAATATGTTCATTTCAAATTCCTTTTAAAAACTTAAATACGAATGTGTTTATAGCCTACACTGTATCAGAATGAAGCATTTAATAGTCATGGTCTTGTATTAATAAACAGTTGAGAAGCAAAATGACTTAAGATATTAAGTCTTGTTTTCTGAAAGAAATAATAATAATAATATTGTTTTAAGTGAAAACAACTCAATTTTTATAAATTTTTTTACAAAACAAAACTTAATATTTTGAGTCACTTTTGCTTCTTAAGTAAATGTGTCTTGATTTAAGAATGTTTAGACATGTTTTTGTACTGGAACACAAGACAACAAATCAGAGTAAGAAAATTATTTAAAGATCAAGTTGAAGTTTCTCTAGATTATGTTCTGTGCTCTGATTGGTTGTAGGCGCCAATGGACCGCTATGATGTCAGCATTACTGATTACATCAGGATCTGTGGTGCTTGAGGAACGATTTAAGTAACCATGGCAACAGACCGCGGAATATTACTAGCAAACTTAAACTTCACGTCACTCTGTTCTCTGAGGCTTTTGTGAGATTTACTATAATCACCAGTTCAGAACTCTCTCTCTGCTGGTGTATCAGGATTAGACATCAGCTGGATCGCGGGTCTCAGCGGGTTAACGTCATCTGACCACTTTCTCCATCTGTCATCTCCCTCAGGTCAAAACACCCAGGGCTTTATTAAAAACACTTACATGTGGGGAAATGCTACAAAACCTTATTAGTGTTGTGTGCTAAAGTCCATACTTTGCACAAACACACATTCTAGCACACATCGTAACCTTCAGGACTCATCCGACATCGTTTGTGCAATGAATGTGATATATACCTCAAATCGGCTTATTGACGAAAGGTCATAACTTTATAAGCAATCAGACTTAAACATGTTGTGTGGCGGGTTAAAAAAAAAAAAAAAAAAAAAAAAAAAAAAAAAACCTATATCCTAATCCTACTTGTATTGAAAATATTGCATAATTTACATGTAGCCCACACTGCAGTGCAAAAACAAGAATTTATTACGGATACACTAATATATAGCCTATACAGTGTAGCCTACATAGGCTACATACACTCTTAAAAAAAAAAAAATTCCTTACAAATGGGGCACTGTATTCATTTTATGGAAATTTCCGTATATATTTTTACCTGTATTTAGAAGTTTGAACAGTGTACATATTCTATGTGTATATTTTAAGTCTAAACACACACACACACACACACACACACACACACACACACACATACATACATATATATATATATATATATATATATATATATATATATATATATATATATATATATATATATATATATATATATATATATATATATATATATATATATCTTAAGGCATAGGGTTTCCTCACTTTTTAAGTTAAGTCAACTGATCACTTTTTACAGTGTACACACACATACACATATATATATATATATATATATATATATATATATATAAAATGTTTGAAAATGTTTGTTATCAAAAATGCAGATTATTATCAATGTTGGAAACAGGATTCTTTTGATGATTAGAATATTTAAAAAAAAAAGCAATTATTTGAAATAGAAAACTTTAACATGATACATACTTTGATCAATTGAATGTGTCTTGGCTAAATAAAGGTATTCATTTATTAAACAGAAAAGCCCAACTGACCCCAAACATTTGAACGGTATAGGCTATATAAGTATGTTTAGTGTATAAATAGTGTACATTTACATAAGCCACCCTCCACAATAAGCATGCCTTGTTCATTTCAAATGCCTTTTTAAACAATTCACATGGAATGATTATATAGTTTACTCACAGTTATTATACTACTTATAACCCATACCAGGATATTTCAATGCCAAATTGACCAGACAATATTAAGTATTCCAGAGAGCGTGTAAGAGATGGGAATTCCTGCTCTCTGGACTGTGGTCATGGTCTTGTCGAGCTTGAGCATCTGTGCCTAAGACTCAGCCGGTGCAGCTGGGGTCAAAGGGAATCAGAGAATGATCGTCAGTTTGCCCTTTCGCCCACAGCAGGAAGTACTTGTGTCTCTGCAGTTTCCAAAGAAACAGCACTTCTTGTTTTATGCAGTGCTGGCATGATGCTGTGAGTGACCCTAATTAGTTTCTCCCCTAAAAAGTGTCTTGGCACCCTAAAAAAACTATTTTTAGCATTTATTTTCTCATCTTAATTTGATTTGAGCTACTAAGATGCAGATGCAAAAAGCAAATGCTACGGCCGCAGGCTGGGAAACTGAGGAAGGTCTCATTAGTCTTTGCAGGTTAAATGACATGGGACGTTTCACCAAATGCAGAATGTTCCACACACGCTCTAGTGGCTGCAGACACCTTTGGTTTGTGCCTGTGAAGAATTAGAGACATTTAGCAAATCCAGCTGAACAAAGAGCTTCATAATGCTTCCATATGGAGAGCATTAGCTCTATACGGCAGAAAGCAATGAGTCATTTTATGTGTTCCGAGGTTAACCTTCATGGTAAATGACCACGGGTAATGACGGCCACCTCGACAAACATCCGTAAAACTCTGACACTGTTTTTCCAGCACCTTTGCCAAGCATTTGGATCACAACAGTCGTCCCACCTGTGTCACGAGTACAGCGGTCTTCTGTCTACAGGTATAATCTACTTTTCATTAAGAGCCCCACTGGCCTGCTGATAGGAGCAGGTGTATGTGTGGCTTTATCTGTACATTTGAGCGTGTGTAAACGCGGAGGAGCGTAATCATACGTGAAGGTTTCAGACCGACGGCCCGTAAAGGTGGTGCCGCCGTACCTGGCGTGCAATCTGGGCGCACGGCTTTACCTGCTGTTTGGAGCAATTTGCGCTCCCTGAAACCAAGTGTCAAAGTACGTTGGCTAATGTGATTTTAATCCTCCTTGACCTTAAAAAAACAGCAGGGTCTTGGTTTTGATGAAGTAATACATGAGACCCCATTGTTTCTGAGTCACAGGAGACGCAGATGATCCTCCATATGTAGGTGTCTAATATCCAAAGAAAGTTGAAAAATTTAAGAACCAATAGCTTGTGCAAAAATACCATATGCCATAAGGCAAGCATCATATAAACAAAACGTGCTAGGGACAGGTTAAGCACATCATATAGTTTAGAGAATGACAAATCATATTAATTTACATTTAGAATTATATAGCCTATTTAAATTTTAATAATGACTTTTTTATGTTTTTGAAAGAAGTCTTTTATGCTCGCCCTTATATGGTGCATTTGTTTGACCAAAAATGCAGTGAGAACAGTAATACTGTGAAATATTATTACAATTTAAACAACTTCTTTCTATTTAAATATATTTTACTGTGATTTCAAAGCTGAATTTTCAGCAACATTACTCCAGTCTCCAGTGATCCTTCAGAAATCATTCTTAGTTTATTTTCATATTATTATTATTATTATTGTTGTAGTTTTACATTGCTCGCACCACCTCCAGTAGTCTAACTATGATTTATTAGTGGAAACTGTGGTTACCATGGTAATTTTAGGTATGGATGATCTCTGTCGTCCCCCAGTGTCTCGGACACGTCATTACAGCATTTGAGCCTCGCGACTTGCCGTAGTTTAAACATTAATCACATGTATGAGTTGTCAGGAAGAAGAAACAATAGAGGTTTTTAGGCCAGAGCTGAGAATGCGACCCATGGGCGATGAATGATGCCGCTGCGCGAGCGAAGTCTCCGCAGGTGACTCACCTGCGCGAACCGGCCGCGTGCCCGCGCTTAGACAGGTCATGCAGAATACAGTCCTCGTATCCGGGGCGATGCGTAAAGAAACAGGATACGGATCGGGAATGGAAGACTAGCTGATACATACACCTGATCCGTGCATGCCATGGGGAACTGCTGGGCTCAATGTTTTGGGCTCTTTAGAAGGGAAGCAAACAGGATACAAAGAGGAGGAGGGTGAGTCATTCATTATGAGGCTTGTTATTGAACATGAAGTTGCACCAGCTGTGATCTTTGGCAGCATGATTCGCCTGTTGTCAGGTGCATTGCATTGAACTCACATACAGCCGGTGAACAGTGGACATCTCTGGATCTTTATTTTTATTGAACGTGCTAACGAATATATATTAATGCAGCTTAACTATTACATTAAATACGCAGAGTTTAGGTTGAATGCAACTGATATCAATCTCATTAGTAATGTTAATTTTGCGAACGAATCGTTCCCTTTTTAATGATTCATGTGAGCCGATTCGCATCGCGTTTGTGATTCACTTCACTGTTACGGAGAACATTTTACATATTTATAGTTTGATTTATGGGATGTAATTATGTAGTTATTATAACATTTACTTGATGCATTAAACGTTTATTTCAGCAATGATCCGAATCTGTTTTTTTTTGTTTTTTTTAAACGAACTGTCCGAACGAACCGATTCGCTTGAATGAATCTGACTCATCAACGCTACTCTAGTTTCCGCATTAGTTGAGGTCTGATCTCAGGACCCCGCCCAGAATCCTCTTGTGAATCCGCCCTGGGACATCAGCTTTAGGCCATTGTGTGTAATTTGTCTATATCTGAATATATTTGTTGGATCGCAACAAGTACCGAGCGTGTTTTATACTCTGTAGCCTACTCTTAGTACTCTGCATGTTTTATAGTTTTTATATGTTGTATGTAAAATCTTAGATTTATTTCTATTTTGAAACGCAAAGTCCCCTTTTGGTGTTTTTACAGAATAGCAAGTGTAGATATTGGACAATAACTGTACTTTAATCATGTTTTGTAATATTTTATACAATCAGGAGGAATTGAGTATTACCTCACATAAAACCAGCCTGGCCTGATTATTATTATCATTCTTTTTATTTTTCAATTTTTATATTTTTGCCAATAGGTCTAAGTACTTCAGAAGTACCACAGCTGGGGAACACTATACCATTGAGGTACAGCAATCATAATGAATTTAAAATGGAAAATTACATGAAAATACATGATCAACATCGCTGTGTAGTTTGAATGACATCCATGCATTCTGTTACAGTTTGAGAACCTTGTGGAGAGCGATGAGGTGAGAACACACTTACAGTACCACACTCAAGTTCTTATAATATTCCTCCTTTGCTTAGACATCAACACTTTTGCCTTCTTTTCCAGGGTGAGAGCTCACAAAGTTGCCCCAGGTATGGTATTATTTCATCTTGATTTTTACTTTTTCTTACCTAGATACAAAGAGTATACTCAAGTTAAGCAGTACGTACTACACATACAATTGTATACAAATGTAAACTATTTATCCGCCTTCAAGAACATCCAACTTTACCAGCATATAATACAGTAAACTCACGTAAAGCAAAATAAACTAGGCTATATATAGCAACTGTTGGCTGTGTGACTGTATACGTTTGACTTGACTGGTGCTTTAAAGCCACTTGCCTTACTGGTTTTATTTAGACAGATTGCAGATGTGTTAGTTCATAATTCCTTTGTGGCAGCTGTGAATTCTTTTTTTTTTAACACTTACTAGAACATTTTCTCCTCATAAACCTATAATTTTGCTGCATAACACATTGTCCTAACCAGATTCAAAGCGATAAGATTCCAGTTACAAGCAATTTTTGTCCACACAAAACACCACAGCCGCGGCCACACTAGACTTTGAGCATGCAAAAGTGTTTTGGACACTGCAGCGGTCGTGATATGTCGTCACTCTCTGAAATGTCTTTTTTATAAACATGAATTCAACATATAACAACTGGTAATACACTCATGTATAAAACATATACAATCTACTCGACTTTACTGCAAAAATATTGTTCTCTTAATTCAGCCAAGAGGTCACACCGAGACGTCTCGATCTTCTACTGGTCACATGTCGTCACGTGATGTGAAATCGCACCTCAGAGTTCACCAAGCTTGAACTTTGGAATGCAATGAAATGCGAAACTTGTCACATCAGCTCACGTTTCCGGTCTGACACATTCGCATCATAGACTGTAAAAAAATATGGACCTGCCTTCACTGTCTTCCACTGAAGAAAAGTGAAGCCGCCAATGTCTGAATATGGCACTGAACATCTTGCGCTGATTTGGGACCTGAGTCTGCGCGGTAGAAAGCAGGAAGTAGAGCTGCGATAAAGACCCCGCCCACACTCCCGCAGTATCTGTTAGTACAGTTTACTGCAGAACAACTCATTATGTTAGCGTGAAATAAACAGTTAAGGAAATATATAAATTAAAGCTCCAATCTCCTCCTGAAAATCCCCAAAAAGTCTGTTAGTGTCTCAGTGACTACTTCGCTCAGAGAAGCTGTCAATCATGACGTCACACCCCTGTTTTTTTATAGCATCAAATAACTAACTAAAACTAAACTAAAAACGAACACTTGAACTTACATCAGTGTGATAACTAAAACGACAGAAACCATCCTTGAAGAAAAATTATTTAAAGTGTAATTTGATTTAGTTTGTCCCACGTCCCATTACATTACACGGAGGGGGCGGGATTTATGAGCTATACTGGGACCAACCACCTGGGGGCGAGATGTTTTGGCTTCACTTTTCAGGACGTGTGCTCATCCGCATTTTTGAATTGTTTTGAATGGAAGTCAATGGAACAAAACTGTAGTGTGACTGCCCCTTACAACTACGAGACGCAACAGAATCGATTAAAAATCACAGCCAATCAGAACGTGTGGGCAGAGCTCTCTCTGCAAGCACGCTGCACTCGCAATGAAATTTAAATGCACGTAATCATAATCATAAAGACACCCTTTTAACATAATTAAAAGTACATACTGAGTGACTGAAACAATGTCTATCATAGAATACACTTGTTTGTTCACAGTTCGAATGTTCTTGTTTCCTTAATTCACCTCAGATCTTGAAAATAATCCATTGTCACTTTCAGTATGGCTTAGGGATGTCAATTTATGTGAATTTCCATGATCGATCATCGTTTAAATTAACGATCAATTAATCGTTAGTCTTAATACTGTAATACGCGTTTACATCAGTGGTTTATATCAACTGCATGACAGGGTGTGCAAATGCTGCTCAAAACGCATGTTCCTCACTAGATGAATGAGAAGGGGTTTTAATCTAAATAAAGGACTGGTAGGTCAATGTGATTGATCATTTAATTAAATTACTTATTTGATAATCAAATATAACCTCTAATACTACGTGTCACCAACGCCGCCTCAGATCTGTTATTCAGAATGAACACGCTTTTCCTGGAACAGCGGAAACTAAATCCAAAGAATTCACAACCATTTATTAAAGTACTGTTCTCATTAATGTTATGTACTATAACAGTCCCAATCATATAGTCATTATTAGTTGTGCATTACTTTTTGAGCTGTATGTGCTGAAGCTGAAGATCACTGGCATGCTTTACTACTGCTCTAATTCTTAACTAAATGCATCCTATATGAGATAAATCAGATATAGATAGGCCTACACAATATTACAGCTTGCACAAAACAAAAGGCTGCGAATGCACACGCAAACTTATAGTCATGGTGAAGGTGTAACTCCAGCTGTAAAAAGGTCCCAAACATAACTCCGGATGCGCTCGCTTCATTTTTCCTCCTGTGTTTGGCGGTTGAGCAGCACGAACGCGCATGACCCTGCTTAATCGATAAGTTCTATCGATTAAATATATTATCGACAATTAATCGTTAACATCCCTACTATGGCTATAAAGGTCTCACAAAATATTCAAACGTGCATGAAATTCTTTTAACAATTAAATAATGCACATAAACAGTACCTGATATTATCATTGTCATACTTTCCATGCCGTGATGTCACAATGGAAATCGTTTCTAAAATAGAATCTACTGTTGCGTATCATCTTCGCTGCTGATTGGGACAAAACGTCTGATTAACAAGGAAAAGATGCATATCATCATACCTGGACAGGACATGGTGTAATGACTTTAATTTGATTTGAAGACAGTGACATCAATTTTGTTGCATCAGTGTTGAGATGTTAAACAGTTTATGATGGATATCGCACGCAGAAAGTACAAGAGCTGTTTCTACCATATCCGATTTCATATTTGAAACTATAGACGATCCCTGATGGTCAAACTGTCCTTTCCTATCTAAGTGGTCAGCTCTTGGCCTAGATAAGGCTGTAAAATTGACCAGATTGTCAAGACTAGCCATTTTATGTCCAAGTTAGGACTGTCATTAGTCACATTCCTCTCAGATCAGTGCATCACATGGCAGGGGGTCACACAGATTTTGATTGGCTGATGGGGACTGTGAACTCTACTCTCTCTCCTGTCATTGGTCCAGACCCATCAGCGAGGAGGAGATCCACCACTTGAAAGAGCAACGCTACACTGCCATCTCAGACCAACAGGCGCTGATCGACAAAAAGCTGAATGCAGAGGTACGGGAGGTCACATCCGTACCTCCATCACACGTGCCCTGATGAACCGTTCACAATAAGACCAGAAACTTGTTGATAATGTAAACACGATCAATTTTCTGTTTATTAAGGTCAAAACATGTTGCCACAAAACAATGTTTACCTTTAAGTTAGAGCTTACGTTGAGTTTATGGTTTCATTTGTTGTTTTCCATTGCTTTGGTTTTCACCCCTGCTTTTATTTCTGAGTTTAGTTAACCTTCCCTTCCTGCTGTGATTTCTGCCCAGTTAGTGGCAGAAGAGGAGAAGTTAAGGCTAGAAGAGGAGGCTGTTTTTGCAGCCCAGCGCGAGGCAGCGCGGCTCGCTAAGGAACGAAAGCTAAAGGAGGTGAGGCGTTCGCACTGAGCACGCCCAGCCCTTCTCTTAACCCCGCCCACTTACCTTCAGCCACATCCTTCTCATTTATGACGTGCCTTCAATTCTGTCTAATTTATATGTAACAGTCTCTGATTTGAACAAAACAAATTGCTTGAGTTTGTAAGTTTTGCATTGTATATAATTTATTTTTGTTCAAATGATTCATCTTTGAAACTTGTATAGATGGTGATACACAATGAATAGCTGAGATCAAG
This sequence comes from Paracanthobrama guichenoti, assembly GCA_018749465.1. Lineage (NCBI taxonomy): Eukaryota > Metazoa > Chordata > Actinopteri > Cypriniformes > Gobionidae > Paracanthobrama > Paracanthobrama guichenoti. The sequence goes on along the minus strand of CM031956.1, from coordinate 19,554,629 downwards.
GACTTCTAAACAGGATTGAAGGCTCTTAATGTTGGTCGAGCATCAAATATTGATCAACATGTTATTAAACTCAGCACTTAATGCTGATAAATGTAAAATCGATCTGCTTTCAAGGAAAGGCTGCTTCTCCACCTTAAACTAACTATCCTAAACTACAGGACATATCTCTCATCTCCTGTTTTTATTAGTATTTTTTTTTGTTAATTTGCCCTCATGTCTTCTGTTCATTTTTATTTTCTCTAATTTTGCATTCTACCATGATTTATGTTTGACCATCTGCTAATATTACATTTGGTGTCTGTTTCCCAGTAGGGCACCAAACTTTGGCACAAACAGTTAGAAGTAATTTTAGCCATGTCGTTGTTGCTGTTTTTGAAAATCGGAGCGATACCATAGCACATGGTGAAATATTAGTGGAAGTGAGTCAGTTGTCATTCTTAAAATGTTCCTTTTCAGAGGAAGCAGCAGCCACAGAGGACCAAAGCCAGATCAGAACCAGAGAGCAATGAACGGCATAAACCGTAAGTTCATTCTGCCCTGAAATGAATGCAAGTGGTATTCAGTGACCCCAAAAAGCTCTATTATGAAAAAAAAAAACAATTATTAAATTTGAAAATGTAAAATAAAAAAAAGTTATTAGATAAAAATAAAATATTATCAAAAGAATTTTAGTTGTTTACCTGCATGTCGTGACCATTAGCCATCACCCAGAGAAGTGTGAATATGTTGTTAAATTGAAATGTTAATTTAATATTTATATTTAATTTTGTAACAAGTATCCGATTCCACAATTAGAATAGATTTTCGATTTCTAACCCTAGTCAGGAGCTGACAAAATCACAGTGACATTGCACCTGAATGAGCAGTCACTTAGAGGTTGTCAAGACTGTCATGGTCTAGACGCATCTAACAGTGTTTTGCAGACAGATGAGGTGACTGTGTGTTTCTCCAGCAAAGCGTCAGATGGAGAGTTCGAGGTGTACCTGCAGAGTGTGAAGGCTCAGTCTGAAGCATTTCGTGGTAACAGTGAGTTTCCATTAGCATATTTCAATTAGAACACTATTAGAATACATGGATTTAAATAAGAAAAAATCTCAAAATTCTAAAATCTGTATCGTCTGTGTGGTAAGGACTCAGCTCTGAGACGAATGCGGTGACCCCGAACACAGAGAGCAGCTGGGACTTCACCAGTAAGACTGACGCCACCTCACTGGACCTGGAGTGGGAGGATGAGGAGGGTGAGTGACTTCAAAGAACTGCGATTAACATTTGCTTCCTGCATTCGGTAATCATTTAAGAGCACTATACAAACTATGGCGTCGTCACAACGTGCCAATTTGAATGTTGATGTTTTACTATTTGATCCTGTTCGCTTCCTATCCAAGTCAGATTTTAACTTGCATTTTGGAGTGTTTATTAATCTTGGTTAAAGGATTCATTCGCTTTAAAATTAAATTTACACAATGATTTACTCACCCTCAAGCCATCCTAGGTGTATATGACTCTGATTGTGTTCATCGATTTAACATTTACAAATACACTTATAAAAGCATTTCTCTTAATGCAGTGTGAATTAACAAAAATCATTTTTAAAGTGCTCCTATTATGGATTTTCGGATATTTCCTTTCATGTAGTGTGTAATATAGCTGTGTGTATATAGAATGTAAAGGTCTGCAAAGTTTCAAACTGCACCACAAGTGAAGTTATTGTCTCAAAAGAAAGAGTTGAAATTGAGATATGGTAATGGCCGCTTAGTTTCTGACATGTGCTGTAAGCAGTCGACCAATCACAACAGACTGGGCCATCTGACCAATCAGGGCAGTGAAAGTTCCCGTAAAGGAGGGTTTAGAGAGACCGAATCCTTGATTGAACTGTTTCAGACACTGAGAAAAGAGTGCTGCAATGGATATTAAAGAGAAAATTAAGTGGGGTTTTTTTATTTATTTTTTTACCTTGGATGCATGAAACCTATTGTGGAAGACTCCAGAACAAAATTAGGATCATTTAAAATGGCATAATAGGGGCACTTAAAAAAAAAAAAAAAAAAAGATACACATTTGATTTCAAACTATATTATTGCTAATTGCGTTTTTGTAAAGAAACAATACTTCTAAGTTATTTTTACTACATTTATTACATATACAAAGTTATTACATTTTGATGAATACACTTTACTGTAATGAATGAACATGTGGCATTACACAGGAATGAATCGAATGGGTCCTGCATGGGAGCGTTCCAAAACGGAGGAGGACATTTTACGGGCGGCGCTCCGTCCTGGCGGGAAACAGCTGGACAGCGGCCCCACCTCCACCTCTGAGGACTCCAACGCTCTGGAGTGGGAGAACGACTTCGTCAGCGCACATCCCGAGGACAGTGGTGACCATGGCGACGAGGACTTTGAGGGATTTGTTAATCCTGTACTGGACACACCCACTGAGGAGGCGGGGCATAAGGCCAGCTCTGACCAACAAGAGAGATAGTCTACAGCAAGCGACAGTGAGACTACAGTGATTTCAAAATGCCTCAATCACATTCAGTGTGATATGACTGCGGACGGTCAGTTCAAGTAAATGTATTCAATGAAATTCATAATTCTCCATGTGAGAGAAAATACAGAAATGCTTTATATGATTTGTACTTTGTCATTGGGTGAATATCATGAAAATTGTCATAATTTATCCCAAATAATGTATGAGCTTGCATTGACATTCTCAGTAGATCGCAGGATGTTTTATTTTGATACATGTAATTCTTATTTTACTGATATCTGTATTGCAATAAAATACTGCAATACAAGAATTTATAACTTTTAAATCATAAATTTGCATAAATTAAAGTCAATACAATGTGTATGTTATGCATTATGGTAATGAGAACTGGGTGGGAAATGTGCTCAGTGGTCACCATGTAAAAACTTCTTTATGGATCTAACAGAATGCTTCATTTTCTTTATGTAAAATTTCATTTCTTTTGGGATGACATATGACCTGGACATGTTTATGACAGTTTTCATGAGATTCATACCATTAGGTCACAGATTCATTAGGATTTGCGTTCCACAGGTTAATTTGCTCCGGTTTTAAATTATTAGATGCATCTGTAATTTTCATTCGTTTCATTTTTATAACTGGGTGAAAATGTATTAAAATGTGTCTTTTTTTTTTTTTTTTTTTTTTTCTCAGCCTTATTTCAGAGGTTTTCATTACCGAACTGAATCAAGTGCAATTTTAGAAGATGAGGGAACCTTCTTGAAAGTCACAGATGTTTTCCAGAACTGTCATAACTTTTCTTTTGCATGGTTAATATGATAATAGTCATAAAGTGTGACTGTAAGGGAATGTGGCCCCTGGTAAGATGCATATGAGACACTGGACAGTTTGAAGGGAAAGACCTTTTGGCTAAAATGTATGCATTGGAGCACATTTAAATTCCATAAGTGCTTTTTAAAATGGTCACTTTTTATCTGTCTGTGGGTCAAAGGGTTTGTTGTCGACACTTCTTGGAAACAGCTAGTGTAAACAGCCAGTTCTTTAAACTATTTTTGGACAAAATGGATCAGAAAGATGGAAAATACTTTGTATATGGATCGTCATATTCTACCTCTGGTTTTGATAATCCTGACATTGAATGAATTAATGCTGTCTTACTGTATCTAAAAATGATCAGCGATATGATGTGCATATCTTTTGGAACATGTACAAGTTATTTCACAATGAAATCGAAGAAATATTATTTTGCATAAGGAAAATAAGGCATGTTTTTGACATTGATTGTGACTATTTTCATGAATTCATGTTAGCAAAACACAGTTTTCCTGTGATTGTGGAAAAAAGTCGCAGTTAAAAAAAAAAAATCACAATTGCACAAAAATATGCTTGTATTTTCTTGTATTATCTTTTTTTTCCATTTTAATTTTAGGGTGAAATATGACCCGAACATATTTGTTTGTATATTTAATACGGATGAAAACGAGGCTGGCAGGGATGGATGTCTTAACAATGGCATGCACTGTATAAAGGTATCAAGTAATTTTCACAACTCTCAACTTCTAAAACTGTTTTTAAAGTTTTATTTGAGTTTTTCTCGGAAAGATGTTTCATCAGCGGAACAGTTCGATTGTTGTTAAACAATGCGATCCATTGAACACCCTGAAATCGCTATATCACTGCAACCACCCATGAAACTCTCACTACTTGAAAGGACGGGACATAGAGTTTCAATGACTCACTAAACCTTAGTGAGTGTCTTTCTGTGTCTCACAGCCTCGTTTTCTTTCCTGTCAAAAATGTTATACGTCGTCTAAACTGAATATGGTCTATAGTAGAACATCAAGGAACTAACAGAATTAGCATATGCTGTTTTGGAACAATGAAAGGTATTGGAAAGGTTTTGGAATAATAAGTGGTAATAGCATATGTACATTTGTTTTGGAATAATGAAAGAATGGTCAGTAGATGGTCATATTTCCCTCAAATTCTGAATTTAACCTAATTTTCATGAATTCTGATCTGTATATAATGGATTGTAAAGCAGCCAGTAAAGGCCTTTAAGAGTAGTGGAGACTCCTGTCTGACACGACGGCGTCTGTAATCTAGTTGTAGGTCTCTGAGGACTGATGTGTAAAACATCAGCGCACACAAGAGCTTCTGTACAGCACAATCATGTCACGCTATTTTCTTAATCTACCAGCACACCTCAAAAGAAATGTATTCATGTCAACAGAATGTGAAGTATGTGTGATCAATGCAGTTTGATTTTGTTTTGATTTTTTTTCCCCCTCTTCTTTTGAGTCTGTTGACCATGTAATTCGTCCTGTTTGAAGAGTTTGGGAGCACATTTGCAAAGATACATGAATGTTTGTCCAAAAGTTAGAATTAAATGTCCAGGTGATTGTAAATAACGTGGTGCTGGTGTGTGAAATGATGACTTTTGAAAATGCAGCCCCATCTGTGTGTTCATGGTGGCATATTTATGTAAATGACCACAAGGTTATCAGCTTTAACCGAGTCCCAAATGGAAACACCGTTACCAGGCCTTATTTTGCATTATGCGTGCATATATTGAAATAATAATGGCTGATTCTCAATTTAAGGAAAATAAAATAGATGCTGAAATGTGGCTCTGGAAGCGCTTCCCAACTCTTCGACAGAGCTTAAACTGTTGCACAATTTAATTTGTTAAAATGTTTCCTTGTGTTGGATAAACTTTGAATTTATTTTTACAATTCTGAGTGTTTGTAAAAAAACCTCATATTTCAGATTGTAATTACAGTTTTTATTATCCAATCGACAGAACATAAGACCGGGTTAGATCTGACTGCTATTAAAACAATTAATGATATTACACCTGTCTGTTTGCATTTCTATGAGGCAAAAGTAATTTGATGATGCACTATATTGCCAAAAGTATTAGGACATCATTGAATTCAGGTGTCCCAATCAGTCCCATGGGCACAGGTGTATACAATCAAGCCCTGCAAGGCATGCAGACGCTTCTACAAACATTTGTGAAGGAATGGGTCGCTCTCAGGAGCTCAGTGAATTCAAGCTTGGTACCGTTATAGGTTGCCACCTGTGCAATAAGTCCATTTATGAAATTTCCTGACTACTAAATATTCCATGGTGAACTGTTAGTGGTATTATAATAAAGTGGAAGCAACTGGGAACAACAGCAACTCAGCCACGAAGCAGTAGGCCACGTAAAATCACAGAGCGGGGTCAGTGCATGCTGAGGCGCACAATGCGCAGAAGTCGCCAACTTTCTGCAGACTCCAAACTATGTTCTTGAGCTACTCTGGAGGTCACGCAGTGCGTAGAGAGCTTCATGGAATGGGTTTCCATGGCCGAGCAGCTCATCCAAGCCTAACATCACCAAGTGAAATGCGGCGCGTCGGAATGCTGTGGTGTAAAGTACGCCACCACTGGACTCTAGAGCAGTGGAGACGTGTTCTCTGGAGTGACAAATCATGCTTCTCTGTCTGGCAATCTGACGGACAAATCTGGGTTTGGTGGTTGCCAGGAGAACGGTATTTGCCTAACTGCATTGTGCCAAGTGTAAAATTTAGTGGAGGGGGGATTATGGTGTGGGGTTGTTTTTACAGTTCCAGTGAAAGGAACTCTTAACTGCTTCAGCATACCAAGACATTTTGGACAATTTCATGCTCCCACTTTGTGGGAACTGTTTGGGGATGGCCCCTTCCTTTTCCAACATGACTGCGTACCAGTGGATAAAGCAAAGTCCATAAAGACATGGATGAACGATTTTGGTGTGGAGGAACTTGACTGGCCTGCACAGAGTACTGACCTCAAACAATGAAAAAAACAAACAAAGTAAACTTGCCTTTTAATATATTTCTATGTGAGTTTGTTCAAATGTTTCAGAGCTTGAAATGCCTCAAAAAAAAAAAAAAAAAAAAAACATAACAGAAAGTCTGAAACTTTGTTTCTCTTTGTCAAAATATCTATTATTTTAGTATGTTTTTCTTTGATGTCTTTATTGGCTACCTGTACTCAGTCTTGCTCCGTGTGTGTGTGTGTGTGTGTGTGTGTGTGTTTATTTATTTTATTATTTCTCAAATTCAAAAGCTGTGTTTGTCCCAATGAAAATGCCTTACACTTTTGTTTGTTCCCTGTCTTATGTACATTCTGCAATAAAAAAATAAAAAAAATTTTTTTTAAGAAAAAACATAATTCATTTAATAAGATTACTTATATTGACCTGTTACGATTTTGTTTACATGTACCTTGTAAATATATTTGCTATTTAATTAAAACGTTTTTACAGGCAAATCAATAACAATTACAATTTTAACAATATTTCAAGTGTAATTTATGAGATTTGTTGCATTTTGAATAATCTTTCTTTGTAAGTTTATCATACTGATTTCAAAGGATTCAATAGTTTGAATACACAACACTATCATAACATCTTAGATGATAATTCAATATACTTTATTTTTGACAAAACATCCCATGTTTCAGTCGTGACTGCACATTTTTAGTAGTGACAGTAATGTTTTGGTCAATGTTTGGGATAACATTACATTACATAATTTTAACTTGCATACTAAAATGCTGATGTTTGCATAATAAAATCTTTTGTCACTACCAACACAATGATGCTACTACTGAAACAATCATGACCAAAACGTGGTGAAGTTTCAGTTGTGACCATTTTAGATACGTTTGAGCCTAGCTTAAAGATGCCAATCAGCACATGGTCAGCTAGAACTGTTCTGAACAGTTGTACACACACAAAAACTAAATTTTATCGAATAACCCCCCACAAAAGTTTGCTTAATTGCAGAAAAAGGGTGTTTGGTAGTGATGTTCCTTAAAGTTACAGAATTTCAGACTTTTGAACACATTTACCTCAAAATAATGAGTCCTACCTACTCACCTATGAGAGAGGGACACAGGGATAGAGGTATGTGCGTGACGTCACAGTCAGCCGGAGTGCCTGCGTTTATGCCTACTGAGTGGCAAAAAGACTGAGTGGCAAAATGGGAAAGAGCTTTGAGACTGACTAATAGATTTGACTAGAAATCGGGTATATTTTCACAGACTGCCGAAAGCTACAGAAAAGAGAAGCAAAGGATCGCTGCAATTCACAGAAACTGGACTCCAGGCAGAGAAACGTGGAGTTATCATTTTGTGTCAATATGTTGAATTTTGGGGTAATATCATACCATATATTGTATTGTTATATATAGTACTGACAATACACCAATTCAATATTTACTATCTAATATTCTGCATATTTGGGTGTTTTTAAATAAAAATTACTCATATAGCTATTAAACGTATCATATTAAACATTAACTATTTTTGTAAGAAAATAATTAAAAATAAATATATAAAAAAGTAAATATCTAAATATATATTTAAATATCTAACACATTTTTTAAAATCTTTGCTGCCTGTTCATTTTGCACCATAATTACGATCTGACAGTAATATTTCGACCTTCCATGGGCTTCTTTCATAATATAATAATATCTTTCAGACAAAATGTCAATGATCCGAACAGGAACAATGGAATTTAATAGTGAAGGCGCTACGCAGACTGTAATGGCCAAATTAAACTGCAGGTGGCGGTGTAGTTTCATGAATCGAATCAATGAATCAAACGCTCGTGCAGGACGCCAATAGCTCTGGACGTCCAAGGAATTGAAATAGCTTTTTATGGTATAAAGCTAAAGAATATTATAATAAATAATGAAATGTTCAGATATGCTTCTACTATAGTATCTAACCTTGTGTAAATCTGTTAAAGGCAGTTTATTCTGCATGCTAGCGAGGGTCATCGATTGGAGGTCACAGTGTTTACTCTTTTCTTACAAGCACAATGATACAGGGATTTTGTCTCTTTCACAAGATGAAAGCATCAGCCCTGGGGAAAGAGCCTTGAGGTAAAAATAAATTGCTCTTTCTCTCCTGTCTGCAGCTCCAGCAACACACGCTCAGAAGGGAAACAGAAATGAAGATATACACACACACACACACACAGACACACAGAGAGAGAGAGAGAGAGAGAGAGAGAGAGAGAGAGAGAGAGAGAGAGAGAGAGAGAGAGAGAGAGAGAGAGAGAGAGAGAGAGAGAGAGAGAGATTAACTGCCATTAATGCTCTTATTTGCTCAATTGAAATGGAGCTCAATCGTGGTCAAATGAAATGAAACCGACGTCAATTTCAGTATAGGCCTAACAGATATTTTATGATTTGTTATGTATTTCATCCAAATGAAAGTGTACAGTCTCAGTGCTTGAGGAAGGGAAATGTACTGGTAGCGATAAAAAAGATGAAAAAAATGTGTTGCGCTTTCTAATTTCCTGCTGTTGAAAATGACTAATGACTAATGATTTAACAGTGAAGAAACTCTTGAATGAGGACATCAGTTGCCTTGCTTATACTGTGGCTTTTGGGCATTTATTATTGAAGACCACATATTGTTAAAGGGATAGTTCACTCAAAAATTCTGCAATTCTGTCATAATTTGCTCACCCTTTTGTCATTCTAAACCCACTTTTTCCATCAGCATTCATGAAAATGTGAGGCAGAAGCAGACAGCCATTACGGTCAAGCTACACAATACAGGAGCATTTACACTCACCTAAAGGATTATTAGGAACACCTGTTCAATTTCTCATTAATGCAATTATCTAATAAACCAATCACATGGCAGTTGCTTCAATGCATTTAGGGGTGTGGCCCTGGTCAAGACAATCTCCTGAACTCCAAACTGAATGTCAGAATGGGAAAGAAAGGTGATTTAAGCAATTTTGAGCGTGGCATGGTTGTTGGTGCCAGACGGGCCGGTCTGAGTATTTCACAATCTGCTCAGTTACTGGAATTTTCACGCACAACCATTTCTAGGGTTTACAAAGAATGGTGTGAAAAGAGAAAAACATTCAGTGTGCGGCAGTCCTGTGGGCGAAAATGCCTTGTTGATGCTAGAGGTCAGAGGAGAATGGGCCGACTGATTCAAGCTGATAGAAGAGCAACTTTGACTGAAATAACCACTCGTTACAACCGAGGTATGCAGCAAAGCATTTGTGAAGCCACAACACGCACAACCTTGAGGCGGATGGGCTACAACAGCAGAAGACCCCACCGGGTACCACTCATCTCCACTACAAATAGGAAAAAGAGGCTACAATTTGCACAAGCTCACCAAAATTGGACAGTTGAAGACTGGAAAAATGTTGCCTGGTCTGATGAGTCTGGATTTCTGTTGAGACATTCAGATGGTAGAGTCAGAATTTGGCGTAAACAGAATGAGAACATGGATCCATCATGCCTTGTTACCACTGTGCTGGCTGGTGGTGGTGGTGTAATGGTGTGGGGGATGTTTTCTTGGCACACTTTAGGCCCCTTAGTGCCAATTGGGCATCGTTTAAATGCCACGGCCTACCTGAGCATTGTTTCTGACCATGTCCATCCCTTTATGACCACCATGTACCCATTCTCTGATGGCTACTTCCAGCAGGATAATGCACCATGTCACAAAGCTTGAATCATTTCAAATTGGTTTGACAATGAGTTCACTGTACTAAAATGGCCCCCACAGTCACCAGATCTCAACCCAATAGAGCATCTTTGGGATGTGGTGGAACGGGAGCTTCGTGCCCTGGATGTGCATCCCACAAATCTCCATCAACTGCAAGATGCTATCCTATCAATATGGGCCAACATTTCTAAAGAATGCTTTCAGCACCTTGTTGAATCAATGGCACGTAGAATTAAGGCAGTTCTGAAGGCGAAAGGGGGTCAAACACAGTATTAGTATGGTGTTCCTAATAATCCTTTAGGTGAGTGTAGATAAAATATAAGCCATATAATGCTGACAGAATAGTGTGCTCACCTAGCCAACAACAGTAGTTATGGATTTTAAGATGAAGATCATATCTGTTTAATAGATAGCTTGGGGGCACATGAGATTTAGTCAAATGATAATAAATAGATATTATATTTCTATTGGATTGTGTGTTTTTCTTTGCTTTGTGGACAGTCACCCGGGTTGTGAGTGAGACTGGAAGAGAGAAACCCCACTGGACACGTCAAAGCGAACGTTCCAAATAAATTCATCAGAAATGGAACACTGTTGACGCTATGGGTTTTTGTTTGCATGTTCAGTGGAAACAGGATGAGAGCAGTGTTGCCAAACCCCTCCTTTTGAAAATCTCTAGGACCACCCTCAAAACTCAAATATGAAAATCTTTTTTTATATCTTTTTTATTGGGTACACCCATTCATGACAACTTGACAGCTCAAAAGCACATTTTATTAAATATTATTTTACATTTGTTCAATTATTTCAAAACATCTCCTTCAGGAGTGTGCATTAAGTTGCCACTCTGTAAACACTAACTCTTTTTTTGTAGATTTGTTTTAACCCTCTATGGAACACAATATGATATCAATGAGGAAAAAAAAAATAGTTGTTTTTCCTGCTTAAAATCCTGCTTAATTTTATTTTATTTTTTTATTACATTTTTTTGTTTGTTTGTTGCCCCAAGGCAACATTGTACCACAACGGACAAATTGAAACATTTGACATTTCCATGTAGAAAAATCAATAAATTTCTTTAACCATGATGATCATCATTATCATCATCATTCAGGTCAGTGGAATCCAACTTTTATATGTCCTAGCTACTTATATATTTCAAAATCAAAGGAACATGTTTTTAACCAGATCTTGTAGGCCTTATGCACTCAGGTTCAGTATTCTTCTTGCCTCGGGTCTTTTTAAAGATTAATAAGTATTGATAATGAATTTATGTTCCTCTTCTGAAAAAAAAAAAACTGCTGCTGAAGGTAAAAGGGCTTAGTGATGCTAAAGGAGTGTTGTTTGGGCCTTTGGGTTTTTGCTGATGTCTGTGAGCTTTAATATCTGAGATCCATTATAAATGTCTGAAGTCAGACATTCTCAGCTTCAATTCCATTGTTGGGCTACTGTATTAAATATTGATGGCCCCTGGAAACCCAGCGATATTGTAGGAGCATACAGTGAGTCAGCTGTGATGGCCGAGAGGTTAAGGCGTTGGACTCGAAATCCAATGGGGTTTCCCCGCGCAGGTTCGAATCCTGCTCACAGCGTTCTGGTTTGACTCTTTGATGAATGCGCGTGCGGCAGGCATTCTGGATTCCACATCCTTCTGTGGCGCGTTTACCACATTCCGCGTTCCCATTACAAATGCAATGTGGTAACACTTTTTTTTTGGTGACTATCTCCACACGTAGTTTCAGTGATCCGTTATTGTAATGGATTACACAATACAATGGGTATTGCATTGTGAATTTGCGACTGGATGCCAGTGGGCGGGGCCTGTGGTGCGACGATGTATAACTATTCGGGGGAGTTTCTGCGTGCAAATCATGTCTTGAAGATCGTATTTACGAGTTGAACCACATGAACCCCACCATAAAGTCCTAGGGGAGTCCACTTGGTGTTCAGAGATTTTTTTATTTTTTTTTTTTTTATTTCTAGTACAATTATGTGGGTTTTGTTTCATTAATACAGTGTATACTTTTTTCTTGAGTTACCCCGAAAGAATGGAAGTGAAATGTGACAACATGCCCCATAGGTGGGGTACACTGTAACATGTGAGGGGTACACTGTAACATGACCAAATGACAGCTTACAATGTTATCTGATATAATAGAAAAAAATATCCAAGACAAACTAAAATATTTTGTCAATAAAATAAAATTATTAACATTTAAAATAAAATAATGACATTTTTAATAATTAAAAATAAACACATTTTTGAGTTTGACAACATTATATAGTTCAAAACATAATAATATTGAATCATTTCTGAACATTGACTCTCAGTCATTATTCACCCTTTTCTCATGGTTTCTCAAAAGAATTCATAAAAGTATAGAATATAATAGCGCAGTTCTAATAGGGGCTCATTGTAACGCAGTGTGACAACATGCCCCACCTGAGCAACTGGGATTTAAACCCGGCTCGTGTCTTCTGCTGTTAGATCAGCATTAAAGAACCATCTCAACTGTTAAATAACAGATATAAGATTACAATAATATCAGATTTGTCTTATTTTAAATAAACACACACAAAAAAAGAGATGAATAATGAACCCAAGTAGGAAATTAACTTTTGCTATGGTTAAATAAATGTTCAGTGATATCTTCCAAAGATTTTTGATTTTGGTGCATGTTTATCTCTATATAGTGTTGATATGGCAACTAAATACACAAAGTTTCATCATGCTGGCATGTGTGGAAAGTGTTAACTAACCGAGCGTTAGGTTGTGCCCCGCTCACCCCTAAATACCAGTGAAGCTCAGGATTTTCTTTTAGCCCTGAAGTTTACGAGTTGGGAGCGTGTCAGTGAGAAACATGGCAGAATACCACAATACTTAAAGGTATTTAGCAGTGATATTGGCAGGCTTTTCTATTTACAAAGATAGCATATGATAACTATGATAGCATTATATAACAATACAATAGCTATGTAACGATAAGTTTACAGTGGCGTCATAAATTAATTAAAAACATTAAAAAAAAGCAAAACACACCTGATGCACATTCCTTGTTCTTCATTTTCTGGAAGTAGATTTGCTGTACACTCACCTAAAGGATTATTAGGAACACCTGTTCAATTTCTCATTAATGCAATTATCTAATCAACCAATCACATGGCAGTTGCTTCAATGCATTTAGGGGTGTGGTCCTGGTCAAGACAATCTCCTGAACTCCAAACTGAATGTCAGAATGGGAAAGAAAGGTGATTTAAGCAATTTTGAGCGTGGCATGGTTGTTGGTGCCAGACGGGCCGGTCTGAGTATTTCACAATCTGCTCAGTTACTGGGATTTTCACACACAACCATTTCTAGGGTTTACAAAGAATGGTGTGAAAAGGGAAAAACATCCAGTATGCGGCAGTCCTGTGGGCGAAAATGCCTTGTTGATGCTAGAGGTCAGAGGAGAATGGGCCGACAGATTCAAGCTGATAGAAGAGCAACTTTGACTGAAATAACCACTCATTACAACCGAGGTATGCAGCAAAGCATTTGTGAAGCCACAACACGCACAACCTTGAGGCGGATGGGCTACAACAGCAGAAGACCCCACCGGGTACCACTCATCTCCACTACAAATAGGAAAAAGAGGCTACAATTTGCACAAGCTCACCAAAATTGGACAGTTGAAGACTGGAAAAATGTTGCCTGGTCTGATGAGTCTGGATTTCTGTTGAGACATTCAGATGGTAGAGTCAGAATTTGGCGTAAACAGAATGAGAACATGGATCCATCATGCCTTGTTACCACTGTGCTGGCTGGTGGTGTTGGTGTAATTCAAGATTCAAGAGTTTTATTTGTCACATACACAGTTATATACAGAATATACAACCGGCAGTGAAATGTAAACAGGTCCGCTCCATGGACAGTGCAAATTCACAGTTAAAAACACAAGGAGGAAATTATATAGAAATAGGAAAAAAAGTACTATATATATATATATATATATATATATATATATATATATATATATATATATATATATATATATATATATATATATATATCTGTAGAATTATAAATAATCAAGTCAAGAGAAAAAAAAAGTAAAAATAAGAATAAAGTGGAATAAAATAATTGAAGTAGACTGTGCAGTGAGTAAACTGTAGACTTATAAATATGTGGTTAACAAATGTATAAAGAGTATAATGTGCAAACAGGTTTATAACAGGTTGTTACACAGTAACAATGAGAACAGAAAGTGCAGTGCAATGACAGTATGTTTATCCTGAAGTGAAGTCACGTGGTGTTAAGTGACTGAGTTCAGGAGTCTGATGGCCTGGGGAAGAAGCTCCTCCTGAGTCTCTCAGTTTTGGCCATCAGGCTTCGGAAGCGCTTACCAGATGGCAGCAGCGTGAAATTAGGGTTTGCAGGGTGATTAGAGTCCTTGATGATCTTAGTAGCTCTACCTTTGCAGCGTTTGGTGTAGACGTCCTGTAGAGATGGGAGAGCTGACCCTGAGATACGCTCGGATAAGCGCACGACTCTTTGCAGGGCTTTGTGGTCATGACTGGTGCTGTTCCCATACCACGCTGTGATGCACTGAGTTAATACACTTTCTATCGCCCCTAAATAGAAAGTTTTCAGGATAGCTGGTGAAACCCTGAATTTCCTCAGCTGGCGCAGGTGGTACAGTCTTTGCCTGGCTTTTTTCACCTGTGTCTGAATGTGAGCAGTCCAGGTCAGGTCCTCGGAGATGTTTACACCCAGGTACTTGAAGCTGCTCACTCTCTCTACTGGTGACCCGCTGATCATGAGGGGGGAGTATGTCCGTTGCTGTCTCTTCCTGAAGTCCACAATCATTTCTTTGGTCTTGCCAACATTCAGAGAGAGACAGTTGTCCTGGCACCATGATGTTAGATGCTCCACCTCGTCCAAGTATGCCGTCTCATTGTTGTTGGAGATGAGGCCCAGGACAACAGTATCATCAGCAAATTTGATGATAGAGGTGGAGCTGTGTGTGGACAAACAGTCATGTGTGTAGAGAGAGTAGAGCAGGGGACTCAGGACACAGCCCTGTGGAGCTCCCACACTCAGGGTGATGGAGGAGGAGGTGGACTGGCCTATTCTCACCACCTGAGGCCTGCCAGTGAGGAAGTCCTCAATCCAGTGGCAGAGAGAAGGATTCAGGCTGAGATCCAGGAGTTTGGAGGTTAGCTTGGTGGGAACTATGGTGTTAAAGGCTGAGCTATAGTCAATAAATAGCAGCCTTACGTAGTTCCCACTTTTGCTGTCGATGTGAGTGAGGGAGGAGTGGAGGACATGAGAGATGGCATCTTCAGTCGATCTATTGGGACAATAGGCAAACTGAAGAGGGTCCAAAGTGTCAGGAATGAAGGCGCAATGAGTCTCTCAAAGACCTTCATGACTATAGACGTGAGAGCCACTGGACGATAGTCATTTAGGCAAGAGGGTTTACTGTTCTTAGGGACAGGGATGATGGTGGATTTTTTGAAGGAGGTGGGGACCACAGATGTAGCGAGGGACTCATTAAAGATAGATGTAAACAACCCGGCGAGCTGATCAGCACAGGACCGTAGAACACGACCTGAAATACCATCCGGCCCGGCAGCTTTCCTGACGTCCACACGCTTGAGTGCTCTCCGAACTTCATCCTCTGAGACAGAGATCACGTGGTTGTTGCTGCTCTGAGTAATTTCCTCTAACGCGCCACTTGGCGGAGTCGCGTTACGCGGTTACAGTCAAAGCGGCGTAGAAAGAGTTTAACTCATTCACAAGCGACGGATCAGCGCTCACCTCTGCAGAGGATTTAGATCCAAACGAGCAGATGGACCTCAGACCTTGCCACATGCGCCGCGAGTCATTGAGTTGGAAATGAGACTCCACTCGGTCTTTATATCGGAGCTTTGCGGCTTTAACTGCACGCCGCAGAGCATAACAGGACGTTCTGTATTCAGTCATATTCCCTGAATGGAGACCGGCATTGTAAGCAGCAGTGCGTGCGTTCACTGCCGCTGGATTGAATTGTCCACCCACGGTTTCTGATTTGAGAAGGACGTTATTGTTATTGTTTGCGTGGCTTGCTCTGTAAGCGTATTGATGAAGCAAAGCGCCACGTCTGTGAACTCGTTTACGTCGGCTGAACTCGCTCGGAACATGTCCCAATCCACATCGTCCAGAGCTGCCTGTAGCGCGGTCTCTGAATGGGGGGACCAACGCTTAACTTCCCGCCTCACCGGGGGTTCCTGAACGAGCTTTTGTTTGTATTCGGGAGTGAGGAAAATGGCGACATGATCCGATTTGCCAAACGCTGGAAGTGACCGCGCTTTATAGGCGTTCTTGAACGGAGAGTAGCAGTGATCCAGCGTGTTTGCTCCTCGTGTAGGACAGGAGACGTGCTGGTGAAAGTTTGGCAGGACTTTCTTTAGGTTTGCTTTGTTAAAATCGCCCGCGACAATGAATGCCGCGTCGGGATGTTTGTTCATGATGCCGCTGGCAACATCATGAAGGCCAGATAAAGCCAGCGCTGTGTCTGCCTGCGGTGGGATGTAAACAGCGGTCGCGACAACCGCAGAAAACTCCCTCGGCAGATAGAATGGACGGCAAATGATTGTTAAATGTTCCAGATGAGGCGAGCAGGACCGCGAGAGAATGGTGATGTTCCTGGGATCACACCATTTCTTGTTGATCATGAAGCATACTCCACCGCCTTTGGATTTACCGGCCTCGGCTGTTCTGTCCATCCGAAAAACAGAGAAGTTCTCTGACGGCGTCACAGCTGTGTCCAGGACCGCGGGCGTGAGCCATGTTTCGGACAAACAGTAGATATTACAGTCTCTCATGTCCCGGTGAAAACTTATCCTGGCTCTAAGATCGTCCATCTTATTATCCAAGGATTGAACATTTGCTAGAAGAATGCTCGGGAGAGGAGGACTGAATGCCCTTTTCCTCAGTCTGTTACGGATACCAGCGCGTTTTCCCACGGTGTTTCTTGATTCTTCGCCGTTGACTCGTCTGTCCATTGTTCAACTCGGCGTTCCGAAGAATCTCAGATGGCCACAGAGTATCGGCGAAAGTGTCCTGAAACAGTCCAGTGTAGAGGTAACCAATGTCCAAAAGAGTTTTGGTGTCATAGTAGATCAATGCAGATGATAAGTGTGTAAAAACTGAGAGTAAAAGAAAGTAAAATAGTAAATAAAAGCACAGTCTTCGCGGAGCGACCTGAACGGCGACCAAACACGGCGGCGCCATTTTGTTTATCACACATCCCCCACACAAATGGTGTGGGGGATGTTTTCTTGGCACACTTTAGGCCACTTAGTGCCAATTGGGCATCGTTTAAATGCCACGGCCTACCTGAGCATTGTTTCTGACCATGTCCATCCCTTTATGACCACCGTGTACCCATTCTCTGATGGCTACTTCCAGCAGGATAATGCACCATGTCACAAAGCTTGAATCATTTCAAATTGGTTTCTTGAACATGACAATGAGTTAACTGTACTAAAATGGCCCCCACAGTCACCAAATCTCAACCCAATAGAGCATCTTTGGGATGTGGTGGAACGGGAGCTTTGTGCCCTGGATATGCATCCCAAAAATCTCCATCAACTGCAAGATGCTATCCTATCAATATGGGCCAACATTTCTAAAGAATGCTTTCAGCACCTTGTTGAATCAATGCCACGTAGAATTAAGGCAGTTCTGAAGGCGAAAGGGGGTCAAACACAGTATTAGTATGGTGTTCCTAATAATCCTTTAGGTGAGTGTATTTTTGTGTAATTAATTAAGAGAAAGTACACCGCCATCTTACTCCGATGAAAGTGACTTGAACACACATGACGTCATAAACACAACTTCACACCTTGTAAATATGAACTTCCTCAGCTTGCTGATGACACCACTCTCCTTCTTAGGGATGCTATGCAGATCCCCTTGGCAATAAATATTGAGCTTTTCTCCAAAGCCTCCGGCATGCTTTTAAATGATCAAAAATGTGAGCTTTTCGCCATAAAAAATTAAATACATAATAAACTGCAATGACTCATTTATTCATGATATTCCTGTGAAAGAAAAGGTTTGTTATTTGGGAGTTTATAGTAAAGGACCAAAAAGAAAGCTGCATCCTTAATTTTCAACCCCTTACGGATACAATTCAGAAGAGATTTAACCAGTGGCTACAAAGAGATCTTTCTTTGAGAGGCAGGGCAGTACAAAGGCTGAAGGACTCTCAAGGCTTACTTATGCTGCTCAATCTGTTCATTTGGAATCAAAGCTCGGTAAAATGATTGACCAGATACACTTTATTTATTTATTTATTTATTTATTTATTTATTTATTTATTTATTTATTTATTTATTTATTTATTTTTTTTATGGAAAAACTCAATTCATTATATCAGAAAATCCGTTGTAATGAATATTAGTGAAAAGGGTCTTAATATTCTGGATTTTAGTACTTTAAAGTATACCTTTAAAATGAACTGGTTGAAACAGTTCTGAAAAAACCCAGGTCTTTATGGAACATTATCTGCTTTCCATAAGGAGGCTCTTTGGCTTGGTCTTTGATATTTAAGCACAATTCTCCACCTCATAAATATTTTATTTGGAATAACTAATATTTTATACAAGAATAGCTCTCTCTCTCTCTCTCTCTCTCTCTCTCTCTCTCTCTCTCTATATATATATATATATATATATATATATATATATATATATATATATATATATATATATATATATATAAAAATTTCAGAATTGGTTTGATTAAAAATATCCTAATAGTCAGTCAATCAATTGGTTGTTGTTTTAGATCTGTTTCTGTTTCCCCTTTCTCCCAAAGAATTTTCAATTATGGGTTCAATCCAGGTGCTCTTGCTTTATTGAGAGGTACTCAATCTCTACTTCCAGTCTCTCTGAGTTTGGTCAATGCTCCTGTTGGCAAATTGTGTTTTGCTTCACCCTATAAAAACAGATCAGTTCACTATTTCAGCGGGACGTTGTTACATTAGCACCTGTGACCGTTTACTGGGATAATGCAGTTGGACATATCTATTGGGAATCTATTGGGAAGTGTGAATGCTTCCACATCATTTTTTTTTTTAACCAAAAAGTTACCTGCAAGTCACTACCTAAAAATGTTCAGAAAGGATATTCCCTCCATGCTGCTCTTTCTGTGACAACTCTGAGGAAACTGTAGTTCATCTTTTTTTGGAATTTTCCCTTTACTAAAATGTTTTGGCAAGATGCATTAGGATTTATTAGGAAGGACATTTATAAAGAATGCGTGTTGTATTGGAAGGATGTGGTACTGGGCTTTGTTGATTATGATCAATCTAAAAAAGATCTTTGTTTCTGATCTTGTTACTCGCTAAATTCCACATTCATAAATCTAAATATCTAAATGCTAAACCTCTCTTTCTTATTTTTGTGAAAGAACCTCTTTTCAACTCAATTATCTGAGAACAAAAAGCCATAAACACATTATCTGTTTGCAATCATTAGCCTTTTTCAGTGTTACGTAATTCTCATAATTTCTGTTGTTGTTGTTTGCATTCTGCACTCTAAAAATGCTGGGTTAAAATTGGGTTGTTTTAAACCTGTGAATGGGTCGTTTTAACGCTGGGTTAAAACAACCCAACCACTGGGTTAAAACAACCCAGTCGCTGGATTAGTCCATTTTCAACCCAACTTGGGTTATTTTAACCCAGCATTTTTTAGAGTGTGTTGTTATTTGTTATTACTTGTGAACTGTTTTGAGCATAAAAAAACTAAAAAAAAAAAACTACTATATTCTTGCCTGAAAAACTCTTAAAACATTTTGTGCACAATAACAGTAGTATTTATTTTATTTTTTTTCATTTACGCATTTAAAATTTTCTCGTCCACCATTGACTATTTCTTTTTGGTGCAAGATGCATTCTGGGATACCTGGCTGTCTTAAGTCCACACAAGTCACCTCTCAAGAGCACAACATCTTAGATGTGAACTTTGAATTGGAACAGTTTATAATGAGGAAGACATTTTGAGCTATGAAACTTGCAGGATGTTTTGACGGTACAAAGACCAAATCACATATCATGACCCCTTTAATGCAAGTGTCATTATTTTATGTGAAGTTTTGCTTATACATTCATTAATGCATTCAGTTTTAATGCCATTAAATGATTACCTCTTGACATTATTTGTAAATTACATAAATTATATATCATTTTATATGTAGCCAATATATTTTTCTATGTTTGCATTCATGTATGCAACAAAGAAAAAGAAAAAAAGGGGGAGTTCCCATGCAGTAAAATAAATGTTTTAAAAGCCATGATTCCTCACTGATGTAGGTTCTTCTGCTGTTATTGACCATGAATGACTGCCAGTCTACATTTGATAAGAGCATACGTAAAAAAACATGAATATGTGGAATAGCCCAGTGGAATCACTGTATGGAATAATGTCCCTGTATCCTTCCTGGTTGCCATGGCAGTGTTTTGAAGTGTATTTCCAGCTCAAGTATGATTGTTCCTGCAACTATTGAAAACAGAAACATCAAAGAGGAATGAATGCAGACACTGACAGTGAATGCAGAAGTCTAATATCAAAATTGAAAGCTCATGTAATGTTTTACATTTTACATCTTTTTCAGCCGATTTGAAAGTGGGAACAGATATAGTTGCTTAATTACAGAGAAACATATTTAAGTATCCTTAAATATTGACAGATGTAATTATGCACCGAATGCATTACTTTACCAAACCTCGGGATTAATAAACTACTACAGTCTTAAAAATACATAGGTTCGAAAAGGGGCTTTTGCAGTATTGCCATAAACTCTAGATAAAAAATAAATAAATAAATAAATAAGGTTCTTTATTGGCATTGATGATGAAGAACCTTTAACATACATGGAACCTTCCATGGAACCACAGATACCAATAAAGAACCTGTATTTTAAGAGTGAGTTGAGTGTTAGTTAAGCCCGCACTGGTTCAGCTCTGACTGAGAGATCAGATCCGAGTGTGTGCTCTCTTATTCAAGACTGAAGAGAGTTCAGAGATGAGGGCCATGACATGAAGCTAAATATAGAACAGACTGCTGAAAGTCAAGAGCTTTATTTTTCCTCCCAGAGAGACAGAGAAGGGGAGACAGACAGCTATCTCCCAGGGACTAAAGGTGAGAAAACAAGGGAAACATTCATCCTGCTTACAGTCACCATGAATATTATTTCTGTCAGGATCACTATCGTCAAAGATGATTGAGAATTAGCATATAGTCTGGATTGTCGGTATGGCTCTGTTCTGAGCAAGAACTCCCTGTCCATCCATGCAGCCTAGCAGCAATAACCCCCCTTAGGGTAAACAGAACCATTAAATTAATGTTCTTAATGACAATAATTTAATGTAACAACATAATTTGAGAAATTAGTCTGATTTGAAGAGGAATATCCAACACGATCACATGAGAATGCGTTAATGTGTTTCAATAGTACGAGTGTGCGATGTCATGGAATGTATACGCCAAAATGAGTTTTGGCATGCATATGGTACGCAGTTTTTTCGCGTGCATATGATACACACTGTGTATGTGTATATGACACACTCTTGGGTAGGATGGGGTGGGGGATTCGTGCGTATAATACGCCATAAAGTGCGTATCATATGCACGCGAAAACTCATTTTGGCGTATACATTCCACGACATTGCACACTCGTTTTATTGATATGCATTTTCGTGTGATCGGGCTTGAATATCAGAAGTCCAAGTCCCGAATGGACAACAGGAGGAGCTGGGCATGGAGGAGGGTAATTAACTCCTGAGCAACGTGATATGCTGCTCATAATACTGAATGTAGATATGCTGTGATAGGTGTTGCATTCCTATAGGTACACTCTAAAAAATGCTGGGTTAAAAACAACCCAAGTTGGGTCGAAAATGGACAGCGATTGGGTTGTTTTAAGCAAACATTTAACCCAACCGCTGGGTTAAAACAACCCAGCATTTTTTAGAGCGTAGGAATGGATCAGCTGAGAGTCAGCTGATGCGAGCTTGACTAACGTGACCTGCCGGAACTAACACTACGCTAAGTATTTATATTTATGAAGTTTAATTGCCATCAGATTCTCATTCTTCTAAAGCGCTTGAGGAATTATTCAAAGCACAGTCAAGGCAGTGATCATGATTTCAGGGCAGGTTTTGTATTTTGGAGTGCTACACTGTACAGTAAACTGCCAACAATTTTTAGAAATAATTTTTCCATTATAGTAAACAGTTTGCTACACTCTAAAAAAAGATGGTTCTTTGAAGGCAAATTCAGACTGCACAGAAAAACACCAACAAATACCAACAAACAAGTTGTCCGTTGGATTTAGAATTTGATGAAAAATAACTGCCATGTTCACACTGCCCCAACAGACACAACAAACGCTGAATGAACATGGTCAGTCAGGTGAAAACAAACCGAGACCAATGCTAACAGGGGTAACACACTGATCCGACACACTGATCTCTGCGGTGTGAATTGGCCTTAAAGGTTCTTTACACATAGTAACAGTTCTATTTAGAACTGTATCGTCCTGAAGAACCCCTTATATGCTGAAATGGTTCTATGAGTTTAGGGTTCTTTATTCACACCTTTTTGTTGTCTGTGACTGTCAAAGCCACCTCATTACTGATTTTCTGGAGCTCAGCTTTACAACCACACAGACAGTCAACACACTCTTTACAGATAAATTTCTTTCTTAAAATGTCTATACATTTTTACTTTAAATGTTGTAAATGGTTCCATCATGTATTTTTCTCTTTTTAGTTTAACAGAACATGTAAGTGTGCGCAGCTCTGTTCAGTTGAGGACACTCACCTTCTCTTTTCCACAAAGTAGTCTAACAGACATATAAAATGTATGATCCATATTGTTAGATTATTTTAATTATTAATTTATGCCTAAACATACCCAGTCACAAAAAAACATTAAAGGTATCCCATGACTTTCACTTTTTCCTTTTAACACAATAAAGGGTTGTTCATTTTTGCTAATTTTGGCCTTCATAAGCATAATTGTTTTTACATAATCAAATGTACAGACAAACTGTAACTCTAAACTCATTGTGTATTTCAGATGATATTACGTGCCATAAGCTTACCATCTGCAGAGAGAAACTACCACTCAGATTACATACATCATAGAGGGATATTTTACTGGAACCTGGTCTTCATTACATATATCATGTCCAAATATGTAAATTGTTATTTATGAATATATTAGCTAACAACTGTTGTTAGAGCACTGTCATTTTTGCTACAATTTGCCATGTCAATAAAAATAAAAGTACCCAATTGTAACAAAATTCTGTTTTTTGTTTTTTGGGGGTTAAAAACCCAAAAACAAATCAAATATTGTAAGACCAGGCAGATAGAGGAATAAAAAAACAATACAAATAAATAATATATAAAAATAATATTATTAAAATGGTAAATTAAAACATTATTAAGGTCCTTTATAACACTTCCAAAGCATGGTTCTTTTTGGAATCTATTTAGCTCTGAAAAGGATTCTGCTATTGTTACAAGCCAAAGCACTCTAATTTGGTACTGTTTAGAACCATTTTTCTCAAGAGTGTACATTGATCCCCATGTTCTCTTTGCAGTAAAAGTGTCTAAATTCTGCATATATCAGCATCAAAGAAAGAGGGAAAGATATTGGTGTCATCCAGTGAGAGAGATGATCACTCTCTTATTGGTTGATTGCTTTAGCCCCACCCCCTCTTGCACCAATCAGAATACTTGAGTACTCATTGATCGCAGGTGCTCTTAGAGGAGCTTATAAAGCTCCAGAGTAGGACCAGTGTTTAGGAGACTGACTCTAAAGAGTCAGTCCCTACATGTTATCTGGTTTTCCTCTCTGCGGTATGGTAATATAATGTTTCCCTCTTTGATCACCCTACTCTCTGGGGTTTTTGTTTTAAGTTTGGCCTTCATTTTGGGCTCTCCGGTGGCTGTTTGTGTTCTCACAGCACCTTTGAGGAAAACACTTTATTTTGAGGTTGTTACTGGTTTCTTTTCTCTCTCTCTCACTCTCTCACTCTCTCACTCTCTCACTCAGTTTTTTTTTTTGGGGGGGTTTGGGGGAAAAAACAGGCTAGCAGACTAGACAATTGGAGACCTGATCATCATGCAGTATAAAAATGTCACTTGGCTGAGAATATTGCTTTCTTGGCTATTGAATATATCTTTTTTTTTTTTTTTTTTTTTTTTTTTTTTATTAAAAGAGAAGAAACAACATTGTTCAGTGTGTTGTTCAACATAATGCTCTGCTTTAAGAGACAGTTTGAATTTGATTTGTTCAATTTTGGGTATTCTCCCAATCAAATGTCATCTCTCCCTTCCTGAAAATCAAATATTGAAATATTTATGCAATATGACTCCTTCTAAATGCCATCAATTCATGCCACTTTAGTTAGGAAAACGGTGTGAAAGGCACCAAAACAAATCTACTGCAATAAATCCTTTCCCATACATTTTCCAGGAAGGTGGAATGGCTGCGTCAAAGTCAGCCCACACCGACTGACCCAAACGCTATAGAGATTTGTGAAATTATGCTTGTCCTAGAACCAAAATATACACTTTTTGTTTTTTTACTAGTAGGCAGATAATTAATAAAAAGCGATATAAAATGCCAAAAATAATAATAATAAAGCGATATGAAATGCCAAAAGTGACTGAAATGAACGAGATTTATAACCCTCTACTGAAAGGGTTTCTTGATGTCAAATCATAAAATTGATTTGATTCACATTCTGTTGAAAGAAGACCGCAGCTTCAGAGTTCGACACAGTCGTGTTGTTTGGGTAGATCTGCTCACTCTATTGTCACTCATATCACAGAGAGGGCTGTTCAGGACTATAAATCACACACATATTCACAATCATGATGGACTCAATCATGACCACCCAGCCGAAAATAAGACGTAATCTATTCATCAGTGACCAATGGAGAGGAGGGGAAAATAGGAGAGAGAGACTCAAACCAAGGTTAAAGGAGAAACATGCCTTCTAGGCAGAGTTTAGTAATGCTGACTTCTCAACATAGAACTTAGTGGCTGATGGTCATGTTTTATTTTACTGTTGTGTAGTTTTAGTCATGGTTTTTAAAAACGAGGGCATCACACATCCTGTCCATGTTGGCATCTGCCTAGTTTGGTAAGTTTACGTGGAAAAAGTCTGTGTTGAGACTTGAAGTCAATGACAAAAGATTAGAGAATCGCTTTCTCCTCGCTTTTTAAAGCTGGCAAGCCTGTTTATTTTCCTATCTTGGCTATGCATGATTAAAAAGGCCTTTTCATGCTGACTTTCTAAACTGATTTCCTAAAACTCATCTTTGGAAATGTGATGCATTTTATGTGTGCTGTACCAACCGTCAACATCTGGTGGCGCTGCAGTGTCGATTTTATTCAGGTTGTCTTTTTATAACCATCTCATTTAGCAGCTGTGCTGGGTGATCACTTTCTTTTTTTTTTTTTTTTTTTTTTTTTTTTTTTTTTTTTTTAAGCTCTGCCTTCTTTGGGAACTAAAACAGTCAAGACATTCCCATCAGGATTCATTTAAGCCCCATGCACTGAGCTATTGCCCATGAAACGCACAAACCACAGCTCTCCTGAAGAAAACACTGCGATTCGCTTGGTGTTTATACTGTAGAATAACGATGTTCAGTTGCACAAGTGCTGTAGAGAAACAGCGTGATAAGAATAGAATCGTCAACAAAGCAATCAGCATTACATAATGAAGGGATGAGTGAATGCGTTCAGTCTTTTTCTGAGCTCTAGATGGGTGGTCGGCCACATGGGCCCGCGGCGGGAGGATCTTCTTACGCCATCTCTCAGGAGAGTCTCCTACACTATTCAACTCCTTATCAGAGCATCAAATGTTTACAGTCTTATATTTCATGCAGCCATTTTTTTTCTTTCTTTTTTGTCTTTTTTTTTTTTTTTTTTTTTTTTTTTTTTTTTGCTGAAAAGAGATAAAGATTATGGACAGAAGGACTGTGAAAACAGGAAGGAAAAAGTAAGACACAAGCATAACAATAATAATGGAAATGGTTAAATGTGTTATTCACAAAATCAGCATTATTTCCATTGTCAAAGTTGGAATTTCCAGCTGCTTTAGTGAAGTGCATTATAACGTAGCTTGAAATCAGACTTCCAACCCTGGGTCTCTCGACAAATCCAATTGGCTTTTGAAAAAATTTTAAAGCCTAAAAACAATCTGCAAGTAAAAATCTAAATGTATACTATAAACTAACCACCATTAAGCTTCTGACAACTTTTCCAATCTTTGTTTAAACACTTTTAAATTTGAGCCAGAATAGTTTGCGAGAGCACACTTATAAACACAGCAAGGCTGTGAAAGAGACTAGTGAGTAGATGAGTTTCCCGTTTCTGTTGAATTTACCATATCAATCTGAACGCGAGTCCAATGAAAAATTGGAAGAACTAGTTATTGAACTGGAACCCGACTTCAGCAGGATGTTTCTCAGTGATACACTACTCATTTTGAGGTACATTATGAGATGTTGCAACTGCAATTCCTCACCATCAGCATTAACAAGAGTATGTCATATGTTAGCCGAGCACTAACGTGAATGACTGATGTAACAAACGTCTATAAAACAAATCTTGCTCCATCCTTTTATTTTTACTCAATATAGTAAGAACCACAGACAATCTGCATTAATGAATGAATGAGGCTTTTATATAATGCTTTCAGATGTACTACTGTACACCCAAAGCGCTTTACACTCATGTCAGGGGTCTCTCCTCAACCACCACCAGTGTGCAGCATCCACTTGGATGATGCGACGGCAGCCACAGTACAACGGCACCAGTGCGCTCACCAGACACCAGTGATAGGTGGAGAGGAGAGAGGGTGATGGAGCCAGTTCAGTGGATGGGGATTATTAGGAGGCCATGATTGGTAAGGGAATTTGGCCAGGACACTGGGGTTACACCCCTACTCTCACGAGAAGTGCCATGGGATTTTTAATGAGTCAGGACCTCTGTTTAACGTCTTATTCAAAGGATGGTGCTTGTTACAGTATAGTGTCTAGGGTGTTAGGACCCACACAGACCACAGGGTGAGCACCCCCTGCTGGCCTCACTAACACCTTTACCAGCAGCAACCTAGTTTTCCCAGTTGGTTTCCCATCCAGGTACTGAACAGGCTCAGCCCTGCTTAGCTTCAGTGGGAAACAAGTCTTGGACTACATGGTGATATGGCTGCTGGTTGTGAATAAACACAGTTTTAGGTAATGGTGGCACACAGCTGATTTACAGTAGTATTTCAGTGAGACAGTAATAACGTGGGTTAGCTGGAAACACACAACATATAAAACACAAAACAACGTATTTTGAACACCCAATAGAAAATATGCACATCAATAATTATTCATACTTACAGGTTATGATTCTGAGGAGCAAGCTGGTCCAAGTAAACTGGGTACTGACTCATCTTTCAAGAGCAAGTGTTGAACTCTGAGATTTTATAATTTTCATCTGTAAAATGAAGTTTGAGGGTTGGTCAAGTTGTTCACAGGCGGACAACATGCAACATAGCCGGGCATTATGAAAATGTCTTTTCTAGTGACGTAGAACCGTTACACAGTGGGATTCGAGCGAACAAATGACTCGTACAGGTGGTTTAGAGCATATTTGTTATTTTGGGAGACAATAACTTTATTTATTGTGCACTTTCGACTTTACAACTTTGCAGAACGTTTACATTCACAATACACACTGCATGAAAGGGAATATTAGAAAAACCAGGGGCACATTAACTAGTACGATGCATCGTTGAAGAAATCAACTAGCTAGTCACAACTGTTTCTCGAAACCGTATTGTCGTAAATTGTCATTCAACCACCATAAATTACGGAGATGGCGTTTTAGGATTTTTCTCAGTTATTTTGCTTTATTTCCAGACTCAATCGTATGCTTGTTTTTACGTACTAGAACACAAATGCACATGCACATACTTCAAAAACGGTGCTTTAAATATCTTGGCAAACTAAAAGATGTAAATAACATTTGTATGCATTTGAAATAAGATATAGATTGTACTGTATGTCAGCTTGCTTATTTTGCTCAAGATAAGGATGTATTAAGTCCACAGGTCATGCAAATAAGAAACTATCATTCTAACCACAGGTCGAGAGCTGTTGTTCAGACCACATAAGTTTGCGATGCTGTTTGCGAATGTTCATTTGAACTATGGTTTCGGGAAACACCAACTCATTGAACTATGCTAAAAACAGCGGAACTTGCGACCCATTTTATGTTCTGAGCATCAGAAGACTGAATGGGATGCATCATTATCATATCAACACCACATTGAACAAAGCATTTTTAGTTCTCACTTAAAGTATCATCCACTTGTCAGAAGAGTGTGATTTTTAAGAAGTCACCTGTGCCTCTGTGACCGTCCATGATCCTGTCTCTGAGAGGTATGGATTGAGACACAACAACGATGGGCTAAAAACTGAGAAGTTTTTCCTATGCATTTTACACATACAGATGACAGCATTGTCAAAACGAACCCAGTTCACATGGATCTGCGAAAATGACTTGTAGGCTGAATATGTAATCTCCATGTGCATGACATCATCGGTTTCACAAGTTCACATTTTGTAGTTTACACTAGTGTTCATTTCGAAACGAAAATCTGTTTTTTTTTTTTCCATGACTAAGACGAGACGAAGATGAGAACACAAACGTCCTTAAACGATAACTGTGACTATAGAACATGCGATATCGTTGACGAAAAAAGACGAGACCAAAATGTAGTTAAAAAAAAATAAAATTCTATCTGTGTTTCACTTACACTTTGCAATCTGGCAACCGTGTGCATGTGAGCTCTCGCTCACGCTCGGATGATCTTAAAACACCAATAAGTAGGCAAAGCAACATTTCAGCCATCTCAATTTGAGATTTTCTGCTTAAATTAAAGTGTCATTTAGTCGGTCTGTGCTCTGTCAGGACTCGCAAGCAGTTTGTGCGACTAAATCTGCCATCAAACCTTCTCAGTGATGAACTGTGATAAATCCAAGCATGAATCCAGTGATTTTGTGTTTGCTGAATAACTGCACTTACTCTGTGTGACAATACAAAGTCTTGTTTTGCTGTTGTTTTAATAGAAAAAAAAAACATTAAAGTAATGTGGAATTTCACTGTTTTACATTTTTAGAGAAGTTTTTTTCATTAGGCCTATATAAATAGCTGTAAATATGCCTATATAAATCATTAAACTAGAGAAGGTAAAACAAACCATGTGTATGGGTCGACATTCTCTTGATTTGTGCTTATGGGTGAAAGTGCAACAATAAACATTTCTCAAAGGACAACAATCCTTGTGATATTTTTTTTTTTTTTTATAATTTTGAGCAAAATAATCGGTACTATCAATGCAGCATGACGAAAATCAACCCCGTTCTCACTCCCAAGGCACCCCAAGTGCCTTCCTCGTCACAATGAAGACGCTAAAGGTGCCCCTATGCGTCATTTTGGCATGCTATTTTGACGTGGGTACTCCATTCTTTTCAGTTGTTTGCCCAATGCCTCAATCAAGAAGCATTTAATTCTTTGCATTTGTAAAAGCAGACATGAATATTTATAGGCTACTTTTATATTTTGGAGCAACTAACCCCACTCCTAACCTAAACCTACCCTTCTCAACAATGTAAAACACGTAACAGGCAAATAAAGTACAATCACAGGTACACTCTCAGAAAAAAAGGTACAGTGCTGTCACTGGGGTGGTACCCTAAGGTAGAAAAGAAAAAAAAAAAAAGGTACTCATCTTTGAAATCTTTGTACCTTACTCATAAGGTACATATTAGTACCTTAAAAAGTACATATCAGTACTTTAAGAGTGCGTATTAGTACCTTAAAGGTACATATTAGTACCTTTTTGAAATTGATGTGTGCATGATCTTTGGCGGATGGAGAGACTGATCGCTTTTGGGAATTTCCTTCACACAAATCAATTGTTTGGCCTTGGAACACTTGGAATATATGTACTTTCTGAATAAATTGTGCATGCAGTCGTATCTGCCTGTTATATCCTGTATTTTATATCATATTCTCAATTGGGTAGTTTTAGGGATGGGGTTGGGTTACATGTTAAAACGTGTCTAAATAGCGTAAATAAAATTATGCTGGCTGATTAAATTGAGAATCACACTCCAACATATCATAATGGCAAAATCAATAATTTCATCATGATGATAACGTTCCCATGCCCAACGTGTCTATGTATGACGCCAAAGGTTTCTCATCGAAATCAATGAAGTACCCCTGCGTGCCGAAAAATGACGCCTAGGGGCACCTTTAGAGTCTTCTTTGTAACGTGGAAGGCACTTGACCATGCTTCGGATTTCGACGCATTGGGAGTGAGAATGGGTTGCGAAAATGTAACTTAAGTTTTCATTGACGAAAACTAGACTAAAATGCTCAGACATTTAGTCGACTAAAACTTGACTGAACAAAAAAAAATGACAAGGTTGACTAAATATGATATAAAAAGCACATTTGACATTACTAAGACTGATTACTAAAAAAAAAAAATAAAAATGCTGACGACATTAACACTAGTTTACACGGAGATGATAATGGTATCATTTTCAAAAACTTGCACTTTGAAAAGTAGTTTCATTAGCCTGACAAGCCAGACCCACATCAAGATGTTGGGTCTGGGAACTCACCAGGGCTCAATCCGAGAGGCGGGATAAACGGTTGTCTATCAAATTCCCTTTGCAATAGGATAGCGCTACAACCAACCAGAGCAACGAAGAAGGTGAAGCCAAGCTAGTTGATAGATTAAACTTTTGCCATATCTGGTTGGCAAAACTCTGAACACATCTTCCTTTAAGAATGACTTTAGTGCCGTTCTTTTTTCTTTTCTCAAAGAAAAGCTTAACTCCAAGTCTGCCAAAGCTGATTCGAACGACCCGCTGTTCGCCAGCTTTGTTTTTAAGTAGCATGTGGAACCGTTGCAACTCTGCCGTCATTATGTTAAGCCCGCCCACCAACTCTATACATGATGTGATTGGCCTGACCAGAGTTTGGTTTTTCCAGCTCGCAAGCCAACGGAGAGTTGCTAGACTACCCTGGCTGCAAATTACATTTGCTGCCGCTAGGGTGTGTCACAATTTCTAGGCTATAGTTTCATGTCATGAACAAAGAAATTTCACCCCCCATACACAACCCCCTGAAATTGGAGTAATTTTGTGACATTAACACTGCAATAGAAATAAATGTGGCTTGACTTTTTTTTTTTTTTTTTCGTTTTGTATTTTTAATTAAATTATCATCACCATAGATTTTTTTAATTTTATATGTAAGTCAAAATCTACTTTTGAGTCTTGTCAAGATGTTTAAAATACTGCACTTTTTCTACAACATTTGAGACCTATATTTACATTTATGCATTTGGCAGACGCTTTTATCCAAAGCGACTTACATTGCATTCAAGGTACACATTTTTACATTTTGTCAGTTATTGCTTTCCCTGGGAATCGAACCCATGACCTTGGCATTGCTAGTGCCACGCTCTTATTGTTTGAGCTACAGGAAAGCTCAAAACCTATATATCCACACAGGCATCATTAAATGACCAATTTATACATCACAAAACAATTTGTTTGTGAATCATTGGAAAATGCTAATGATTGTGAGAAAGGCAAATACTGAAAGACAGATGGGGTGTGCGTGTGAGTGTGTGTGTGTGTGTGTGTGTGTGTGTGTGAGAGATGGGTAGAGAAGAATTCCCGGGATCTGGTCTGTCACAGGAAAGGTTACACAGCCATGGATTATTTCCCCACAGAGCTGCTGGTGACTGAGATGGTCAGCATCCTCACACCCTGTCTGATATAAAACTAAATCTGTCTGTCACCTCAAATGACCCTTGCCTTTTTTTTTAAAGTCACCTGAGAGACTCTTTTGCAAAGTTTCTTACATTTTTAGACGCATTTCACTGCTGCCATCAAGAGAGGAAAATGTTTTTCATAACCTTAAAATGTCACTGGTGAAACTAGCAATGGGAAAAGCCTATTTTGTTCTTAAGTTGCAGTGACCTATACCTGCTCTCACAGAATGCAAGCTTTATTTTATTTGCTGATGACACCAATATCTAAGTAAAGATGCACAAAGTTTAAAGACAAATAGCTTAATGATGCCTTGATTTCATGGAATCATGGGACTTGTTGTCTTCACCTCTATAGATGGTGGAAAAGCGGGACTCGGGCAGAAATCATATTCATTGATGAGCTAATCTATAAAAGATTTACTAATGTTACTGTAGTATGAAGCAGGGTGGGGCTGAAAGCCGCTGGAGCGATTGCTAATGAGAGACAAGCGTGACACAGCTCGAGAGTGGTGGAGCTTTTATCATGCCACTAATTAATCTTTTACTGCATCTCCTCCACAAAAACTCTGTCCCCTCTTTTCTTATCACACACACACACACACACACACACACACACACACACACACACACACACACACACACACACACACACGAGAATGCTGATTTCCATCTCTGCCCCCACTAATGCCACTTTATCCTTTAAAAGCAACAGGCGAAGGGCAGAGGCACAAACATTCCCTCCAGAGTGATGAATTAATAACAGGGGTTAACCTCTCTCCCGGAGACAATGAGAAATACAGCAGCAGGGTTTAGACATCTCCTGATAACACACGACTCTGATTGCAGCAGCCGCTGAGAGACAGATGAGCTCCATCTCTGGACAATAACATGGTGTCAAACAAAGCTGTGCTGAACTACAAGAAAGGTGTGAGTGTAGGGGTAAATAAACACACAAAGAGCATGGTTTTTGTTCTCTTAGAAATAGTCCAGATAAAAAATAATTTTGACGTCACCTAGAATAAATATTTGCATGTCAGCTAAAATGCACTTCTTTATTTATTTAACTAACTTAATAATGATAACTGTCATAATCACAAATAGAAAATGTTAATTGTCTTAAAATACTCTTCCTTCTAGAAAATATTAAGCAATAGTGTCATTCATAACTGTTCATAAACACGATGTCTTGTTCATTAAGCTTTCTTAAAGTGGCCCTATTAAGCTTTTTTTTTGGATCTTACCTTTCTTGTAGTGTGTAGCTGTTTGTGAATGTAAAAGCTCTGCAAAGTTTCAAAGATCACAACACAAACGTATTGTCTCCTAAATAAAAAGCGAATTCTGAAATGTCTGAAACGAGTCATCAGTAACTCAAGACTTTATTCCTGCATTAACCTACGTAAGTTCGTAACAAATTTGCATAATGTCAGTCTATGGTCTCCACTGGCTATATAAGATTTGGTGAGCAACATTCACTTTGACCCTCAAATACTGTAGTTGTAGTTAAGGCCTGGAAGAGTTTGGTTCATGTTGTCAACATGTTGAGAAGACACTGTTTTCTGTGTCCCGAAAGCAAATCCATGTGGATTCTGATCAGAGTATAAGGCAGAAATATGTATATGCAATGGAAAAGACTGCACGCTAACCATTACTATAATAAACATGGTAAATATGACCGCTTGAAGAAATCAGACAAATCATATTGGCTATCACAATCATGTATTTATTTTATCTGTCAGTACATCTCGTCTCTTTATACCAGACTGTCTGATATCTGTTTAGCTCTGCATGTGTCATAAAATAAAGCAACTCCACGAGCTTCCTCTGTTTCTCTGATGGAAAATATAGCTTACCTGTATTGGGACTATTACTGGAGAGCGTGCTAAAGCTCCTGGTCATATTTTTGGTGGAAAATTTGTAGAAATTATCATTCTTTCTAAATGTGACAAACTGTCCTGTGACTACAAATAAACAGAAACAGACATGACTGAATAATACGTGTGTGCTCTTTCTTTTGAGAAATAACAGTAAATGCAACTTTATTTTTGGATTAATGTGCAGTCTTGACATAAATTGATTCATTATGATCAATGTATCACTTATTATTGTGAAACTGTGGTAAAACATCGATGCTTGGGTTTTTAATCTTTAAAGCTGCTGTCTATAACTTTATATAATGAGAATGTACAACATGAATCCATTTTCCAAAATGTGTTTTTGTCTTACCCTGAATCATTATGGTACACTTACACTCACCTAAAGGATTATTAAGAACACCTGTTCAATTTCTCATTAATGCAATTATCTAATCAACCAATCACGTGGCAGTTGCTTCAATGCATTTAGGGGTGTGGTCCTGGTCAAGACAATCTCCTGAACTCCAAACTGAATGTCAGAATGGGAAATAAAGGTGATTTAAGACATTTTGAGCGTGGCATGGTTGTTGGTGCCAGACGGGCCGGTCTGAGTATTTCACAATCTGCTCAGTTACTGGGATATTCACGCACAACCATTTCTAGGGTTTACAAAGAATGGTGTGAAAAGGGAAAAACATCCAGTATGCGGCAGTCCTGTGGGCGAAAATGCCTTGTTGATGCTAGAGGTCAGAGGAGAATGGGCCGACTGATTCAAGCTGATAGAAGAGCAACTTTGACTGAAATAACCACTCGTTACAACCGAGGTATGCAGCAAAGCATTTGTGAAGCCACAACACGCACAACCTTGAGGCGGATGGGCTACAACAGCAGAAGACCCCACCGGGTTACATTTTACATTTCACTGCCGGTTGTATATTCTGTATATAACTGTGTATGTGACAAATAAAAAAACTCTTGGGTACCACTCATCTCCACTGCAAATAGGAAAAAGAGGCTACAATTTGCACAAGCTCACCAAAATTGGACAGTAGAAGACTGGAAAAATGTTGCCTGGTCTGATGAGTCTTGATTTCTGTTGAGACATTCAGATGGTAGAGTCAGAATTTGGCGTAAACAGAATGAGAACATGGATCCATCATGCCTTGTTACCACTGTGCAGGCTGGTGGTGGTGGTGTAATGGTGTGGGGGATGTTTTCTTGGCACACTTTAGGCCCCTTAGTGCCAATTGGGCATCGTTTAAATGCCACGGCCTACCTGAGCATTGTTTCTGACCATGTCCATCCCTTTATGACCACCATGTACCCATTCTCTGATGGCTACTTCCAGCAGGATAATGCACCATGTCACAAAGCTCGAATCATTTCAAATTGGTTTCTTGAACATGACAATGAGTTCACTGTACTAAAATGGCCCCCACAGTCACCAGATCTCAACCCAATAGAGCATCTTTGGGATGTGGTGGAACGGAAGCTTCATGCCCTGGATGTACATCCCACAAATCTCCATCAACTGCAAGATGCTATCCTATCAATATGGGCCAACATTTCTAAAGAATGCTTTCAGCACCTTGTTGAATCAATGCCACGTAGAATTAAGGCAGTTCTGAAGGCGAAAGGGGGTCAAATACAGTATTAGTATGGTGTTCCTAATAATCCTTTAGGTGAGTGTATATTGGGACTTTCATATAGGTCTATTTTTTTATATTTCAGACCGGTCTGGTAGGAACCGCTGCGGAGGAGCACAGTCTCTGCGTGACTCGCCATAAACAGAGAGAAGTAGCTCCGGCTGCAATGTTCTTCCGCAAGACGCATGCAGTTCTGTTTACTAACCGCTGGAGCACAAAAAGTTACGGACTGCAGCTTTAAGTAAACAACACAAATGCCAACAAACAGGCGGTTTTATAATGTTCGTTTTGCGATTTTGCTAGTTTCCAGTGATTTATTTCTGATTCTGATTTTCTGATAAAACTTCCATTTGTTGGTGAAATTATGGGTTTGTGTGACGTTGTTCCAGAGGGATGTGTTTTACGGGTTGGTTTTAGTGAGGCGCTTCTGGCCCGAAGGTAGAAATGCAGTGTCGTTTTGGGCTCCGTGCTACAGGTCCAAGGCAATTAGCTCAACCCGGCCCGCACTGGCCTGACAGTGGAAAAATGACTATTGTGTACAAACGCTGAGGAAGCAGTTGACCAGTCGCAACAGACTGGGCCATCTGTCCAATCAGAACAGAGTTGGATGCATGTAAATCTATTGTAGAAGAACAAAACTAGGAATCTTTAAAATAGGATAATACTTTAATTAGATTGTGTCTCTTGTTTCAATCTATTGAGAAATGTCAGAAGTGGAAAAAGTGTGCAGATCAGGCTGGTCAGAAGTCATTGTTCATTCAGTTATTCAGATGAAAATTAAATATTAATAGATGACTACAGAAATAAATGATAGGATGTTATCAGAAGACAGATTTACTGTTTTCAGTGCTGTTCGCTAAGACAAGCATTGCTTGGATTTAAACTTGAAACAGCATAGCAACTCCTTGGCAACCACACACAACACTCCGGCACAATTGTGCACAGGCAACACCACTCACACTTTCTTCAGAAAATCTAGTGTATCTGAACACAACCTCCTGTCATCTCCTCAGGCCACACAAAAGCACGCTTCCTTCGTGCAGAATAACCTGTGTTTTGACAGGCAGGATTGTCTTCTCACCTCTAAAGCAGAGCACTCTCATGCTTGCTGTTCTTTAGTCTTCAGACAAGAGCCTGTTGTTTTCAGACCATGTGGCAGAATGCATCTGAAGTAAAATGCCTGCGGGGGGAGAAACAAGAGGAGTGGAGAATGCAGTTTAGTCAACGAAAGAAAAGGGGAAAAACTCAACCTGTCTCTGGATGTCATATTAATGCATATCAGAGCACAAGTCTCGCACAAGTCTCCAAAGCTATTTTAAAGCATCCTTTAAAAAAGTTTCAGAAAGGAGTATGTCACAGCAGTTTTTGAGACATTTTGATACAATGACATTATCAGTTTACCTCATGCATTAATCTGACACACTTAATGTAGACTTTGAGCTTTG
This sequence comes from Paracanthobrama guichenoti, assembly GCA_018749465.1. Taxonomy (NCBI): domain Eukaryota; kingdom Metazoa; phylum Chordata; class Actinopteri; order Cypriniformes; family Gobionidae; genus Paracanthobrama; species Paracanthobrama guichenoti. Next base: position 19,517,770 of record CM031956.1, on the reverse strand, counting down.
CAAACTTTGAATTTTGAGCTGAGGCCGATCAAGGTTTAGCTGGTTAGCATGGGTCAGTTAGCCTAAGTTGGTAGAGGCTATATAATTACACCATCTGGTTATAAAAAAAAACAACATATTTCTCTATTGATTGCCATTCAGAAATAGTCATGCATTCTGTTGAAGAACTAATAATAGTAATGATAAATATAGCTGCATGCAGCCATTAAGGGGCCACGCACAAAGGCGGCACAAGAAGTCATGACTGCATTGTTGGGAGCATGAGACCAACTGCAAAAATGAATTAAAAGCATGTTAAAATGATTTTTGGCTAAATGCCAGAAAAATCTAATATATCTAATATACACTAGTAATGTGACTTAATGGTTTATCACTTTTGACCAATAGGTGGCGATGTTAGAAAACTGATGTGATGTGGTCTGAGTAAGGTGACAATAGCCCCTTTCACACATAGTCTTTACTGGTACCTTTAAAGACTGAATGTGTGAAAGGTGCTATTGTTTGTCACCTTGTTGGTAACAGATCATGTGTGAACAGGACCTTTCCAAAAATACCGGTAAATTGGTTCCGGCAATTTACCAGTAAGGGAAATTGTAACATTACCCGTAAATTACCGGTAATGCGTGCTGTGTGAACGCGGAATGAAGATTACTGGTATATTCATGTGCAAAATCAAAACACGCTGACGTAAGAACTCTGGTTTGAGCCAATCATAAAGACTTGTGAAGATGATGCGATTTATTCCACGCTGTTTACAGTAAGGTTTTTAATAGTTTTTCAATTTAATAGTTTAACTATATAAATGATCATCTTTGACCATTACGACACGTCTTGCAGCTTTTTCAACATGTTGCGCTTGAGACCCAGCCTTCTTTTTCATTCATCAGCGCTGTGGCTCTGCAGTTTGAAACCATTACACATGTCTTGTAGCCTGACAAGCCAGACCCACATCAAGATGTTGGGTCTGGGAACTCACCGTTGGCAGGGCTCAATCCGAGGGGCGGGATAAACGATTGTCTATCAAATTCCCTCTGCACGCAATAGGATAGCGCTACAACCAACGAAGAAGGTGAAGCCGAGCTAGTTGATAGATTAAACTTTCGCCGTATCCGGTCGGCAAAGCTCTGAACACATCTTCCTTTAAGAATGACTTTAGTGCCGTTCTTTTTTCTTTTCTCAAAGAAAAGCTTAACTCCAAGTTTTATTCCAGCGTCGCGGCCAAAGCTGATTCGAAAGACCGCTGTTCGCCAGCTTCTTTGTTTACAAGTAGCACGCGGAACTGTGGCAATTCTGCCATCATTATGTTAAGCCCGCCCACCAACTCTATACATGATGTGATTGGCCTGACCAGAGTTTGTTTTTTCCAGTTCGCAAGCCAACGGAGAGTTGCTAGACTACCCTGGCTGCAAATGACATTTGCTGCCGCTAGGGTATGTCTAGATTTCTAGGCTACGTGTCTCGTGTTTTTAAGAGTAAACACGTGTTCTGTTTAATCATCCATTATGCCTGTCACTCAGACGTTCGAAAATATGTTGTCAAATTGAATAGATACTAAAATAGTAAAGACAACGGCACATCATTTAAAGATGACTGACATCACATAATGTGCCGGTATTTTGCTGTTCATGTGTGAACAGTCTCTTACCGGTAAAAAGCCAGAATGCTGTTGCTTGTGTGAACAGCATATTTGTGTATTTACCAGTAAAGTCATTCTGGTAATTTTATGTTAATTTACCGGTATTGCTGTGTGAAAGGGGCTAATGACACATGCAAAGTTTGGTGTCTTAAACTTTGAGGCACTATATGAAAACGGTTTCATCTATCGACATTGTATCATCTTTAGACTGTGCCAACTAAAATATATGGATTCCATTTGATTTTGGTGAAAATCGGACTGATGGTCTAGGAGGAGTTTGAAAAAGTAGGTTTTGAAAGAAAAACAAAATGGCAGACAGGAAGTTTGGCCAAATATGGCAAAATTGGTATTTAAGTTCTCGGCATGACCCAAGGTTTCAATTCCAATAGGCTAATTTAATCAAAGGTAAAGTTATTAGCATTTTTGTAAATGTCATAAATTTTGCGTTGCCCTGAAACTTATTGAGTACTGTCAGGGCATGGTGCCGAAGACACATACCGAGTTTTGTATTGCTACACTAATACATTCATAAAATATAGCATTTTACACAAACTTCAAAATGGCCGATATAGGAACATTTGGTATCATTCGCCTCGGCATGCTGCACCAAATCTAAAGAGTCCCATGTTCATTTTGCTATGCTCTGTCACATTCATTCATGCATTATTCAAGAACAGTTTGACAAATTGACTTGAATTCCATAACTTTGTATCGCCATGGTCTGAAGATAATCTGGTTCAATTTTTGTGAAAATCAGAACAAATTTGGACAGTTAGTGGCGCTAGAGGGATTGAGTTAGAGACCCCAAATTTGCTATGGTGACAGTTCAGACTGTCAGACTATTTGTTTTCCATATTTCCTAACTTTCCCACAAGTGGTTCTACGGGCTGCCATAGACTTCCAGAGCAGAAGATGAAACAGAATAACAATGGGAATGCCACCGGATACAATAGGCACCTATGTACCTTCGGTGCTTGGACCCTAATAATTATTATTATTAGATTATCTGATTTACTTATTTAATTAAAAGATGGAATGATTAATTAAAAGGAATGGAGTGATTAGTCACATGGCTTATGGCTCTGTAATTTGTTCAAAAACATATTTCACCCTTTTTTGTTTTATTTCTTAATACTTGTTTACTCCGTTTACTGTTGTTTTACTTTTCGCTTTGGCATTACAGGAGCACAGTTTTCGTCATCAAATTGAAACAAACAAAAACAGAGTGAGACACTCAGCTGCAGTGGTAACATGCTGATGTATACGTAAGACAAGAGTGTGTTTTTTTTTTTTTTTGGATATTGCATAAACCACCAGAAAAAAAAACATGACTCTGCAGTTTCATCATCTTATCTTTCTATTATGTCTTTTAGATGTGTGTTTTTCCTCATAAGAGGTAATATGAAGAGGATTACATAAAGATCACTGCACCAAACCATCATCCACTCCCACTCACCAGAGAGCTGCACATTCTGGTGTTCATTTAGCTGTGAGACGGGCTGGGATCACATCAGTGCTGCGTCTGCTGGCTGAATGTGCTGACTTCTGCTTCTCTACACAGCTCTCTCTTTAGCCTTTCAGCTGGAAAATGCACCCTGCGCATGTGGTAAACCACAAGAAAAAAAAAAAAAAAAAAAAATGTGGAAGGGTTTATTTTTTTATAATGTTTATTTTGCTGTCCTTTGCTGTTGTTGAGGAACCTAATGACATCAATGCAACAAGTGTAGAAAATTTGAGGGACTACTAAAACCCATTTGAAAAACCCAGAGTACTCGTGAGCTGAAGGTCTTTTCTGTAACAGTTGGAATTCCCATGGGTTAGAAACATGACATTTTCACAGCTCATCTAAAATGTATGGGCTAAAAAAAGCAAAGTTCAGAAATATCTGTTTGGATGAAACTCTTAAAAAAAGTATTTTCACAAGAAAAAGAAACATTTTATTATTAAACTCTGAGGCTGAGATAAGTGTGCATACTGTAGTGAGTGGAACAGAATATCACCCTGGAGGCTCCGTCTCACAGGAGAAACAAAATCCTTCTCTCAAAGAAACCAGCCTCATCAGCACAGACCTATTAAAACACAAATCCCATCCTCGCCTTTTTCTTCCTCTGCTTGTATAATCCAGCTCAGAATTCCTTAGAAAAAAAATGCTATGGGACTGGAGAATCTTTGACTTTGCTGTTTTACTTTCACAAGGAAAAAAAGATGAAAAAAAGAGGTGTTCAGCACATGTGATCCCCTTACGCAAAAGAAGTTTATTCAAGTGTGCTATTAGTATACTTCTTTTAAAATAAAAATAAGAAAGTGTACTGTCTACTTTGTATGTACTCCTCAGAAATAAATTACACTTAAAGTCCTCATGAAATCAAAATTGACCCTATTTACTTTTTTAGCACATATTAAAGGTCTTAGAGTGAACAATTAATGAAAAATTGTTTGTCGCGGTAATCTTTAATCAAAATCTGAAAAGTAACTTCCGGTCTGGAAACGGCGTTCCTTCTCAGATGATGTCAGTTTGACGGCTTAGGTTTGAAAATGCGTAACCACTCCCCCTCCAACCGTTAGTCTGCTATGAGCGAGAGATTGAGAGGAGGAGCGCTGGAAGGAGCACTTCATTTCGTTATACTGTACTTGTACATGTGTAATGACAAATAAACTTGAAACTTGGAAATACGTCACAGCACTGAAGAAAACTCACTTGCTACTTCCGGTTCACTGGGACTTTAAGTATACTTGACTTATACTGACAGAAAAGTCTAAATATATTTGGCCTAGTCTATACTTTTGACAGAATACTTAATTATACATTTAAGTATATCTCTAAGTATACTTGGCTTGTAGTTGTTTGCTCTTTTGATCGAGTAGCTTATTGAATACTTTTTTTCACAGTTTTACTGTCTTATAAACTTACTTTGTTTGAAAATATTGATTTTATATGAAGAAAACAGATATGTTCCTGATTTGTGTAGGCTAGTCCACTGGTAGTGTATATAGGAATTTGCTTCAAATCTACTTTACTCTTTCTTCATTAACAGAATTTTCAGGCCATCCATGTTTTCACTGTTATAACGGTAGGGGGAACTGTTACACATCTTCTAGTACAGAATCGCCAAATAAAAACACAGGTGAAGAAGCAGAAAGAAGTGATGGAAGATTGCTTACGCAAATGTAAAATAAGGTGACCATCAAACATTAAACAGCATATACATCAAAACTGCCTAATGTTACCGAATGAATTGTTGAACCCATGAAGAGGAAACGACTGAAACGTTGGGGGTGTTGATGAAAACGATCAACTTTATCTGTGGTTTGATCATCATCCTGAATCCGATCCAGACATAGTCTTTTCTCAGCTTTTTGTTTAAAATGTTACTTTTTTATGAAACTTACCCACATTCATATATTGATAAATAAGGTGCAACAACCAATTTAACAATTCCACAGATCCAAGATGGCAGCCGAGCCACACCTATGTGTGGACCTCAGTGTTTGAGATCTTAAGATTTTAGTTATTTTCTGTGATGTTTTATGTCTTTTAAACTCAAATGAGTATACTCTTGAGAAACAGAACATTCTCTTCCATACTGGGATTATTTTAATAGCGGATAAGGCTGAATTTTTTAACTTAAAACCTGGACATTGATCACCTGGATGCCTTGCTAGAGCCTGCTACAGGTAGCCCTGCTTGTTAGCCTGCTGCAGCTAGTTACCACCTGAATGATCTGCTGCTAGCTTGCTGTCAGTGGTCCTGCTTGCTTGCTAGCCGCTTCTTGGATGTTCTGCTGCTACCCTGCTATTGGTAGCTCTGCTGCTAGCATGTTGTTGGTAGCCTTGCTTCATAGCCTGCTGCTGGTGGCTTTGCCTGCTAGCCATCACCTGGATGCCCTGTTGCTAGCCTGTTGTTGGTAGCTACCACCTGGATGCCTTGCTGCTAGCTGCCCTTGCTAGCTACCACCAGGATCCTGCTGCTAGCTCCACTTGCTAGCCACCTTCCGGATGCCTTGTTGCTGGCCCTATTAGCTAGCCATCAACTGGATGCCCTGTCGCTACTGTTACTGATGCCCTGGTGTTTGTTACTGAAAGTCCTACTCCTAACCATCGGAAATGGCGCCGCTGTGTTTGGTCGCCGTTCAGGTCGCTCCGCGAAGACTGTGCTTTTATTTACTATTTTACTTTCTTTTACTCTCAGTTTTTACAAACTTATCATCTGCATTGATCTACTACGACAGCAAAACTCTTTTGGACATTGGTTACCTCTACACTGGACTGTTTCAGGACACTTTCGCCGATCCTCTGTGGCCATCTGAGATTCTTCGCAACGCCGAGTTGAACAATGGACAGAGCCAGCGGCGTAGAACAAAGAAACACCGTGGGAAACGTGCTGGTATCCGTAACAGACTGAGGAAAAGGGCATTCAGACCTCCTCTCCCGAACATTCTTCTAGCAAATGTTCAATCCTTGGATAATAAGATGGACGATCTTAGAGCCAGGATAAGTTTTCACCGGGACATGAGAGACTGTAATATCTACTGTTTGTCCGAAACATGGCTCACGCCCGCGGTCCCGGACACAGCTGTGACGCCGTCGGAGAACTTCTCTGTTTTTCGGATGGACAGAACAGCCGAGGCCGGTAAATCCAAAGGCGGTGGAGTGTGTTTCATGATCAACAAGAAATGGTGCGATCCCAGGAACATCACCATTCTCTCGTGGTCCTGCTCGCCTCATCTGGAACATTTAACAATCATTTGCCGCCCATTCTATCTGCCTAGGGAGTTTTCTGCGGTTGTCGCGACCGCCGTTTACATCCCACCGCAGGCAGACACAGCGCTGGCTTTATCTGGCCTTCATGATGTTGCCAGCGGCGTCATAAACCAACATCCCGACGCCACGCGCATTCATTGTCGCGGGCGATTTTAACAAAAGCAAACCTAAAGAAAGTCCTGCCAAACTTTCATCAGCACGTCTCCTGCCCCACACGAGGAGCAAACACACTGGATCACTGCTACTCTCCGTTTAAGAACGCCTATAAAGCGCGGTCACTTCCAGCGCTTGGCAAATCGGATCATGCCGCCATTTTCCTCACTCCCGAATACAAACAAAAGCTCCTCCAGGAACCCCCGGTGAGGCGGGAAGTTAAGCGTTGGTCACCCCACTCAGAGACCGCGCTACAGGCAGCTCTGGGCGATGTGGATTGGGACATGTTCCGAGCGAGTTCAGCTGACGTAAGCGAGTTCACAGACGTGGCGCTTTGCTTCATCAACACGCTTACAGAGCAAGCCACGCAAACAATAACAATAACGTCCTTCTCAAATCAGAAACCGTGGGTGGACAATTCAATCCGCGCGGCAGTGAACGCACGCACTGCTGCTTACAACGCCGGTCTCCATTCAGGGAATATGAATGAATACAGATCGTCCTGCTATGCTCTCAGACGAGCAGTTAAAGCCGCAAAACTCCGTTATAAAGACAGAGTGGAGTCTCATTTCCAACTCAACGACTCACGGCGCATGTGGCAAGGTCTGAGGTCCATCTGCTCCTTTGGATCTAAATCCTCTGCAGAGGCAAGCGTTGATCCGTTGCTCGTGAACGAGTTAAACTCTTTCTATGCTCGCTTTGACTGTAACCGCGGCAACGCGACTCCGCCAAGTGGCGCGTTAGAGGAAATTACTCAGAGCAGTAACAATCACGTGATCTCTGTCTCGGAGGATGAAGTTCGGAGAGCACTCAAAGCGTGTGGACGTTAGGAAAGCTGCCGGGCCGGATGGTATTTCAGGTCGTGTTCTGCGGTCCTGTGCTGATCAGCTCACCGGGTTGTTTACATCTATCTTTAATGAGTCCTCGCTACATCTGTGGTCCCCACCTCCTTCAAAAATCCACCATCATCCCTGTCCCTAAGAACAGTAAACCCTCTTGCCTAAATGACTATCGCCCAGTGGCTCTCACGTCTATAGTCATGAAGGTCTTTGAGAGACTCATTAAAAACACCATTTGCGCGCTTCATTCCTGACACTTTGGACCCTCTTCAGTTTGCCTATCGTCCCAATAGATCGACTGAAGATGCCATCTCTCATGTCCTCCACTCCTCCTCACTCACATCGACAGCAAAAGTGGGAACTACGTAAGACTGCTATTTATTGACTATAGCTCAGCCTTTAACACCATAGTTCCCACCAAGCTAACCTCCAAACTCCTGGATCTCGGCCTGAATCCTTCTCTCTGCCACTGGATTGAGGACTTCCTCACTGGCAGGCCTCAGGTGGTGAGAATAGGCCAGTCCACCTCCACCTCCATCACCCTGAGTGTGGGAGCTCCACAGGGCTGTGTCCTGAGCCCCTGCTCTACTCTCTCTACACGCATGACTGTTTGTCCACACACAGCTCCACCTCTATCATCAAATTTGCTGATGATACTGTTGTCCTGGGCCTCATTTCCAACAACAATGAGACGGCATACTTGGACGAGGTGGAGCATCTAACATCATGGTGCCAGGACAACTGTCTCTCTCTGAATGTTGGCAAGACCAAAGAAATGATTGTGGACTTCAGGAAGAGACAGCAACGGACATACTCCCCCTCATGATCAGCGGGTCACCAGTAGAGAGAGGAGCAGCTTCAAGTACCTGGGAGTAAACATCTCCGAGGACCTGACCTGGACTGCTCACATTCAGACACAGGTGAAAAAGCCAGGCAAAGACTGTACCACCTGCGCCAGCTGAGGAAATTCAGGGTTTCACCAGCTATCCTGAAAACTTTCTATTTAGGGGCGATAGAAAGTGTTTTAACTCAGTGCATCACAGCGTGGTATGGGAACAGCACCAGTCATGACCGCAAAGCCCTGCAAAGAGTAGTGCGCTTATCCGAGCGTATCTCAGGGTCAGCTCTCCCGCCTCTGCAGGACGCCTACACCAAACTCTGCAAAGGTAGAGCTACCAAGATCATCAAGGACTCTAATCACCCTGCAAACCCTAATTTCACGCTGCTGCCATCTGGTAAGCGCTCCGAAGCCTGATGGCCAAAACTGAGAGACTCAGGAGGAGCTTCTTCCCCAGGCCATCAGACTCCTGAACTTAACATCACGTGACTTCACGTCCAGGATAAACATCGATACACTGACATTGCACTGCACTTTCTGTTCTCGTTGTTACTGTGTAACAACCTGTCATAAACCTGTTTGCACATTATACTCTTATACATTTGTTAACCACATATTTATAAGTCTACAGTTTACTCACTGCAAAGTCTACTTCAATTATTTTATTCCACTTTATCCTTATTTGTTACCTTTTTTTTTTTTCTCTTGACTTGATTATTTATAATTCTACAGATATAGACATATATATATATATAGATAGTACTTTTTTTATATCCTATTTCTATTATAATTTCTTCCTTGTGTTTTTAACTGTGAATTTGCACTGTCCATGGAGCGGACCTGTTTACATTTCACTGCCGGTTGTATATTCTGTATATAACTGTGTATGTGACAAATAAAACTCTTGAATCTTGAATCTAACCTGCTACTATTAGCCTTGCTGCTAGCTATTCACCTAGAAGCCTCCCTGCTAGCCTCCATCCTATAGCCCTGACTTTTGACTTCAAGCTACTGTTCATCCCTGTTAAGGCTGTCTTCAACTAAACATTTGTTTATATTTTTCATACTTTTACAGTCCAGCCCTATACTAGATGAATTTAATATGCCTAAAATGAGAAGTAGTATACTGCTACAGCTAAAGTGGTATAAACTTACTTTGTTTGAAAATATTGATTTTATATGAAGAAAACAGATATGTTCCTGATTTGTGTAGGCTAGTCCACTGGTAGTGTATATAGGAATTTGCTTCAAATCTACTTTACTCTTTCTTCATTAACAGAATTTTCAGGCCATCCATGTTTTCACTGTTATAACGGTAGGGGGAACTGTTACACATCTTCTAGTACAGAATCGCCAAATAAAAACACAGGTGAAGAAGCAGAAAGAAGTGATGGAAGATTGCTTACGCAAATGTAAAATAAGGTGACCATCAAACATTAAACAGCATATACATCAAAACTGCCTAATGTTACCGAATGAATTGTTGAACCCATGAAGAGGAAACGACTGAAACGTTGGGGGTGTTGATGAAAACGATCAACTTTATCTGTGGTTTGATCATCATCCTGAATCCGATCCAGACATAGTCTTTTCTCAGCTTTTTGTTTAAAATGTTACTTTTTTATGAAACTTACCCACATTCATATATTGATAAATAAGGTGCAACAACCAATTTAACAATTCCACAGATCCAAGATGGCAGCCGAGCCACACCTATGTGTGGACCTCAGTGTTTGAGATCTTAAGATTTTAGTTATTTTCTGTGATGTTTTATGTCTTTTAAACTCAAATGAGTATACTCTTGAGAAACAGAACATTCTCTTCCATACTGGGATTATTTTAATAGCGGATAAGGCTGAATTTTTTAACTTAAAACCTGGACATTGATCACCTGGATGCCTTGCTAGAGCCTGCTACAGGTAGCCCTGCTTGTTAGCCTGCTGCAGCTAGTTACCACCTGAATGATCTGCTGCTAGCTTGCTGTCAGTGGTCCTGCTTGCTTGCTAGCCGCTTCTTGGATGTTCTGCTGCTACCCTGCTATTGGTAGCTCTGCTGCTAGCATGTTGTTGGTAGCCTTGCTTCATAGCCTGCTGCTGGTGGCTTTGCCTGCTAGCCATCACCTGGATGCCCTGTTGCTAGCCTGTTGTTGGTAGCTACCACCTGGATGCCTTGCTGCTAGCTGCCCTTGCTAGCTACCACCAGGATCCTGCTGCTAGCTCCACTTGCTAGCCACCTTCCGGATGCCTTGTTGCTGGCCCTATTAGCTAGCCATCAACTGGATGCCCTGTCGCTACTGTTACTGATGCCCTGGTGTTTGTTACTGAAAGTCCTACTCCTAACCTGCTACTATTAGCCTTGCTGCTAACTATTCACCTAGAAGCCTCCCTGCTAGCCTCCATCCTATAGCCCTGACTTTTGACTTCAAGCTACTGTTCATCCCTGTTAAGGCTGTCTTCAACTAAACATTTGTTTATATTTTTCATACTTTTACAGTCCAGCCCTATACTAGATGAATTTAATATGCCTAAAATGAGTAGTATACTGCTACAGCTAAATTACAGTCATTTCTCAATTTCATCTATAAGTCATTATGAGATGTACTGCCAGAAAATTAATCTGTGTAACCCAAAAAAATTGTTCACAAATTAATAACATCCTGTATCTCCAGAACTTACTGTTGTTAAATGATCATTTTACTGTCTCAGATTACTCTTTTCTGAGTTCATAGAGGACAGTGGTAATGATAAATATTACCCAGCTAAACAAAAACTACATTGTTTGATTATGCTTTTATTGATGTTATCTGGTAATGTTCAGCCTAATCCTGGTCCTGTTCTTGGTCTTCTTAATACTTTGCAATCCTTAGCCACTCCTTCAGATTTTAAAAGCAGACATGGCCTTGGTTTTATACATTTAAACGTTAGAAGCCTTGTCCCTAAAATGGATATGATTAGGATCTGGGCTAATACAACCAATGCTGATATCATTGTTATTTCTGAAACCTGGCTTAAAAATCTGTATCTGATGAACTTATTTATATCGAAGGTTTTAAAGTTTATAGAACTGATCGGGTTGGCAAAGGAGGTGGGGTTGCTGTATATGTGAAATCCAAGTTTAGAAGCTCTGTAACCCTGTCACTAACTAAAGCTAAACAGTTTGAAATTCTCACCGTGAAAGTGAATATATCAAAAGACACTGATATTACAGTAGTTGGGTGCTATAGACCTCCATCTGCTTTAAAGGATGCTTTCCAATCTATATCCGAAATATTACATGAAATTAATGACTCTGAATTCATTCTTATAGGTGATATGAATTGGGACTGGCTGTCTGGGAACTCTGATTGTTTTAGAGATCTATGTAATGATTTACATTTAGTGCAACTTATTAATGAACCGACAAGAATAAATCCCAAAGCAGAAATAAAATCTACTCTCCTAGATCTAATCGTAACAAACTCTGTTCATAAATATACCTCAACTGCCGTATTTTGTAATGACGTCAGTGACCATTGTGCAGTCGCTTGTGTAAGAAATACAAAAATCCCTAAGGTAAAACCACGCATGATCCTAAAAAGACATTTTAAAAGTTTTGAACAACAGGCTTTTCTGCATGATCTGTATCATAGTGAACTCAGCAGGGTGTCTTTGTTTTCTGATGTTGAAATGGCATGGGATTTTTTTCATTCAAATTTTATTTCCATTGTAAATAAACATGTGCTAATCAAAAAGTTTAGGATTAGTGGTAAGAACAATCATTGGTTTTCAGACAGCCTATCAGAGCTAATCTGTTTGAGAAATAAAATGTGGGCACAAGCCAGATTTTCAGATTCTTCTGCTGATTGGACTGCATTTAGATCTGTAAGAAACAAGTGTACTTTTAATGATTAGAAAGTCCAAATCTGAGTTTTTTTTTGAAGACAACCACAGAAAATTTAAACAATCCTTTAAAATTTTGGAAATCAATTAAATCTTTGTCGGGTGCATGTGTAACCTCAAACCTCCCTGATCAGATTCTTATTGGTTCAGATGAAATAAAAGATAAAGCAGTCATAGTCAATCAGTTTAATAAACACTTTATTCAGGCTGGATTCACATTTAATCAAACGGTAAATAAATCTGTCCCATGTCAACATCTGAAAATGTAAATCGAGAACTGTTTAATTTTAAACCAATTTCTGTTTCAGAAGTTCATAAAGCCCTTAGAGACATTGATCACAAAAAGTCAGCAGGTACAGATAATCTGGATCTGTTTTTGTTAAAACTGGCAGCTGATATTATTGCTGAGCCCATAGCGCATATTTTTAATTTGAGTCTTCTTTCTAATTCCATTCCTAAAAGTTGGAAAGCAGCCTATGTTCTCCCTTTATATAAAGGTGGAGACCCATTCGAATTGAATAATTACCGTCCGATATCAAAACTTTCTGTGTTATCAAAGATCTTGGAATAATTTGTGAATGTACAGTTAAAACAGTATTTGACTGACAAAAATATTTTAAATAATTTTCAGTCAGGGTTCAGAAGTGGCCATAGCACTATCACAGCTGCTACATTAGTGACAAATGACATTATTGGAGCCTTAGATAAGAAGCAACATTCTGCTGCATTATTTGTTGATCTTTCTAAGGCATTTGATTCAGTTGATCATGGATTGTTATTGACCAAACTATGTTCAGTTGGTTTAAGTGAGAAGGCTGTTGCATGGTTCCAGAATTATTTGGTAGATCGTATTCAATGTGTTTATGCCGAGGGTTATAAATCTGATTTTCTTGACATAACTATAGGTGTCCTCAAGGATCAATCTTAGGACCCATTCTGTTTTCAATTTTTATAAATGATTTGGATAGAGATGTTCAAGCCAAATTACATGTATACGCTGATGATACAGTGGTTTATACCCAGGCTTCCACCGTTTCAGTAGCAGTGCAGGAACTTCAGGCATTGCAATACACATTATTGAGTTTAAAATTGGTTTTAAATACACAGAAAACAAAGTTTATGGTCTTCTCAAAAGCTCGAGCACAGCTACTCGACAATTGAGAGAGTGTCTTCATACAAGTACTTGGGAATATGGATAGATGATAAGCTTTCCTTTAATGAACATATTACAGCTTTAGTTAAGAAACTTAGTCAAACTCGGCTTTTATTACAGAAACAAATCTTGCTTTACTTTTAGTGCTAGGAAGAAACTTGTGGAAGCAACTTTTCTGCCTGTAATTGACTATGGAGATATATTGTACATGCATGCTGCATTTTCCATCCTGCGTCATGTAGATTCAGTTTACCATGCATCACTACGATTCATAACAAATACAAAGTCCCTTACCCATCACTGATTTAGTTGGTTGGACATCACTTAAAATTCGTAGACAACAGCACTGGTATATCTTTATTTATAAAGCTATACTTGGCAAACTTCCACTGTATCTCTGTAACTTCCTCTCTGTTTGCTCTGGTACCTATCAGCTACGCTCCTCAAAGTGGTTGCTTTTAATGTGCCAAGAGTTACAACCTGAATTGGGAAAACTGCCTTTTCTTACTTAGCACCTTGGGGGTGGAATAATCTACAAAAAGAGCTAAAGTTAGAAACCCTCATGTCCATAAATGATTTTAAAAATACTGTAAAGAGTGTTGTGATGGAGACATGTTCTTGTTTTTCTTAAGAGTCTCATTTTGTTTTATATTTTTATTTTTAATATTTTGTATTTATTTTATTGTGAAAATGTAATTTGGTGTTTGTTATGTATGCATTTGTTGTGATTTGGCTGCTACCTTGGCAGGTCTCTCTTGTAAAAGAGATTCTGAATCTCAATGGGACCTCCTGGTTAAATAAATAAATCCATCCCACATTTATTTGTATAGCGCTTTTACAAATCCATCCATCCATCCATCCATCCATCCATCCATCCATCCATCCATCCATCCATCCATCCATCCATCCATCCATCCATCCATCCATCCATCCATCCATCCATCCATCCATCCATCCATCTGTCTGTCTCTGTTCAAAAAAATATGATTTGTTTTATCATATTTGAACAGATTTCAGGCCTTTAATGTTTTTCTTTATTTTATTTTTAACATTGTACATGCAAACCCGATTCCAAAAAAGTTGGGACACTGTACAAATTGTGAATAAAAAAGGAATGCAATAATTTACAAATCTCATAAACTTATATTTTATTCACAATAGAATATAGATAACATATCAAATGTTGAAAGTGAGATATTTTGAAATGTCATGCCAACTATTGGCTCATTTTGGATTTCATGAGAGCTACACATTCCAAAAAAGTTGGGACAGGTAGCAATAAGAGGCCGGGAAAGTTAAATGTACATATAAGGAACAGCTGGAGGACCAATTTGCAACTTATTAGGTCAATTGACAACATGATTGGGTATAAAAAGAGCCTCTCAGAGTGGCAGTGTCTCTCAGAAGTCAAGATGGGCAGAGGATCACCAATTCCCCCAATGCTGCGGCCAAAAATACTGGAGCAATATCAGAAAGGAGTTTCTCAGAGAAAAACTGCAAAGAGTTTGAAGTTATCATCATCTACAGTGCATAATATCATCCAAAGATTCAGAGAATCTGGAACGATTTCTGTGCATAAGGGTCAAGGCCGGAAAACCATACTGGATGCCCGTGATCTTCGGGCCCTTAGACGGCACTGCATCACATACAGGAATGCTACTGTAATGGAAATCACAACATGGGCTCAGGAATACTTCCAGAACACAATCCACCGTGCCATTCGCCGTTGCCAGATAAAACTCTACGTCAAAAAAGAAGCCATATCTAAACATGATCCAGAAGCGCAGGCGTTTTCTCTGGGCCAAGGCTCATTTAAAATGGACTGTGGCAAAGTGGAAAACTATTCTGTGGTCAGACCAATCAAAATTTGAAGTTCTTTTTGGAAAACTGGGACACCATGTCATCCGGACTAAAGAGGACAAGGACAACCCAAGTTGTTCTCAGCGCTCAGTTCAGAAGCCTGCATCTCTGATGGTATGGGGTTGCATGAGTGCGTGTGGCATGGGCAGTTTACACATCTGGAAAGGCACCATCAATGCTGAAAGGTATATCCAAGTTCTAGAACAACATATGCTCCCATCCAGACGACGTCTCTTTCAGGGAAGACCTTGCATTTTCCAACATGACAATGCCAGACCACATACTGCATCAATTACAACATCATGGCTGTGTAGAAGAATGATCCGGGTACTGAAATGGCCAGCCTGCAGTCCAGATCTTTCACCCATAGAAAACATTTGGCGCATCATAAAGAGGAAGATGCGACAAAGAAGACCTAAGACAGTTGAGCAACTAGAAGCCTGTATTAGACAAGAATGGGACAACATTCCTATTCCTAAACTTGAGCAACTTGTCTCCTCAGTCCCCAGACGTTTGTAGACCGTTATAAAAAGAAAAGGGGATGTCACACAGTGGGAAACATGGCCTTGTCCCAACTTTTTTGAGATGTGTTGATGCCATGAAATTTTAAATCAACTTATTTTTCCCTTAAAATGATACATTTTCTTAGTTTAAACATTTGATATGTCATCTATGTTGTATTCTGAATAAAATATTGAAATTCAAAACTTCAACATCATTGCATTCTGTTTTTATTCACAATTTGTACAGTGTCCCAACTTTTTTGGAATCAGGTTTGTAGATGATAGACATGCCAGGAAGTATTAAGAAGTTAGCACACAGTTACAATGAGAGCTTTTGAGAAGAAGAAAAATAAATAAATAAATAAATAAAACCGAATTGCTGGATTTGGTTTTATAAGATCTGCAAATGGCCATGCTTGTGTATTAAACAGTGCCCACAAATTCCCAAAGCACCATCTGCTTTTGTTTTCAGAGTTATATCTCTGAAATATTCTGCACTTATTAGTCAACACAGATACACTAATGTTTTAGTGTCTGTTGGGCTAAACAGTTAAAACAAATGAACAAGAAATGTTTTCTGTTATGTAACTTTGTGTTTTGAGTTATTTTAGGATGTACATGACAATTATTATCAATTTGTTTGAAAACCCCCACTCATGTGGCACCCCTACACATTACATATGTTGCATACTCTAGTCCTCAGTTTTGCATCACTAGTCTTGCGGACTGAAGCCCACCATATCCCCAGTATTTAAAATCAGGCAAATTATGTAATGAGAGCACAATACAGCCTGAGGACATTCCACAAGAGACCATCATCCTTCCTCCTGTATTTGCCCTCGGCCACAGATAATTATTTGTGTAGTTTCACTTCTGTTGTCCTGGGGGCTCCGAGACTCGCTCTTAAAAAGTTTGGCTACTTCGAGGCAAAGATAGTGAGCACAGAAGTCCCTGACGGAGCAATGAGCTGGAAAAAAAACAATTTGCACAAGTACTTCAGTCACTTACAACTGACCACACAAGTAGATCTGAGTAGCTCTGAATTCAAATCTAAAGGCATACCATTAATGAACTTGTAACTATGTGTGATGATTTATTTGAACTTGTTCATGGGTGTTTGTGCAGCATGTTCCTGAGCTGGGTTTTCATTTGTGCTAAATAACAGTATAAATCTCTGGGAGAAAAGATACTCATTAGGTGATTGTGGTAATTGGCCATGTTCCCATGTCTTTTTTCTGGTGATGGAGAAACTGGAGGGAACCAGTACATAATTGGCTGTGTCGCTTCGTTAGCCATTTTTTAATTAGCATAAACAAGTCTTATTCATCATGTTCAGGCTCATTAGCGACCCATCTCTGCTAATTGTTCAATGGCAGAGTGTAAGAACTGTGTGTGTATTAGAGAGAGGAATAGAAATGGCTCCTATGGGACGACACTGCTGTTTTTCTTATATGATTATGATAGACGGCATATTATCCACCCTTTTCCTTCAACTCCCTGCTGAATGGGACATCTGCCCTTCTTACTGTACCCAGGCCAACTAAATGTATTGATTGTTTATCATAAGTCAAGAATAGAGAAGAGGGGAGGATAGAGTGGACATTCTCCTAGACCGTAATTAGTTTAAATGGACAGCAAATGGAAAAATAATCCCATTGGACTGTTTTCAAAGTGGTTTCCTGAATGCTTTCTGTCACTGGTTCTGTGCCAAACTCAACACCATTGGTTGTCTAGTTAGATGTTTAACACCCCTCAGAGTACATACAAATGATTGTTTTGTTGTTTTTGCATACTAAGGGTCCTATCATACACCCCTGCGCAATGTGACAAGTGTTTTCCACTCTTATTTTCACGTCCAGCGCCACATTGTTTAAATAGCAAATGCACTCATATTGTAGATTGGCACTCACATCCATGGTTGTTTGAAAACGAGGTGTGTTCAGGCATTGCAACTGAAAACTGTTTTGGTTTATTGCACGTTATGCCCAAAACACACCCATGACTCATTAAGAGACTATAGGTACCATTTTGGATCATGCGCCTGGTGTGCAGATGTGCACCTGCGCCATGCGCTTCAGACCATGCGCTCAGATCACTAAAATAGGGCCCTAAGTTGGTATAAGAAAACATATTTCAATATATCCTGCAAGTAAAATGTAGGAAATTGCTTTTATTTTATCAACTGGATCATGAAAAGTGGTCTCTATAACATGTGGTTGGAGGGGAGAGGCTGAAAAATATGATGGCTTAGTGACATCAGACAAAAATAAAAGTTGTTTCAGTGGTGGAGGAAGCTCACTACAATGTAACATTCATGGGAATTTTACAGTGAATCATTCTGCGCGTTACATGGATGCATCAGTTGGTGGCGACAAGTGTTTTATATGAGGGAGTCAGTGAATTGTTAAATAAATCTGGATGCTAAATACAGGAGTATATGGGGTCTAAAATGTTTTTAGGTTGTCCACTTTCGATCACTTCCAGAGGTAGTTGAAAATGCATTTGACTGGATTGCTTTCGTATGCTCGTGATCGAATGCGTTTGTACAGCCGCAGAAGACTGCCTACTCTCCGTCTACTGATTATGGGAAGCACGCTAGCCAGGCGCAATTTAAACCTTGTCGTTTGAAGGCGGTTTGGTTTGAAGACGAAAACGCAATGTTCTGTCACCATTCCTGATTTCTAACATGCACTCACCGAATATGGAGTGGTCTGGCAGCCATCATGGCTGAAATGGAAGCTGCCGCTCTTTTTCCTTTGTGTCCTTTTGCATTCATAAGTAAATTGCGTGAGGTTATTTTGTCCATTAGATCGAAAGATCTGAAAAAGAGATGTACCCCCCCACCCCCTCACATGATGACAACATGATGAATGTAGTATGTCTGGATTACATTCATACTACTCACATTCATATTATAGAACATACTTTTTTAGTGCTCGTGAAGTAATTATTCAAAATAAGTACCTACTCGAGAGTATACACATTTTTTTTTTGTATTGTGTGTTATTCTGAGACCTTTGTTTGAAACTATCAAAGGTAATTGTTTCACAGTCATTTTATTATGAACCTCTCAGCAATAAACGTTTGTTTTTTGGAAAATTTCCCTCAGAGAAAACTGACAGTAGTTGCAAAACGCTGTTACCATGGCTCACCCATTAGTAATTTATAGAGCCATCTCTGTTTATTGGAATCCTGCTCATATAAGCTACTGTGTTTTGCAGTCAGATCCAGTATCTGACATAAAAAAATGCAGTTTGAGCTCCGATCATCTCTGTGACTCCATCAAATGAGCCACAGTCACAGAATTACCCGCAAAACAGAGAAAGATACACAAATGTGTGTTTGTGTTATTGTGTCTGCCGACGTGAGCTGAATTTAAATACCGGACCCCTGCTCTCTCGGTAAACAGCACTCCCTGGCATGTATATTCAACACTCAATCTAATTAGCATTCCCTGTGCAGAGCAGTAGATTACATTCAGAAATCAGAAAGAGACCAGAGGTCTCTGACCCAGCCTTTCAATCCTCAGCCCCGCCCATACATTAGCATAAAACACAGATTTTAGTGCTGATAGGGAGCACGCGCAAACGAGATTTATGGCGTTGTGGTCAGGCTGTAATCAGAGACCTGAGAGCAGACGCTGTCGCGCAGGAGAAAATTTATACAGCAAATGAAATGCTATTACTTGCCCTGTTATGGGGTTGGGGGGCTTGGTCGGGGGCTTTCTTCTGTGTTCTTCCCCGAGTCCCAAATTGGGATTAATTGTCAGAGTGAAAGATGGCTGTGTGTTGTTTTGTTGCTGTGAATCTCCATAATGAATAAAAATGGCTATGCGCCATTAGCAGATTGATCTCTCTTTTTATTTAAATCATTAAAATGGGTTGGAGAGAGATTAATTTATGAAGTTAATGTGTTTTTCTGTCACATGGCTTCATTTTTTCTCTGCCTGTTATTGCACTTGGTAATAAAGAGCATTCTCGACTGTGAGCACATCAAGACCTTAAGTGCGACTGTTGGGTTCATAATAGTGCTATAAAACACACAAGATGTAATGGTAGTGTTTGTATTGTTTTTGCAATGTGCTAAGGATCACTTCCTTCAGAATTAGTCAATTACATTAAAACATCAGAGATGAACAAAATCTCTATATATGGTCTCTATATATGTTCCATTTCACAGCCTTTTTGCAGCAATATCAATGGCTATATTAACATGCACAACTTTGGTTTCAGTCTGAATTAATTCATTCTGATTGATGAATCCAAACATAGTGTTTAAATTAATGTTAAATAAAGTGATATCCCAGCAAACAATAGCCCTCATTTCACCGTCTCTGTTAACTATACACCTGATATACCCCGGCTATGAGAAACCCACTTCTAGCCAAAATAACCTTGAATTTGGTTACATGTCGTTTTTGCCAACATAACATGTGAGATGTGTGATATTCCATCATGTAAGCAAAGTCAACAGTGATTACAAGGTGTTTGGTTTAATTTCTTTGACATGTTCATGTTCTAGATGACTAGTCTATTCTTGGGCTATGGTTAGACGTTTATTGAATTTTCACTGACAGCCCAAATTTCACCTTGTTTTAGCCTAGATGTCAGGGCTGTGTTTGGATGGCTATTAGACATCTTTTAAAAGCAAAATTACATTTATGCATTTGGCAGATGCTTTTATCCAAAGCGACTTAAAATGCATTCAAGGTACACATTTTTAAATTTTTTTTTTTTTGTCAGTTCTTGCTTTCCCTGGGAATCGAACCCATGGACTTGGCGTTGCTAGCGCCACGCTCTTATTGTTTGAGCTACAGGAAAACTGTTTTCCTGAAAAATCCAGAAAAAAATGCTTTCTGGGATGTTACAAGCCCCTTGAACTTGGGCAACAATTGAATTTGAATGGCAGTGGTGACATTTCAGTAGTGAAAATACAATTACAGATATCAAGAATGATAGCTTTTACTAGTTTAATTTAATTCTTGATATCAAAAATGTTTCTTTCTGTGAGTGATGTCGTCATTGTTGATACAAAAATTGCCATTGTTACAAGTGGAAATGTAATTCCTGATATCAGGAATTAGCATTTTTACTAGAGAACATGTAATTGTTGATATCAAGAATTCATATCCTGGGAATGAATAAAAGTCAAACATGTCTTTACATACATGTCATATCAATCGGATTAGAAAAGGAATAAACAACTCCTTCCAATCCGATCAAAACAGTCAGATTGAGCTGTCAATCTGATTACTAACAGATTTTTTGGTTGCATGTAATAGCCAGGGCTCCAGACTGCAACCTTTCTTCCTGCTGGTGCGACAACATTTTGTTAGGGGTCGCACTGATGCGACAACCATGTCGCCCAACTGATGATGAGCTGCCATTTCTGTTACATATGAGAAGCATCAAATGGCAAATGAAACGAAAACAGAACAGAGCTGCGCTACTCGTTTGAGATGAGCTCATACATGGGCCGATCTCGTTCATGCGACGCCGTTACTACACAGCGCTGGGAGATCCAGTGAGAAAACGCTTGACTTCGCCACAGAATTAATAACGTCGCTACTGCGAGATCTAGTGTGAAGCGTTCAGTGAAGAATTCTGTTATAATAGAATAATCAGATCAAACGGCACTGACAGGAGAAACCATTGTTGCATGAACGAAGTTGGGTTTCATTCCACAAATCATAAACATTCACTATGGATTTAATGTAGTAAAACCCATTTTATATATATATATATATATATATATATATATATATATATATATATATATATATATATATATATATATATATATATATATATATATATATATATATATATATATATATATATATATATATATATATATATATATATATATATATATATATATATATATATATAATATATAATATATAATTCATCTCAGGTTCAGTACAAACCTTTTGAGAGTGAAATTCAAGGGCGTTCAAGTGCTTCACTCCTTTTCAAGCACTTAAAAGAAGTATTATCCGATTTTAATGTTATTTTTAATGTGATGATTTGGAAAACTAAAAGTTTAAAGGTGTAGGCCACTTGTGGCAAACAAGCACTTTTAATTTAAAAAGAAATGAAATTATATCACTATAACCAGTAGGTGGCAGCATAGGATAACTTATTTGACTTATTAGCCATTTCCACTCCTTAATATGTGGAAAAAGTATGAAGTCACAAAGAAAAAAATAAAACCCTTTTCAAATTTTGACTGAATTATACAGAAAACAAGTAAAGAGTGCTCCTGTAATCACTGAAGCTGTCGGTCAGTTCAGTGTGATACTATAATTTGCACATTACTTTAATTTTATTTGCATATCAATTCAAGCTCTGTGCGTCACTGTTAAATTTCCAATAAACAAACATGTAATATTATTAGTAACTCCACTTATTAACAAAACAACGCAATACTCAAATATACAAATCTACAACGTAAATCTGTCTATCTTGTAGTTTTCCCTCTAATCTTGGAAAAATTCTACAGTAAAATACCTGTATATCAAAAGTTAGTTTATCAGGACAGAACTGTTATTGAATATGTTCGTGTCTGAGCAGATCATGACATATATCAAGAAAACAATATATCCCTTGTCCTTTCCATCCAATCAAAAGTGGAAGACTCTCAGAAGTGGAGGAAGTTGTCAGATCAGGCACCAGGTGGTGTCTTCCTTCTCATAGCCACAGAAAGCCTTCAGCCATTGAGCACCGAAGTCTCAAAGGAGTGAATAGTGAGGGTTTCTGTGAGTGAAGGATTGAGCGAGCATGTGTATGTGTGTGTGGTCGATGCGGCAGATCTTGTGCGCTCCCCCTTTTTTGTTTTAATTGTGCCACTGTAGCTTCACCCTTCTGCCTCTCTAACCCTTCCTCTCATCTCCCCGTCACTCATGGTATGTAATGAGAGAGAGAGAGATCTTCCACAGCACCTCGACACAAAGCTTGACTGACAGCAGGCCTCTTGAGCTGTATCTGTGTTACACTTTCAATAAATATAGTTTAAGGTCTCTGCATGCACTGAGCCAGTGGCGACCATTAGTACTCGGAAAAGCACATGTTCCCACATCAGAAAGTTCTGTGATTGATCTCTCAATCAATCATAAACGGGAGAATGTGCAACTGTTTTCGAGGTGGTGATTTCATACAACGTAAACTAAATTTTTAGTAAAAAATGGAAGCATAAAAGTCGACCCCTAAACCTAACCGTCTGTACGAAAACGTATATGAATGGGATCATATGAATTAGCAACCAATTTGGCAAAATGTAAAATAGTTACGAAAGGGTTACGCGTGCAGTATATGAAATCTGCAACAACAAAAAAATCGTCTTTCAATAACTCATAATTACAAAACTATATAATCAAAAACAACTATAGATAGTAAATCTCTACTCATTTTGTCTTTTTTTATAGCCAAGTGTGTTTTCTTTGTTCTTAAGTGTTTTTCAGGAAGTATATTAATGTACTGCACTTACCAACAAAAATGTATCCATTTTGTGCGTTGTCATAGAAATAAACAACTTCTGAATTGAGGAATGAGTTGTCATCTAATAATTACAGTAATTGTGAGATGCATTAGTTGAGCTTTAAAAATTAATACAAGCACCTTTAAAAGCAGTTCATACAAAAGTCCTCCATCATAGCTTTAGCATATATTGAGATGACATCTAAATGCATGGTAAAGTCACTTGTATTTATATAGCGCCTTATACAAGCTTGTTTGCACATGACGTCACTGCGTTGCTGTGGTGTGAAATGCAGATAGAGGGCAGGAAGTGATTTTCCACATAGGAAGCACTATCACAAACTCAAAATGCCTGTTTTGTGTCGTTTATGGTTGCTTAAATCCATCAAACCAAAAACCACAAGGAGCTTTTATCGCTTATGTAACTTTTTATCTTTTTTCACTTTAAAAGTTGACGCCTTTTAATGACGTTTTGCGTCTTCTCATACTGAAATGAATACAGATACCTGCTTATCTTGTTTTGTTCTTAACCTGATTAAATATTCACATTCATTGTATCGTTTGCAGGCAAGAGAAGCTATTTTATCCCATTGCATGATCATTTGATGTTTTCACAGAATTTTTGTAGAATTCCGTTCACAATGTTGATCTGGCTACCGTGTCACGTGCTGGGCACTCGCTGCTGCTTCAGCCGTCATATGGTAGAAATAAAATAAAAAACGTGTTCAACAAGCTGACAGAAGTCGATCCATTTTTTGTTGGAAAGGTGAAATGTATCTGAAGTTTTATTGTTGACACTTTCCCATATGGCCATGGAAGAGAATCAGAGAGGGTCACATTCAGCGGACAGACGCTATATATTATATATATATATATATATATATATATATATATATATATATATTTTTTTTTTTTTAATTTTTTTTTTTTTATTTATTTCAACAAATGACAACCAAAATCAAACTCATAGAAGCTTGTGAACAGTTTTGAAGTGGCTGCGTGCAAGTTCTGCTAATTCACAAGTCAAGTGAGAGTTATACGCACAAATGAAATGTTAATTATTTAACCCAGCAAAATACAAAACACTCAGCAACGTGATTATTTTTATTGAGTGATATCACATTCATTGTCATGTGGGTTTAATAGATGACATTACTACTGGATTTGCTGTCCAGCATCTTTGTCACCACCTCAACCTGCTTCCCTTAGTATTTTTACAAGTAGAAAAGGCGAAATTGTATTACACTGTCCAGTTTTCTCCTTGAAGATGTGAGTTCCTATGGCGATTCTCGATGCATCATGAATGACCTACAATGGTGACATTTTTCACAATCATGACAGAAAATCAAAATACTGCCCTAAACTCACAAGCATAAAGGCAGCACAATATAAACAGACCCGAACTCAACACGGCGTAACGGCAGCTTCACATTCTCTATATCTACTGTCTTGATGGCATGCAAATCTTTCAATCGCTCCTCTTCATAACATAAAGATCACATCTAACATTTGTTATTCAGTTTATACACTGTAAAAAATATTTAAAAAGTTACCTGGTTGCCTTAAAATTGAGTTAATACAATGAACATTTTTGAGAATTGACATCACCCTTTATTCAAATAGTATTAAAAGATTTTGTAAGCATAAGTTTTATTTGTTATAATGCAGTGAAACATGCCAAATTGTGCTATTTTCATGATTTATCACACACATTTTTTTATTTATGTGGTTCAGATACAATAATATTTTGAGTTTCTATTTATTAAACCCATTTCCGTCATTGTATTAACTCAAATTTTTAATTTCAATGAACTTAACATTTTAAGGCAACCAGGTTACTTACTTTAAGTTAAACCAACAATATTTTTTTACAGTGTACCTTTCTAAACCAGCACAGTACGGACTTTTCTCCATCTTGCTCATTCTGCTTTTCACTTCCTGCCCTCCATCTGAATTTCACACATCATCAGAATCATGTGACCGCAAACAATCTATACAGATGGTTTCAAAGCAGCTTCACAGTAATTAAAATTCATCCATTATGAAACAACTTCCATTTCAAGCTGTAAAGCAGCTCTACAGAAGACAATTGTTTTGTTATTTAGCACAATTTAGTTAAATGTTGAATTCAATTAAATTCAATAACATTTTACTTCAATGATTCCAAATGCCATTGGTTCTTGCATGTCATGTGACCAATCCAATGCTATCTCACAACTAATTTGTACAACCTCACTCATATGAATTTGTATGATTTGTATGTCTGTACTGCAGTGATGGATAGGTTTTAGGAGCAGGTTAGGGGTAGGTAATTCATACGAAATCATGCCAATTGACCAACTCGTCAAATACATACGATTTAGCAAAATCTTACAAATTCATTGCAATCAGCAATCTCGTAAAAATACATACAAATTGCAGTGAGATCGGGTTGGACCAATCACTATTCATTAAGATACTACTGCTGAGGGGAAATTAAGCATGTAATGATTTAAATTTTGGTTTGTCCTCAGAAAAAAAAAAAAAAAAATTGTAGGACTTTGGACTACTTTCATGATATTTTTATAGTACTTTATCATTTGGTAACACTATTTTAGGGTTCAGTTCTTGCTATTAACTTGTTGCTTATTAGGATGCATATTACTAGAATACTGGCTGTTTATTAGTACTTCTAAAGCACATATAAATGCCTTATTCTGCATTCCTAATCCTACCCAATACCTAATACTTAAACGCTACAAAATTAGGAGTTTATTGAGGCAAAATTCTAGCCTAGAAATCTAGACACAGCCTAGCGGCAGCAAATGTAATTTGTAGCCAGGGTAGTCTAGCAACTCTCCGTTGGCTTGCGAGCTGGAAAAACCAAACTCTGGTCAGGCCAATCACATCGTGTATAGAGTCGGTGGGCGGGCTTAACATAATGACGGCAGAGTTGCCACGGTTCCGCGTGCTACTTAAAAACAAAGAAGCTGGCGAACAGCGGTCTTTCGAACCGGCTGGAAGACTTGGAGTTAAGCTTTTCTATTAAGAAATTAAGATTTTCATTCTTAAGAAAGGAAGATGTGTTTGGAGTTTTGCCGATTGGATACAGCAAAAGTTGAATCTATCAACTAGCTCGGCTTCACCTTGCTCTGGTTGGTTGTAGTGCTATCCTATTGCGTGCAGAGGGAATTTGATAGACAATCGTTTATCCCGCCCCTTGGATTGAGCCCTGCCAATAGTGAGTTCCCAGACCCAACATCTTGATGTGGGTCTGGCTTGTCAGGCTAGCAAAAGTCATAGTTAATAGTGAATATGTACCCACACTGTCTTTTTTTTTTTTTTTTTTTTTTTTTTTAAGCTCAGCATCCATTCCCATTCAACTCTATTGTATGGAAAAGAGATGCATAGATTCTGGTTGAAATCTCATTTTGTGTAAAGTGAAAGAAAAAAAGTTTTCAGTTTGAAATGACATGACAGTGAACCAGTCAACTTTTTATTTTATTTTTTATTTTTTTTATGTGAACTATTATTTTAACCTTTTTCTAATAGAGAAAGAATCCAGAGCAGAAACAGAAAGCAGTGAGTGATGGAGTGTGAGAGACAGAGAAACTGTGAGAGGAATGCAGTAAGGAAAATCATGTTCCTACTCACGGATACAGCAGGATTGTGGTGTATCGGATTGGATGCACAGGTGGGCGTCTCTGACTATAGGAGATTTTGAGGAGAAAAGTCTGCAGTCAGGAATCAAACTGCTCCAACAGCTCTGTAATCCCTGTAACTTAGAGTACATGTTGAAATCTTACAGCTTTTAAATATTTTATTATTTAAATATTAACACTATGTTGTGCATTGTAATTCACTACATTCTAAGTTTAACCAAGAACCAGGTGCCTCAGTGAATACTTTGCTCAGAGAAGCTGTCAATCATGACGTCACACACCCATTTTTATAGCATCAAATAACTAACTAACTGAAGAAAAAAAACATCAGCGAGATTAAAAATGCCCAAAAGGACAGAAACCATCTTTGGAAAAAATGTCTTCCTACAAGGTTAATCTTGTACACAAAGCTTTATGATACATCATACAGAGATAGGATTTAAGGAAAATCCCATAAAACCTTTCCTGAAGACAGTGAGTTCCCTTTAGAGATACATTCAAATAACAAATGAAAACTCCTCATTTGCATGAATAAGGTCAAATCAATTCAAATTTATTTCAGGACAATGTTTGAGAGTTTGTATTGCTAGCTTCTCATGTTGTTGCGTGTTATTCTCATGAGTAAAGTCATTTTTACTCACCTTCAGTTGTTTCAAACCTATATGAATGTCCTTCTGCTGAACACAAAAGAAAATATGTAATATGTGGGAAAAAATATATGGAAGTCAATGGGGCTCATCAACTGTTTGGTTGCCGACATTTTCTTTTGTGTTCAGCAGAAGAAATAAAGTCATACAGGTTTGAAACAACTGAAGGCGAGTAAATGATGACAGTTTTCAGTTTTGGGTGAATTGAATTTCTTGTATGTTGTTCACTTGTTGTTGTTGGATGATGTTAATGTTTAAAATATCTAAATCTCTTCACGCCATAGTTAATGTGAAAATGCAATTATCTTTTTTTCAGGATTGTGCTCATAATCACCTTCAATCAAAAGGCAGAAAAGTCCCTCATTCCCTTCTAGAGTCCCATCAGCACACAGCATGCATATGGAGGCCCTGCGGGGACAAAAAGCTGTCACGTTTGATGCCTCTTAAAACGTTTATCCTGTGCCTCAGTCATTCCCGTCTTGATCCTCCCAGACACAAAGGGGGGAAAACCCCGGCTACAGGTATTTTTCCTCAATGCTTCATCCCTGGGGAAGAGAGGATGGAATGCCTGGAAGAAAGAATCACATGTCCATAGTGAGCGAGCAGCATTGTGTGACTCGATAGGAGGACAAAGAGGTCTGAGATAATGAATTAGATTAAATGGGGAAAAGTTAAGCAATGAAAAAAGCCACACAAAGCCAGCACAGAGAAAACAACAGCATTACAAAAGGGGACGCGAAAAAATAGCCACCCTGATCTGACTGGTTATTTTGTAGCTTCAGTGAAGCAATTATAGCCATTGTACATGGTGAATGGTGCTATGAATGCAGATTATGAGTGCAATGGAAATTTTCGACTCATTGTCAATTATCTTTTTAATTTTTTTTTTTTTGTCTGTAGCCTAAGAGGAGATATTTCACACTCAAACACACACATACATACAGGGCCTCAGAGACGTTTGCCAATTCTAAAGGTCACAGCAGTTTTCCCATCAGCAAGCGTGAAGTATTAGCCCAACGCCAATGGAGAATAACCGTTTTCCATCTTCATTCCCCCTTAGGTGCATTTCAGACGCTCTTTTACACCAGTCTCCGAAGCGTCTCTCAGAGCGCGTTAAAACACACAACACACACGCGGCTGTTGATGCCGCAGGTAACACTCAATACACAGGCCAATCATAAATGATATTCATGCTCATTTCCATAAAGCGCAAGGGTTTGTCGGTGCCATCAGTTAGATCGATGCTGTTGTGCTGTCTGAAACAGATGAGGGCGACTTGCCTTTGACCTTATTTAAAAGGCAACGTTTGAATAATCTCAAACTCTGTCATTTATCCCAAAAGGCAGTTTAGGAAGCCAAAGAAGCACTTTTGAAATCTCCCTTTCCATTCGCCTGTCACTGGGATGGAGCTCTGTGCTGTACCCCTGTTGTTTGGACGGGTTATAAATGTTATCTTGATGTACTGTGACACGTTTGTTAGCGAGAACAGAAGACAATGCGCAGAGAGCCAATGACAGCTGACCTCTGAGCCGCTGGGAGATGGAGAGAACTCTGGTTACCATGGCGCCCAAATGACTTCCAAGAGAGTTCCGAAATCGCCATTGAAGCGTTTCCATTGTTTCACTGAGGTCATCATAATTATGCAGTCACCACGGATACAAGTTATTATGTTTATAATATTCCCCTTTTTGAGAACTGTAACTGACATTTGAATAGTTTCAATTCTGTTGCTGTAAAAGTGGTTTATACAAGTGAAATTTATAAATTTGTTATCAAAACAGAAGAAAATATCTTAGTCTATATCTCCCTAAAGGAACACTAGAATAAATAAATATATACAATATTAGTTTATGCATGCAAATATTTCTTAAATATATAAATGTATGTGTGTGTATTCAAATATACATAATAATTATGCACAGTACACACGCATATATTTTGGATGTGATTAATCGCTTGATAGCCCTATTTACAATATTACTGTTTTACTGTATTTTTCATCATTATAAGAATTGTTACCCTCTTTTCCACAATTGGAGCTCTATTCCATACAGTGACAGATGTCAAACTCCTGAAAGGACAAATACTATAGCCATTAGAAAACATTAGTCCACATTCTGCACTACATTCCAAGTCATACCAGAGCATTGTGTTATATGGACTGAGCGGTGTAAAAATTCTTAAATTATTTACTATTTGCCATGAACAGCAAAGAAAAAATTAAAATGTGAGAAGTTCGCCAGTCCTTCATTAATATTAATGATAGGCATTTATATTTCTGTATTGTTCTATATTTTTATGTTAGTAAGTGATGCTAAAAATTGCTCCGTGCATTATGGTGTGATTTGTTGTGGGTGTGATGGGCCGCTCTGTGCCAGAAAGTCCAGGGCCACTTTTTAGCCCCAGTCCGCCCCTGATTCAATTACATTTATGCCACTTCTAAAAAGACTAGATATTAATTCTTTACAGGTACTAAAATAATTTATGGAATTGAACAGCACCAAACTTTAAAAATCATGTTTTAATCTGTTAAAAGAGAGCTTACATAATCAACACCCTTAATATATTGTTCTCACTGCATTAGCAAATGCCTCTTGGCCATTGTGTTGCTTTCCTCATTTGACAATATTCCTCACTGGATTTACTAAATAAAGCATTTGCTTGCAAATTTCAAACAAATTAACGATCAGCAAAACATTTTAACAAAAGAAATTTAATGCAATTAAAGAACATTCTGATTGCTTTCCTCTGAGTGAGGGCTCCTCGCTGTTCTGTTTTGTTCCTGGAAAATGAGCAGTAATTGCTTTTACCGTTTTACACAAAAGCCATAGCGGGGGGTGGAGGAATTGGTTTGGCGCTCACAGTAAACATGTCTAATAATACTTGGATGTTTCAGAAGAGTGCGAAGGAGAGAAAGGAGTCGTTTAACAGCCCAGCTTTGGTGTGAACAATGAGGCTGTGCTGTTTGCATAGATTTTCCCTCTCACTGAAATGGAAAAGATGCTCAGAGCGGTAAACTGTGGGAACATGTGGCCCATCTCTCCTCTGAGAGCTTTAAAACATCTCCACCCATCGTTTAGCCGACCGCTGCACAGACATGTGCGTCAGGCTGAAAACTGGAGCTGGAATCTCCTGATAATGAAATCTTCTTCTGTTTTTATGACCTGGTACACGGACCCTGGAATGGGAAGTGGCATCTGGAACGAGTCCGTTAGCACGGAGAGCAGAAACCACCCCTGCAGGCTTGCCACCAAAACAAACAAGACACAAGATGAACGATTCCTGGGGTGTCATGCTGCGAGGAGACACCTGACAGTAGAAAAGAAAACATGCACGCATGGGGAATGGAATGCAAATTATGTTTTTGTGGTTATCCTTTCATTTCGAACATTATGACAGCAAGCGGGAGAGAGAAAGAGAGAGAAAAGAGGGTGAGAGAGTGGAAGAGAGTGAGATAGAGGTGTAATCTGTCTCTTCCCCTGTTATCTGTGACTGCAGTTATGTCACATCACATTTAAATATTCAGCATGTGCCCATTTTATCCCAAAGGGCAGCATTTGAAATCATAACGGCCCGTCCGTTTAATTGCCAGAATGCCACCCAAGTTCTGGATCTGAATGATGTTCGTTCTATTATTAATGAGGCCCAGAAAGCACTGTGACATTTTGTATTTTGCTGGAAAATGCAAATGAGGCTGGTGT
>CM031956.1:18981549-19315440 GCA_018749465.1 Paracanthobrama guichenoti | reverse complement strand
CATTAAAGATGGATGTAAACAACCCGGCAAGCTGATCAGCACAGGACCGCAGAACACGACCTGAAATACCATCCGGCCTGGCAGCTTTCCTGACGTCCACACGCTTGAGTGCCCTCCGAACTTCATCCTCCGAGACAGAGATCACGTGGTTGTTGCTGCTCTGAGTGATTCCCTCTGACGTGTCACTTGGCGGAGTCGCGCTGCCACAATTACAATCAAAGCGAGCGTAGAAAGAGTTTAACGGTAACCAATGTCCAAAAGTGTTTTGCTGTCATAGCAGATCAATGCAGATGATAAATTTGTAAAAATTGAGAGCAAAAGAGAGTAAAATGCCGAACACGGCGGCGCCATGACGTATTGCACGGGAACATTGGGAAGGCCCAGTCATGTGAATGGAACTTTATGCAGTACTCTGAAGAGCCATGTAATAAGCTATAAGAAAATGCTGTAATCATTTCAACTTACAAAACTACCAGGCTCAAACCATCTTTGCTTCTGTAATGCCAAAATTACAAGTAGGCTATTTGTCTTTGTATGTCTATCAAAGGCAGTCGCCATGTCTCCAAATGCAGGGATAGCCCTTTTAGTCATATAAACATATTTGGCCACCAGATTACTATTTAATTTTATAAATGCTGTTCAAACGTTCTATTCATCAAAGAATCCTGGGGGGAGTTAGGGTGAGTATAAGTTTCTACAGAAAACTGTGAAAAAATGTGTTTTCAACATTGATAATGATGAGAAATGTTTCTTGAGCACTAAATCAGGATATTAAAATTATTTCTGAAGGACCATGTGACACTGAAGACTGGAGTAATGATGCTAAAAATTCACAGGAATAAACTACATTTTAGTTTAAATAAAATAAAAGTTTACCACCCATGGAGCAAAGATGGCAGCTGACAGATCACATAATTCTGAGGATGTGTGCGCCAGCCACATGAATGCCATTGAGATGAACAGAACGGATTATGTTATCTAGGTTCCATGTTTCCAGGGTACACACGTTTAGGGTGGGATTTCTGGGGTTTGTCCAACCAGTGCAAGACAAGGGGAGTGCAGCGAAACCTGTTTGAAAACAATCATCATTTTTAATAATTTTTTAAAATAATTTTTAAATATAATAATAATTGATGGTGCTAACCTTGCAGGAATTACATGTTTTACATTTAAAACCATACATTTACAAAATACCAAGACATTTAACATCATACAATGGAGGTAATTAATTCAGTTGGGTCTGTTACCACAACTTTTGTGGTACCAAAGTTTTAATCTAATCAATAAATTAGAATTTTTAACTTGCAACCATGTATTTATTTAACTCGCAAACATTATTTTATTGGGTTCTGTTATCAATAATGTTGATCATTACATTAACTTAATATTGCATGTAATTAAGATTAATTGGTTCCAGGGCTACAACTCAAGTAATTTGAGTGACTTAATTTATGGCATAAACACACATTTTTTAAGTAGATTACTCTAAACAAATTAAGTTGTAAACTCAATTTAGTTTGTTGGTTGAACGCAATTTCATTTGAAGTTGTCATAACTAAAAAAATAATAATAATAATAACTGATGCAAAATTGATTGCATTTATTTTGTTGTTGTTGAGCGACATATTTGTAACAGATTTTATATTTTCTGCATACACATTTTCAGAAGACATTCTTTATCTAGTTGTATTTACATATTTTCTTGTATGACACAAGTTAAAGTATAAAGTTCTTTAAGAGATTTTTTTAATATGTACAGAAAAAGCCTTAGTTTTATGTAAATAAAACTTACCAAGGAGAATTATTAACTTTAGTGTGTTATCAATTATAGCAAAGCCAATGTTACAGTCCAAGAAGGAAAACCAAGAAACTGGATTCTTAAAACTAAATACTTTGTGACCTAAACAGTCACGTACACCTACATGTAATTCTGTAAATCAAGTGTTTAGACCTTAAGGATCGAAAAAACATAATAAAAAAATAAATAATAACAAAAGAAAATAGGGGCACTGATGTCACTGTAAAAGCATTCAATATATATATATATATATATATATATATATATATATATATATATATATATATATATATATATATATATATATATATATATATATATATATACACTCACCTAAAGGATTATTAGGAACACCTGTTCAATTTCTCATTAATGCAATTATCTAAATCAACCAATCACATGGCAGTTGCTTCAATGCATTTAGGGGTGTGGTCCTGGTCAAGACAATCTCCTGAACTCCAAACTGAATGTCAGAATGGGAAAGAAAGGTGATTTAAGCAATTTTGAGCGTGGCATGGTTGTTGGTGCCAGACGGGCCGGTCTGAGTATTTCACAATCTGCTCAGTTACTGGGATTTTCACGCACAACCATTTCTAGGGTTTACAAAATGGTGTGAAAAAAGGAAAAACATCCAGTATGCGGCAGTCCTGTGGGTGAAAATGCCTTGTTGATGCTAGAGGTCAGAGAAGAATGGGCCAACTGATTCAAGCTGATAGAAGAGCAACTTTGACTGAAATAACCACTCGTTACAACCGAGGTATGCAGCAAAGCATTTGTGAAGCCACAACACGCACAACCTTGAGGCGGATGGGTTACAACAGCAGAAGACCCCACCGGGTACCACTCATCTCCACTACAAATAGGAAAAAGAGGCTACAATTTGCACGAGCTCATCAAAATTGGACAGTTGAAGACTGGAAAAATGTTGCCTGGTCTGATGAGTCTCAATTTCTGTTGAGACATTCAGATGGTAGAGTCAGAATTTGGTGTAAACAGAATGAGAACATGGATCCATCATGCCTTGTTACCACTGTGCAGGCTGGTGGTGGTGGTGTAATGGTGTGGGGGATGTTTTCTTGGCACACTTTAGGCCCCTTAGTGTCAATTGGGCATCGTTTAAATGCCACGGTCTACCTGAGCATTGTTTCTGACCATGTCCATCCCTTTATGACCACCATGTACCCATTCTCTGATGGCTACTTCCAGCAGGATAATGCACCATGTCACAAAGCTCGAATCATTTCAAATTGGTTTCTTGAACATGACAATGAGTTCACTGTACTAAAATGGCCCCCACAGTCACCAGATCTCAACCCAATAGAGCATCTTTGGGATGTGGTGGAACGGGAGCTTCGTGCATCCCACAAATCTCCATCAACTGCAAGATGCTATCCTATCAATATGGGCCAACATTTCTAAAGAATGCTTTCAGCACCTTGTTGAATCAATGCCACATAGAATTAAGGCAGTTCTGAAGGCGAAAGGGGGTCAAACACAGTATTAGTATGGTGTTCCTAATAATCCTTTAGGTGAGTGTGTGTATATATATATATATATATATATATATATATATATATATATATATATATATATATATATATATATATATATATACCGTGATCAATGCAGCAATCTGCAGCAAATATTAGCTGCTGTCTGATTGAAATTCTTGTCAGACACAAACCAAGACTGTCTTGACTGAACCCCCTACAGCTTGAAAGGTTCACTGTAAAATGTGATATTGGACTATAAACCCAAAGGGAAAATACTGAATGGACAAAAAATGAATACCTCACAGAGGAAAACCATTTTAATATCAGACACCCTTGGGGTTTCACCATCAACTATTATTAACTAAATCTTCTTTAACTAATTAAAGATATGAGGAAGAGCTTTTGAAGAGCTTTATGAGGAAATTAACACCCACCAGAAGCACAATTCTCACAGATGGCTTTTGACCATCCCATGCAGTCGTAGCATGCGATATTGCCATTTATTTCTGCCTCTGAGCTATAATGATCCGAACAGTGTTCATATCACAGTGGGGTGCAGAAAAACACTGCTATTTTGGGTGAGTAAGGGAGGCTTGTTCTTAGAGATGGAGAAGCATTAAATTACACTGCAGAAGAGATGCCAGCTTGGCAAAACTCACAAGAGGACTGAGAGGATGTGGCCAGTGAGCCACAGATGCATATAATCCTGTTGATTTCTAGGCAGCACCTCACTCACTACATGCTAATGTGATATAATGCAGCACTGAGTCATGACGATAACGTTTTCTCAGGTGACAACAGAGCTTCATTTAGCTGTTCAGCTGAAAAAAAACAAAAAAAGAAAAGATGGCAAAGTAAAAGATAGAAAATAATATAGATTAATCCTTAAAAGCAACAATCAAAGCAGGTTTGCTTGCTGTAATGGAGGAGCTCTAGGTTACTGCCCTGGATTATTTATGAGGCGTTTAAGTCCAAATTTTGATCTCCTTCCCTCACTAACTTCCCTCCATCTCGTTCACTCAAATGTACGTCATTGCTTACGTTGCATGAGTGTTCACTGGTGTGGTGGAACCCTTGCAATGTGTTTGAATGAAACGCCCGAAGCCTTTGATTGCTTGGAATCTGCAGTGGAGCTGATTTATTATTTACAGTTTTTGCTCCCTTATGAATTTGTTTTACACACCATTCTATAGGCCTGTAAGCTTGGGCTGTTGGAGAAAATATTAAACAAATTATGAAAATGATAATACAATAAACGAACTGTGTAAAAAACAGCCAGCTTAAAGTGTGCTTTGTTTGCGCAAGAAAATTATTTACCAATTTATTTACAAATATTAATCTCCAATGCGCGTTCACGAGGGCTCCACGACGCATGCATGTTATGTTGTTGCGAGAGCAGAAGTTGTTGCGTGAGTCGGAGATGAATATTTTGTAAATAAAGTGGTGAATTATGTTTTTTTTTCCAAAGATGAACAAAACTCTTATGGGTTTGGAATGACATGAGGGTGAGTAATTAATGACAGAATTTCCATTTAAAGGCCTATTTGGAAATTCAATTATTTTTTCCACCCATATTTTCAAGGACATAGAGTCCTAAAACCGAATAAAAGGAAAATATCACAAGGCAAATCGCCAATAAACCGTGAAACAAGTATCTTTGCTTTAATTTGGCATTGTTATGCTACTTGTTACTCATTTTAAATGGCAAGTAGCTGTTAGAAGTAAGACAACAAGAGAATGACAAGAATAACACAGATTTTCAAAGCCCCCGGAGGATTTGTACGATATCTAACCTTAACCTCAGATACAACATATTACAGCCCTTACAACACCAGCCTTATCTGCACTGAGCAGACAGAAGGTGGAAGAGAGTGAAGCAGCGGGGAATAAGTCAACCATTCAAGTGCGATCACAAACACCGCAGGCCCTTGTGTTTTCTTCTGTTTGAGATAGATTACACCTTAAAATATACAAACACCACTGCAGCAGATTACTTACAAATACAAATTATCCAGTTTGCCTGCAATATATAGTTCAAAGGAAGCAATAAACGTAACCAGCTATAACAGTCCGGGACCCTCTCTATTATTTATTATCTTTAACTAACCCCTTGCAGAGTAATGTAATCCTAATGCAATCCTGAAGCACTGATTAGACCAATTATATTTATTATATGTTCTGATGTGACTCTACAGCCCCATCAACTGGTTAAAGAAAAGACTAGCGAGACATAAAGACAGTTCACATTTTTATCCATGCTTGTATTGGATCTCAAATAGAATGTTTGGCCATTCAAATCTGAGATACTACTACTACTACTACTACTACTATAATAATAATAATAATAATAATAATAATAATAATAATAATAATAATAATAATGTAAGTATCAGTAATAATAATTACTAATAGTAATAATAATATAAGTATTAAAAGTGTTAGTAAATAAAGATAAAATATAATAAGTATTGTATTTTTTGCATCTTTGGGCAATGACATATAAATATGACAGGTCATGGTATTTTTTCCCCAAAAATATTGATCTACAATAATGCCCCTTAACTGTCACCCCTTTTTGAGAATAGACATGAGGGCAGATTATTGCTGAAGTGAAAACACTTAAAAAAATGAAAGTATGAAATTCACTGTAAATAAAATGTACTGTATTAAATATTTTTTTATCTTATATAAAATATACATTTTACAAAATAACTGTTACTATAAAATAACTATAAGCCTTATGTCTAACCAAGTTGTGTTCCAAATTTGAAGTTGATATCACAAAAATTGAAGTTCCCATGAGATTTTGTTTAAGCTGTACCAAAAATTCTCAGATCAAAAATAGCCTAGTCAGACTATAGTTTAGATCTGATGCTACACTGATGTTTCATCTTAAATCTCTCTTGCATTTTTGACAAAACCTCATCCATGCCAACCAGCTAGATAACATCAGCTCAGTGACTTGAGCATCAAAAGATTTGGTAAAACACTATAAAAACATAATACAAAACTAAATGGATGTTAGATCACAAGAACAACTCTCTCGCACCATATTGATAAACATATTTTATCTGAAAATAATAGAACTATAACTGATGCTGTCACTGATGCTGAGTCATTTTGCCTCAACTTTAAACATGAGACGTAAAAGGTTTCGATGTTTACTTTTTTGTAAATTGTCTAACCAGAATTCTTTTCTAAATCAGTTTACCGCCATGTCTGAATTGTCACAACGCAGATATGAAATATATCTGACAAAATGTTGCCTGTTGCTTTAAATGACCTTCAACCTTAAACAAGCATTACTGGAACATCCTTAGGCTATTAAATCGAAGCAGGGCATCAACCATTCTTTCATTCTCCACCTGGAAATAAGTGGCTATCAGAAACATGCTTTAGGGAAAATTGCATGAATAGTTTAATGCAGCTGTTCTATTGACATTCACAACTTTCTGAGCTGCAAAGACAGATACAACGATGAGAAAATAACACCAATCTTTCTTTACACTCTGGGACTGTGACTGGAATATTTTAAAAATCATCAGGGCAGATGTTTTCTTTGATTTTGAGGGAATTGAAGGTCTCCATGCAAGGCAACACAACAAAAGATATACTGCAATTGAACGTTTGGAATAATTTAGGAATATGACTGAACTGTTGTTGTGCTTTCAGACAGAAAGGGATATTTTCAGATCTTTATATGCTTTGTGTGGATGTTTAAATTCAATCAACCCATCTCCAGCCTCTCTGCTATAGGCCCTGAAAGTCTTTCTTTTTTCTTGCTTATGCAGCAGAGATGGATGCATGCTGGTAAACTCAGACCTATAGCTCAAGCTTTGCCAGAGGCATTCATTCTGCATTAGTAGTAGTTGCCGGGAGTTGGGCAGGAGTGAACCCAGATATACAGCTGAAAATGGAGCTGCTCCAGGGTTGGCTTCCTGTTCAAAACTGAAATCACAGTCCTTGACTAGACAGCTGACACAGACAAGACAGGGTGGCTATATATGTGACATCACTGATGCAATAGCTTCAATCACTGACCTTTGGGTCCTCAAAGAGACATGAATTGCACCAGAAGGTTAGACGATCTTCACTGGATGAATGTAAAGCTGCTGCTCATACTGGACACCTGTGGGAAAATACAAGAGCATTGTTTCTCAGGAATATATTGTTGTTTTGTTTGTCTTTTCGCTATTATGTTTCTTAATGCTTCTTTTTTTTTCATCCAGCACATATTGGATTAAAAGTTTTCTTTCTCCTATTTCTTTTGTTTATTTTTTATTTTTTTATTTTTTTCTGAAAGGTTTATAGCTTCTTAAAATTTCTGATGTTATCCACATCTCCCCGTGGTGAACACTGCTTCAGAATCATGGCATGATCTGAATAAGAATGAATACATATTTTATCTCTCACATTTCAAAAGAAACAGTTTGAGGATATAAGATATAATGTATGTAAATTATTCAGGATAATTTATTTAAAAAAATACTATAGCCTATTTTGTCAGACCAAAGACTAATATGATCTCCATGAAATACCCAAGTAACATAATCTAATTTCAACTACTGTAGAGTCTCCTGTAGAATGTACAAGATGTAGTGGTGACAGCCATGGTGAATGTTGTATAAAGACACTGTATATTGATGTCAGGATGGCTTTAAATGCATGCTTTTTCCTGTAAAGCATTTAATCTCATATTATGCTACATTTTAGTTGCTAAACATCCTAGAATTGGTCATGTTGACACATATTTTGTGTCAGTTCAGGTTTAAGGCATTGGTTATAATGTTTTTGGCTTGAAAAATAACTATGTTGTTGTTGTTGTCGTTTTAATATTCCAAAATATTCTGAATGTTTCAGTAGGAGCAAATTGAATAAAATTTCCATAACGTTTATAGACAAATATAAAAGACGCCTTAGCAAAACGCAAAAGTCAGCAATAGTCCAATTTTGTTGTTGTAAGACAGGAACACACAAAAAAAATATGTATAATTAAAAAAAAAAAAAATTCTATATGAAAGTAAGTCATAATCTGTTAAATCATTATTTGAATGGAGGGACAGTAAGTTTTTCCTATTAGCTGACTTAACCTTCCAAATCCTTTTAAGCTTATATTTAATTGCTTACTGGCCGACAAATACCTCAAATGCCTCAAGCTACCAGCAATTTTTTAATAATTAACATTTTGTTGGCATACAGTATGATTGGCTTTATTTTAAAAGTCCCTTTTTAGGCCCAAATAAAGACACATCTTGCCTTGTGAGGGCAGTTCAGTTCTCAAACCTTTGTTCATCAACATTTGAGATCCTCTGATGACAGATCAGTCATTGCTGAATATTTATTCCTATGCCAAATATTAAAATTTGATTGCAATTTTCCCCATTCATCAGGTGACTGCTGTGTTAGTTAGTGCCACCTCACCTGGAGTTTTACTCAGCGTGTGTTTTGACAGACACCCATCTTTTAAACCACTTCATGAAATTCAAACATATTTTCAAAGTCTGGCACATTAATAAACACATTCTGCCATCTGTTTGACTTGTATATAATAACCTGATTCCAATGCAGTTATCCAATGCACTTGAACTCTTATGGCATTTTGGTAAAATGTCAGAGCCATCTTTGCCTTCATTAATGAATACTGTACATTTGTAACATTTTTGTTTTTACTCAAATACCTCTCATTAAGACCATACGACAAGATAAATAAGACAGAATTGAATTGATCACTAAGATGAAATCATATGTCTGAATTATTTCACCCTTTAAGACCTTTAAAACTATTAAAAATGGTTTCTGTTAAGTGGAATAAAGTAAATAAAATAAATTATAAATATGAGATTAAAAATCTTCAACTTAAATGAAAATACTAAAACTAAAAGTACTAAAATTACTTAAACTGAAATAAAATAAAGCTAAATAGGAAAACTAAATTACAAAAGCATATAACAAAATTACTAAAACTAAAAAGCCAATTTAAAAAAATGAATACTATATAAATAATGTATTATTATACACTGATTGGAACAAGATTAAATAAATACAAATGGTCTAACTAACTGAGATAGATAAACACAGAAAACAGAAGAGCATAGGAGCATATAGATCTAAACTTAAAAACATGTATTTCCATCAAGAGGTGCTTTTATTTTTGGTCCAGATCTTGTATTGACAATGCAAGAGTCCAGCACTCTTTCAAGTCTCCTCCAGCACATCCCAAAGACTTTCAATGACTTTTAATTTAAGGTCTGGACTCAGAGGAGCCAATTCATGTGTGAAAATGATTCTTCATGCTCCTCCCAACCATTCTTTCATAGTTTGAGTCTGATGAATTTTGACATTGTCATCCTGGAATATGGCCATGATGTGTCTTCCTGTTTAAGAAATGAAAATCTACACACTCCATCAATTACGGTTAGAAGAGCTGTTGCCAAACATATAACATGCTAGAAACATAATAATCACTGCAATAATGGTCTAATTATAGACTCTTCAGCATTTGGCCAGACAGTGTATATATATCACATGCATCTTTAGGATGTAATATACAGATCAATGGCTGTGTCATTCTTTACGGCATAGTGGTCCAATAAGTGTGTTTCTGAATGCATTCTACTGAAGTTGGATCTTTTCTGCATGGTGTATGTTGCTAAGTGTTCTCCATTCAGAAATGGTCTCCAGTGCGTCAAGGCACATTCTCCTCACAAACCTACATTATCTTTTGATTGAGTGTCCAAACTCCAAACATATTAGATGTTAACCGTGGTTATAATGATCTAGGACATTGCTTATTTTCTTTATTATAATTTATTATAAGCTATTTTTACTTGTTTGTTTGGCGTTGGTAACCCTACAGACATTACATTGCACATTATTACCATAAAGAAATTGATGCTTAGCTCTGTAATACGATTCTGCTTATGTCACTTTAAGTTAGTAGTACTAGATCTGTCTCTGCTTTCTGTGCATTTAATAACCCTTTCTATTGGCCTTTCAAATCTGTCCTTCTCTAAGCTCCAGCACTCCTCTGTTGCATACAGACTCTTTTATAAGGCATTATTGTATGAGGGCAAATCCATGAATAAAATATGGTATAAAACTGTATATTCCTTCTATGAATAATGTAACAGCAAATTCAATATCTTTGCATTCTTTCCCTGGTTAGAGCCACACTTTGTCAAGACCTGTACTGTATGTACTACTGCTGTCATGTTTCGCATATAAGAGGACAGGCCACATAATTGTGCCCCTTTTCATCCTATTTTTGTGCTAGTTTCTGTGCTAAGGTTCCTGCAGGATTTACTATAAGATATACTATGAGTTATTTAACCAGGTGACTAAATCCCATGTGATGAACAATGTGTCTTTACTGTATATTACAGCTTTGCTATTTGCTAGGTACTGTAGCTGGTAGCAAGTGCCCATCCACTTTTTCAGCAGCCTTGGTTCCAGAAGAATGTTTTCCATATTTTTTCATATAGTCTTTGTTAAAGAGTTATAAGCCATGAACCAAACCAATCAGCTACAAGGTGAATCAGAACATTAAAGACTTTGATTTGAACTATAAAAGTATTTGACAATCAGACAAAAAAAGTTTAGTTGAGTCAATTAGTTGAGTCTTGGGGTCAGAATTAACAACCCCTATAAATCACACCAAGTTGTTTGGGAGGGTTTCAAGAAAAATCTCCCTTGCTCAACCAGAAACAAACTCCAGCCTATTCAGTTGTCAGACACGACTGGAACTTCAAAAGGGACCTGGATATGTGGTCAGATGAAACAAAAAAAAAAATAGCTTTTTGGCAAACCCACAAGATGGGTTTGGTGCAAACAGGGATAAAACGTACCCCATGCCCAAGGTTAAATATACTGCTGGATCTTTAATGTTGTGGGCCTATTATTTTTGCTGGAGGTCCTGGACATCTTGTTCAGATACACGATATCATGGATTCTAGCAAATACCAGCAGATAAAAAAATCTAAACCTGACGCTTCTG
This sequence comes from Paracanthobrama guichenoti, assembly GCA_018749465.1. NCBI lineage: Eukaryota > Metazoa > Chordata > Actinopteri > Cypriniformes > Gobionidae > Paracanthobrama > Paracanthobrama guichenoti. The sequence goes on along the minus strand of CM031956.1, from coordinate 19,304,156 downwards.
CTAGAAATCTTATAATGGTCCGTGATTGGATCTTCCATCAGGACAATGATCCGAAACAAACATCAAGATCAAATGTGTCACTGAGCACAACATGAAGCTTTTGCCATGGCTGTCTCTGTTCCCTGACCTGAACCCTATAGAGAATGAGTAGGTTGAACAGAAGAGAAGAAGCACCATGGAGCTGGGCATCTGAAGGATCTGGAGAGATTGTGTATGAAGGAATGGTCTCTGATCTCTTGTCAGGTGTTCTCCAAACTCATCAGGCATTATAGAAGAAGACTCTGTTATCTTGGGAAAAGGGAGTTGCAAAAAGTATTTAATAGAAGTAATAATAATAATAATATTTTGTTATGACTACTTAGCCTGCTCAATCATGCCTTGTGTTCACATTCCAAATGCCATAAAAGTCACCAAGTTTTGTACCATTCCGATGAAGCTGTGATTTTTAAAAATTCAAAACAGAATTCTTTTTGGTCAAAAGTGACCAAAGAGCACCAGGGTAAGAAAACGCAGTCAGATAAAGGCTTATTAAGAAAAGTTTCTGTCCAAAAAAAAATGCATTGTATTAAAAGGATAGCTATATATATATATATATATATATATATATATATATATATATATAGTATTTGAAGCTGCTGGAGTCTCAAGAACCTCTCCATGCAGGCTGGCAATTGAGCATAAAGTTGCATTTCAGCCACCTCTAACCAAAGCTCACAAAGAGAAACGGGTGGGTATATAAATACTTGAAGTTTTATTCACTGATGAATGCTGCACTGTGGATGGATTAGGGGTGGAGAACGTTGATCCTGGAGGGCCACTCTCTTGCAGAGTTTAGCTCCAACCCTGAAAAAAAAAAAAAAAACACTCACCTGCCTGTAACTTTAGTAAGCCTGAAGACCTTGATTAACTTCAGGTGTGTTTGATTAGGATTGGAGCTAAACTCTGCAAGAGAGTGGTCCTCCAGGATCAACGTTCCCCACTCCTGGTCTAGATGGATGTATTTCTAGATGGTTGGTGAATGGCCACCACGTTCCAACAAGACTGTGACATCAGCAAGGAGCAAGCGGGTGATGATTTGGGCTGGAATATTGTGAAGTGAGATGGAAGGTCACTTTAGAGACTCTGAGGGTGTCAAAATGACTTCTGCAAGAGGTCATTGGATTTTATTACTGACCATTTTCTGCTATAAAAGGAAGGATAGTGCTTTCTGAAAAAAAACAAAAACAAAAAAAACATCACTGACACACCATCACATGCTGCAAAAAGCACCACAGCAATAACACTGTTTGAAAATTTCTTTCTACACACACTGTACATTTTTCTCTTCGTGAGCTTTGGTTAGAGGTGGCTGAATGTGGCACCATTTCATGCTTTTCTTCTTTAGAAAGAACTTCCTTCCTCCCCATATTGCATGAAAACCGTGACTTGCTTAATAACAGAACAACCTCTTGGGTTTCAATTTACCTAAGAAGAGCTGGCAAACTAACAAACCTGTCTGAGATTGATAGCAGTTATCTAAAAAGATATGGCGAAAACAAACAAACAATGTTGTTTACATTTCACTGCCGGTTGTATATTCTGTATATAACTGTGTATGTGACAAATAAAACTCTTGAATCTTGAAACAAACAAACAAACAAACACTTACTTTGAAAAACTACAATCTGAATGATTACTGTACTGAAATCCTGCTGATATGTCACTTGCACAATAATTTGGAACACATTATATTTGTGACTGCGCGGTCCCTTTAAATATCATTAACATAACTCCGTCATGTGACAAAACACGGATGTGAATAGTTGCATGACAGAACTCGTGATCAGGATGCTCTTATACAGTGAACGAAATGTATTAGCCTATATATGTCTATTGAGTAGTGGTGGCGAGATGAAGCCTCATGAAGCATTGAAGATTTTCAGACAAATGGTTCACAAAAGGGTTCATTTCTCGAGGCTTAATTTGCTCACAAAACCACCTGGTGGCCAAAGAGTGTAAAATAAGCAGATACGTTACAAATGACCAGTGATGCACTGTATTTTGCACCAGTTAAGGCTTAGATATAACGGTGAAGAAAAAATAATCGATTTCTATAAATGTAATGTGTATTTTCTGGTGGTATATAACGATTGTATAACATAACTGTGTAATAAACGTATTGGCTTAAAATTAATGGGGCTATCAAATGTGTGTAAATCAATTATTTGGTCATAATAGGCAGGAGGGGCAATATTATTATTACAATTATAATAATAATAATAATTATTATTATTATTATTAATAATAAATATTATTCTAAAACTGGAAATTGGCTGGGTTTAACTGGGCAGAGGGCAAGATTCAAACCGCTTCCTGAACCAATCAGGCGGAATCGAGGCTTCGGACGTCATCAATGATGTCATTGGTCTAAACAGCAGCGTTCTTGATAGCGTCACTCAGCTCTCTCTCTCTCTCTCACTCCGGTTATATTTGTAAGTTAGCTATATTTTAGGCTACAATAAAACGAAATATATCCTATAGGCACTGCAAGACCCACACACTTTTTAAGACCAATGATATTGGACCCACTCACCTTTAAAGGTATATACCCGTCAAGTGAATTTTTAAGACACCGGTTTAATTGTGAAGAATGCCTGTATCTGTCAAGTTAACATTTTTTTTTTTTTTTTTTTTTCAAATATTGTGTCTTATTGGATGGAGACAAAACTTCGTTCACTGCCCACTTTTGATAGGAAACATATTATGTTTGGAATGCTGTTAATGATAAAATAATAATAATAATATGAATTTTTCATTAATGTAATGTTGATTCTGGGTAAGTTTTCATACATAAATGGAAATGTATGGAGACGAAACCGTACTTTTCTGTATTTAAAAAGATTTGATAATTACTTTCAAATTTTACATTTTACATCATTGAATTGTATGAAGATTAAAAAGGCCCAGAAAAGCAATGAAAAGACCCCTTCTTGTTTTTTGTTGTTTTTTATGTATATTTAACTAATGTGTACCTTGCTTAATACTTGTTTTGTTTTTTGTATTCATCAAATCAGGTGATTTGAGCGGACTTCAGACCAAGTGGTAGACTACTCACTGCAGAGTCAAATGACCGATCGATCGTTAACCCCGCTTAGAGCAGCCTTTCCTTGGCTAGTCCTTCTGACATTTGCCGCTGGCTCTAATGTTTCTGTAATGGTTAAACATAGAAGATAGAATTGGGTCATTCCTGTTATCCAGAAACATTTTGGCTTCATAATTTAAAAAAAAAAGAAAAAAAAAGTTGCCTATTTTTCATATTTTTAGCATTCTACCAAAATAGTGACATGTTTAACTATTAGGAATGCATATGGTCAAAAAATAATAATTATGGGTAGATTCATTGTTCAGACACTGGCTGTGAAGGTATTCCACCCTATAGGACATATAGTTATCACAAAATGTTAATAATGTAAATGTTAAACAATAACAAGCTTTTCTTGGATAGTATATGTCCCTTATGCCATCATGGTATTTTTTTTATTCTTGAAACAATAACAAAACAATTATTGATGAATAGAATGTCTTGATTATTAAGAACAGGTACTTTTTGTACCCATTTTTGCCAACAGGATGGTAAATAATAATAAAAAATAGTTAAAAGACAAAATACTGTATATGCTGTTAATGCTCCTCACCTCCCAAAATAAGACATAAGTACGCAAAACATTTAACGTTGCTGTTAAATTATTATTTAAAAATAACTCATCTAACAGGGTGGAACCAAGTATAACAGGGTGGAACACCATAACAGTGGATGCGTTTTCCGTCATTGTCCTGCATGGTTTGCCATCAGTAATGTGTGGAACTGCACACACACACACACACACACACACACACACATATATATATATATATATATATATATATATATATATATATACACTCACCTAAAGGATTATTAGGAACACCATACTAATACTGTGTTTGACCCCCTTTCGCCTTCAGAACTGCCTTAATTCTACATGGCATTGATTCACCAAGGTGCTGAAAGCATTCTTTAGAAATGTTGGCCCATATTGATAGGATAGCATCTTGCAGTTGATGGAGATTTGTGGGATGCACGAAGCTCCTGTTCCACCACATCCCAAAGATGCTCTATTGGATTGAGATCTGGTGACTGTGGGGGCCATTTTAGTACAGTGAACTCATTGTCATGTTCAAGAAACCAATTTGAAATGATTCGAGCTTTGTGACATGGTGCATTATCCTGCTGGAAGTAGCCATCAGAGAATGGGTACATGGTGGTCATAAAGGGATGGACATGGTCAGAAACAATACTCAGGTAGGCCGTGGCATTTAAACGATGCCCAATTGGCACTAAGGGGCCTAAAGTGTGCCAAGAAAACATCCCCCACACCATTACACCACCACCACCAGCCTGCACAGTGGTAACAAGGCATGATAGATCCATGTTCTCATTCTGTTTACGCCAAATTCTGACTCTACCATCTGAATGTCTCAACAGAAATCGAGACTCATCAGACCAGGCAACATTTTTCCAGTCTTCAACTGTCCGATTTTGGTGAGGTCGTGCAAACTGTAGCCTCTTTTTCCTATTTGTAGTGGAGATGAGTGGTACCCGGTGGGGTCTTCTGCTGTTGTAGCCCATCCGCCTCAAGGTTGTGCGTGTTGTGGCTTCACAAATGCTTTGCTGCATACCTCAGTTGTAACGAGTGGTTATTTCAGTCAAAGTTGCTCTTCTATCAGCTTGAATCAGTCGGCCCATTCTCCTCTGACCTCTAGCATCAACAAGGCATTTTCGCCCACAGGACTGCTGCTGCATACTGGATGTTTTTTCCCTTTTCACACCATTCTTTGTAAACCCTAGAAATGGTTGTGCGTGAAAATCCCAGTAACTGAGCAGATTGTGAAATACTCAGACCGGCCCGTCTGGCACCAACAACCATGCCACGCTCAAAATTGCTTAAATCACCTTTCTTTCCCATTCTGACATTCAGTTTGGAGTTCAGGAGATTGTCTTGACCAGGACCACACTCCTAAATGCATTGAAGCAACTGCCATGTGATTGATTGATTAGATAATTGCATTAATGAGAAATTGAACATAATCCTTTAGGTGAGTGTATACATTTTATATATATATATATATATATATATATATATATATATATATATATATATATATATATATATATATATATATATATATATATATATATACACATAATTCGTAATATACACTAAATACAGTTTATTCTATTAGAATTTCTACCCTGTTAGATTATACCCTTAGTAAGATAACCTCAGATAAACAGAACTTTTATAACTATGTCAGATATGTTTTTACATATTTTTGATCGGACAAACATTCTTCATAACATAGCCTAACAGGGTGGAACTTTAGGAGTGGGACAAGCAGTTTAACATTTAAAAAAAAAAAAATGAGAGTGAGTGTTGAAGCTTACTTCAGTTTGTACAGTTGAATTCCAGCAGGAAAAATAAATTATGTCATTTCTTGAAAATGGTCTAAATGGAATTGTGGTCTTTTTGGAAGTCGAGAAATAAATACTAACAGGATGGAAGATGACTTCAGGAACACAGTAAATGAAGAAAACTGTAGAAAAAAAAAAAAAAAATATATATATATATATATATATATATATATATATATATATATATATATATATATATATATATATATATATATATATATAGTTTCACATGATTTATATGTATGATCAGAGGCAGTTTAGCCTATTCTATAACATAATCTACAAATATTTTGAGATTTTTATCATTTCATGGTTTATAGTTCTTATGAAGTTGATTAGTTTGAGGACATGATCGAATTGAATGCATATATCAATAAAAGGTGTAAAATACAAAATTGTATTTTGAATGTCATATCTGTTTAAGTGATAAAGAAGACGTAAATATTAAGCCATTTCTTACAAATATGTGACTAATTTTATAGAAAATAAAAGTAAATCATAGAGACAGAAAAGTTACTTTATAACAGGAACGACCCAATTAGTCTTGTGTAGATCTAACGGGCGATCTTTGGTCTCATGAATCTATAATTTTTTCCCTGCCAAATTGTTTTGGCTGAGGGCAAAGTGAAGTTTCATAACTTTATCTTTTGGCTATTTAACTTTACCGTTGTAGCCTATAGCTGACTTCGTTTGACTGAATTGTTTGCTTTATTTATTGTAGCTTCTTATACCTTTTACTTATACTTTTATACTGGCTGTTATTGATCACACATAAACTGACAATTAAACAAAAAGAGACTGGATTGTGTTTTATGTCATATTTGATTTTATTACATATATAATCATATATATGCACACTTATTGTCTGAACCGCATATTAATGTTTAATTTTTTTAAATGTACAAACCCGATTCCAAAAAGTTGGGACACTGTACAAATTCTGAAAAAAAAGGAATGCAATAATTTACAAATCTCATAAACTTATATTTTATTCACAATAGAATATAGATAACATATCAAATGTTGAACTTGAGACATTTTGAAATGTCAGGCCAAATATTGGCTCATTTTGGATTTCATGAGAGCTACACATTCCAAAAAAGTTGGGACAGGTAGCAATAAGAGGCCGGAAAAGTTAAATGTGCATATAAGGAAAATCTGGAGGACCAATTTGCAACTTATTAGGTCAACTGGCAACATGATTGGGTATAAAAAGAGCCTCTCAGAGTGGCAGTGTCTCTCAGAAGTCAAGATGGGCAGAGGATCACCAATTCCCCCAATGCTGCGGCCAAAAATAGTGGAGCAATATCAGAAAGGAGTTTCTCAGAGAAAAATTGCAAAGAGTTTGAAGTTATCATCATCTACAGTGCATAATATCATCCAAAGATTCAGAGAATCCGGAACAATCTCTGTGTGTAAGGGTCAAGAAAACCATACTGGATGCCCGTGATCTTTGGGCCCTTAGACGGCACTGCATCACATACAGGAATGCTACTGTAATGGAAATCACAACATGGGCTCAGGAATACTTCCAGAAAACATTGTCGGTGAACACAATCCACCGTGCCATTCGCCGTTGCCGCCTAAAACTCTATAGGGCAAAAAAGAAGCCATATCTAAACATGATCCAGAAGCGCAGGCGTTTTCTCTGGGCCAGGGCTCATTTAAAATGGACTGTGGCAGAGTGGAAAACTGTTCTGTGGTCAGACGAATAAAAATGTGAAGTTCTTTTTGGAAAACTGGGATGCCATGTCATCCGGACTAAAGAGGACAAGGACAACCCAAGTTGTTCTCAGCGCTCAGTTCAGAAGCCTGCATCTCTGATGGTATGGGGTTGCATGAGTGCGTGTGGCATGGGCAGCTTACACATCTGGAAAGGCACCATCAATGCTGAAAGGTATATCCAAGTTCTAGAACAACATATGCTCCCATCCAGACGTCGTCTCTTTCAGGGAAGACCTTGCATTTTCCAACATGACAATGCCAGACCACATACTGCATCAATTACAACATCATGGCTGCGTAGAAGAAGGATCCGGGTACTGAAATGGCCAGCCTGCAGTCCAGATCTTTCCTTATTTTTCCCTTAAAATGATACATTTTCTAATTTTAAACATTTGATATGTCATCTATGTTGTATTCTGAATAAAGTATTGAAATTTGAAACTTCCACATCATTGCATTCTGTTTTTATTCACAATTTGTACAGTGTCCCAACTTTTCTGGAATCGGGTTTGTAAGCAAAAAGAGGCAGGGTTGTGTTTTATATTTCGTTTTGTTATAAACATGCATTAAAGATAATCAAGGTATGCATTGCCTGAACCACATTTGTGTGGCTATAATTTTTTTTTTTTTTTTTTTTTTTTTATGAAAATGAAAAGAGGCAGAGTGGTGTTTTATAGGCTATTTCGTTATATTGTAGCCTAAAATACACATACAGAAGTGAGAGCAAGCTGAGTGCTATCAAGAACGCTGCTTTTCCATTAGCAGGATTACTGGACTTGTGTTCTCCCGTCCTCAGGAGTTCGTTCTCCCGAGTCGAACTTGGCAAGTCTGAACTACCATGGACGCAAGTCAGAAGTTCGCGTAGCCTACTTGGCATTGAGAAACGGCCCTACCTTCTGATGCATCCTCGATAAAAGGGGCGGATCAAGGACACATCTGGGGATTTGAACCAGTGGCGTAGGCAGAATTTTATCTTTGGTCGGGCCTGGGCAAAAGTGAGCGGGCACTTTCAGGATACCTATTGTGCAGTGGTGGGGGCATACATGTGTCACCCGCAAATTACGCCTATGCTTTCAGGTAAAATAATGAATGGACTCAATATTCAGGTCATTTCAATCTTATTTTCTTTGATCCTATTGAAAAAATAAATCGTAGAACATACCTTGTAAAACGACCACGTCTCAGCCACGAACGTACCCAGTCAGTGTCACTGTCAACATAACCCAAAACTGTAACTGCAACCTGTCCACATGCAAAACATGATCAGCAGTTACAACACACGTTAGACACTTTATTTCCACTTTTCAAATACAGGCTATTCTTCATTTGTATTGAAAATAAACGCTTTTCCGATTCCGATATAGAATTTTGCATCGCGGTTTATCCTTCACACAATGGCAAACACACTTCATGAACTCACAGGCGCGACATGCATGAGACACCCTGACACCTAATTTCCTAACACAGCTGTCAATCAAACTCAATCCTTATGCAAAATCTAGACTGTAAAAAACACATTTTATTTATTTTAGTACTTGAGATGTTATAATCATTTTGTAATTACGTTAACATAATTACAACAGAGAGAAAAAAAAAAACAGAAAAGTTACTTTATAACAGGAACGACCCAATTAGTCTTGTGTAGATCTAACGGGCGATCTTTGGTCTCATGAATCTATAATTTTTTCCCTGCCAAATTGTTTTGGCTGAGGGCAAAGTGAAGTTTCATAACTTTATCTTTTTGGCTATTTAACTTTACCGTTGTAGCCTATAGCTGACTTCGTTTGCAGGGGAGGGGAAGGGACAGGGGTAGGGGGGGAAGGCGTAGCAAGTGTGCACGTCAGGCCCGCCCGCTGGCTACGCACCTGACTTGAACTGTACTTAGCTAGATGTGAAGTTTGAATTGGAACAGTACTTGGTCAGCGACTGGTTTCACAAGTCCATGACAACACAATTACAGACAAGAACGCATACTGAGAAACGGTCCGACACAAGCCTCGAGACGCGCTTCACTGAACGCTTCCGGGATTTCTCGGCACGGAACACAACATCACTACTATTGAGTATTGTAATATGATTCAAATAGTATTTGCCATCATTTGTTTGGTTCCCCTAAATCAAGCTGCTCTCCCCTTGGTGATCAACACTTGGCATTTTGAGAATGCAGCTAACGCAGGTGAGACATTATATGACTGCGCCACGTAAGAGCTCCGATGAATGTGTAGACTTGAATCTTCTATGGTTTCTCTCTGTAGCCTGGAGCTCGCTTCAGAATGGTGGCTCAGCTCTGGAAGCGGTAGAGAAGGGCTGCGAGCTGTGTGAGTTCGACCAGTGTGATGGCAGCGTGGGGTTCGGCGGGAACCCGGATGAGCGCGGAGAGGTCACCCTGGACGCGATGATTATGAATGGGTAGGCATCTGTTACTTACCTTATCAGTATGCTTAATTTAACCACATTGAAAAAAAGAAATAATAATAATTAAACATATTATAAATGTTATATAAAATCAAATAATAATAATAAAAAATATATATAATATTATAATTTTATGGATACATCAGGTCAAAAGTCCAGCTGCTCTTTAACCCTAAAACAGCCGAGAGTGGAAAATGATCATCAAAAAAGCTTTTTCATGTCACTTTTTATCATCTGGACTAAACAGTAAAACATATCCAAAGAAGTTTTTGAAATATTTGATATAGTTTGGATTTTATGAGTTGTATTTCCCAGGATACATTGCCCGATTAGGATATAATTAAAGCCCAAGTCATCAATGTTTATGTGATTTTATTTGATGCAAAAAAATAAAATAAAATAATGTATTATGATGTAATATGCTGCATGTATCACATGTCTAAGTGTCCTAAAATGTACACATTTATTTTCTTTTTTCTTTTCACTTTCTTATATTTTTGTAATTGCAAGAAAAGAAACAGCACTAAAGTAAAGGAAGGAGAAAAGATAATTAAATGCAGATAAATATCAATGGCACCTCAACCAGTAATAATGAGTTTAAGATATTTTACAAATAAGTGAAATCTCAGCAAGAAAGAAAGACATCAAATCTAGATAAAGTCTAGAAATGTTTTTTGTGAATAAAAATTGAACAGTGCAACACAAAGAAATGAACAAGATCAATAGCATGGCCACTGCCAGATGAATAAAGAAACATTGTATACCTTTCAATGAAAAGTTTAAATCACATTTCATAAAAGGTGAAAGATAACAACTCAAGTTCTCCCAAAGAGATAGAATAAATGAAGCAAAGTGTCTTCCTCAATTTTGAAAATGACGTGACATGTAGCCAAGTATGGTGTCCCATATTTTGAATTTGTGCTCTGCATTTCATCCATTCAAGTGCACACACACAGCAGTGAGGATTGAACACACACCGTGAGCACAAACCCGGAACAGTGGGCAGCCATTTTTTGCTGCGGCGCCCGGGGAAAATCAACAAAAGTAGCAGAATCAACAAATGTTGGATAGATATTATGTAAAATCTTAAAATGTCATGTGAGTGCTGAAAAATAGGCAAGAAGATGGCAGCAGCCAAAATCGCATACTTCCCTAGTATATAGTTGGCAAAAAACAGTATGTAACAAAATAAGTATGTCACTGTACTACACTCTAAAGAGTGCGCAAAAAGTACCTGCCCTACTACTTTCGGCAAGATTCTGAAGTGTGCATACGATGGACACTATCCCATGAGGCCATGGGATGGGATTTGTGAATGACAGTGAAACGCTGCAACTAGGTCACATGATAATGACAGCACATTTATACTATACAACATACTTTTTGAGCAGTCGTGAAGTAATTACTTTTTCAAAATAATACCTACTCAAGTATGCGATTTCGCTGCCGAGATGTCATTACAAGGAGGGGAAGTAACTGATTAAAGATTTGAAGATCACGTGAATGAAAAAATATTGATTTCTATGGATAAATCATTTATAATAAATACTGCAATATTCCATTAAAAAATAAGAATAGTTCCCTTTCAGTCAGTCACATTCGACGTAAGTTGGAACTGACTGACGAATTGGGGATCATTTTTAGAGACCAATCAATTTGCGGTCCATGCTCCGCCCCGCAGCGCGGGTATAAATACGGAATTGGAAATACCGCATCCTCGCTTTCGAATATCCGTAGGTATCCTGCTGCCTCCACCCAGTCGTCGGCCGCAGCACCTCTGCCTGCTCGTCGCCGAGGGTGTCCCCCTGCATCCGCCTCCGCCGCTGCTAAGCCCAAGCAGCAGCCTCCACCTGGGCAGCAGGGTGCCGGGTGTAACTGTGTGTTCACACCGCTGGCGGCGAGAGCATCAAGGTGGCTGGAAGTCATTCATGGGACCTGGCAGCAAGCTCCGCCGGGGGCAGCACGGCGTGGACGATTTGGGCGTCGAGAAGAGTTGAAATCAGGTCAACTTTTTGGTAATGAGCTGTGACGCGGTTCGATGGCAACCAGTTGGAATGTAGAAGTGCTCCGCTTGAGAGAAATCCAGAGAACGCAGTCCTGTAAACTTTGGTTCCGACCACATAAGCAACATAGAGGAGAAGTTGATTATTGCTGTGCGGGTTTCCCTATCATTTACGATGTGATCATTCATAGTGATGTGTAATTTAAGAAAGTGCGCAACACTATTTTATAGGCGCTAGAATGCTTGTTTTTCAGTGGGAATGCAATTCATTCTTACTTTGACGATTACTCACATTTAAACGATTTCATGAGGTTAATTTATACCCTACTTGTAGTCAGTCTGCCAATCAACATGCTTGTATGCTTTGCGGCCCCTTTAAGAGGGTCAGGCTGGCTGTGTGCAATTGCCCCCGGGCCTTGCCATTCCTTTCTTCCCCTCCCTTTGCCAGGGGGCAGCAGTGTGCAGCTTGAGGACGCCACCAGGCCTTCTCACCCACACTCTGCCCCACCCTGGAATACTCCACTCCGGGCCTCCCGAGTCGGGTCTGGGTAATCCACCTCGCTGCCCCACCCCGGGTACATCTGTGGTGCCGTTGGTCCTGCTTGATGGTCTCTGGGGGCCTGGCTAGAGCTCCCCAGGCCGTCTCACTGACTCATCCGTACCATCAGACTCGGCTACGCGATTCAGTTCGCTCTTCGGCCTCCCAAGTTCAAGGGCATCCTCTTCACCTCCGTGCGGAGCAGCGATGCCCATGTCTTGCGGTCAGAGATTGATGTCCTACTGGCGAAGGACGCGGTCGAGCCATTTCCTCCAGCCGATATGAGGTCGGGGTTCTACAGCCCCTACTTCATTGTACCCAAGAAAGGGGGCGGGTTACGGCCAATCTTGGACCTGCACATACTGAATCGGGCCCTGCACAAGCTCCCGTTCAGGATTTTAATGCAGAAACTGAAACTCTGAAAATTATCCCCAATTTGTCGGTCAGTTCCGATGTACGTCTCTGTTCCCTCCTTCAGGGAACGAGGGTTACATATGTAACTGATTTTCTTTTTAATATATATCATGGTGACTTTACCACAATTTAAATAAAAATAAATGTAAAAAAAAAAACATTGTGACCATAGGCGCCGATCCTGTGGGTGCGCAAGGGGGTCATGCACCCATGGAAAAACACAAGATATTTTACATTTAATTTTAACCAAACAAAAAATCAATTGTGAATCAGGAAGCTCTCTGATTCTGGTGTTATATTGAGCATTAAAACATCATAACCTGACACAAAAGCTTGTGCTTTCTGTTTTTTGCTCAATAATAAATTGCATTAAGAAACTCCAAAATCATCAGGTATATCAGCGAGAGAGCTACTAATTAGAGCTACTAATTATGAAGCGTTTATCATTATAGTTTGCAGTTACTGTAAAATATGCAAATTAATTGATGCAGTAATTTGACTACATCAAAAACAGTTAAGTCTATAAATAAAAACTATTTTTGAATGCAAAACATGAATGAAGGCACTGTAAAAAGTGTCCAGGAATGTTTTAATGTGGACAAAAAAAAGTGTCAGATTATTAACATTTATTCTGTTTTTGTTTGCTATATGTACCATGTTCAGAGACACAATGGAAGTGGGGGCAGTGGCAGGCTTACGCAGGGTCAAAAATGCTGTGGGTGTCGCTCGAGCCGTGATGGAATACACAGAGCACACCTTCATGGTGGGCGAGTCAGGTAGGAATTGTCACTCCATTCATGTGGCTGCAATTCAGTGGTAAAGGGGTTCAGCTGTGGAAAAAATGTGATCACAGATGGTGCGATTTGAGTATTAAAATGTTCTCTTCAACTTTCTTTCTCTAAATGATGTGACTGGAGGCCTGTTTAGATTTTATATCAGCTTAAAGTATACATCACTTTACATCTTTAAAGTTGTGCCATTCTATTAATTCCATCTGCTCTCTTAATTAAAATAAATTCTAGGGTACTAAAACAGCGTTGTTTCTGAATGCATGACTGCATAACATCCACATTATAATAAAAAAGGCTGAGTAAGCCTACCCTTCTCCATATTTGCTCTTTCTGGTATCTAATGTTTATTTCAAATCAGCTCTGCTGTTATTCAGTTTGTTCAAATCTCCCCTGCTATATGAAGTTTGGTAGAACTGAAAATAAACTTTTTTTTTCTTTCTTCATACAGCCACAATCTTTGCACAAAACATGGGCTTCATGTCTGAGGACTTGTCAACTAACGAATCGATAGCTATTTTCTCCCAGTGGTTGCAGAAGAATTGTCAACCCAACTATAGAAAGGTAAGTCCCTAAAACCAGGAACCTCTGTGTAATCATCACTGCAGGGTTTACTTTTTATGTTCTTAAGCACCTTTGGCAACTTCAAACATGGGTTTAGAAGATGATCTGTGGCAGATAAACTGTTTTGATATACTTCAAATGCACCAAACATTTTTTTTTTCTAAATATAAATAAAATATAGTTGTGGTCAGGATTATTGGTAACCCTGGTACATATGATCAAAGATGGATGATCAGAGACCATTCCTTCATACATAATCTCTCCAGATCCTTCAGATTCCCAGCTCCATGGTGCTTCTTCTCTTCAGTTCACCCCACTCATTTTCTATAGGCCATGGCAGAAGAATGTTTGTTTTGGATTATTGTCCTGATGGAAGATCCAACCATGGACCATTATAAGATTTCTAGCCGAAGCGTTAGGGGGTTTTTATTTTTATTTTTTTAATCTTTTGGTATTTGCTAGAATCCATGATATCATGTATCTGAACAAGATGTCCAGGACCTCCAGCAAAAAAATAGGCCCACAACATTAAAGATCTAGCAGTATATTTCACCATGGGCATGGGGTACTTTTTATCCCTGTTTGCACCAAACCCATCTTGTGGATTTTCTGCCAGAAATTGTATTTATTTATTTATTTTCATCTGACCACAGAACCAGGTCCCTTTTGAAGTTCCAGTCGTGTCTGACAACTGAATTTGCTGGAGTTTGTTTCTGGTTGAGCAAGAAGGATTTTTCTTGAAACCCTCCCAAACAGCTTGTGGTGATATAGATGCTGTATTTTTTTTTTTTTAGGCTTTCTGACCCCAAAACTCATTTAATCTCTGTAATTCTCCATCTGTGATCCTTGGAGAGTCGTTGGCCTCTCAAATTCTTCTCCTCACCGTGCATTAGATATAGATATAGACACAGGCAGATTTGTAACATCTTTAGTTGATTGGAAATTCTTAATTATTGCCCTGATGGTGGAAATGGGGGTTTTCAATGCTTTAGCTATTTTCTTAAAGCTCAGCAATGTATTGCTGCACATCAGAACTATTCTTTGGTTTCTGATGAATGATTAGGAGAATTTGGCCTTTGTGTTTCCTCATATTTATACTCCTGTGAAACAAGGCGTCATAGCTAGACAATTTCATGTTCCTAGTCACCCTGGTGTGCTAAAAATGTAAATATTAATGGGAATATACTTCAGAGATATTTTATTCATAAACAATTCTAGGGGTGCCAATAGCATATATTTCATTATGTGATTTACCCACCACTTTCAATTCTTTTACTTCAATGAAAGGTTACGTTTTTTTTTTTTTTTAATGAAAGATAAAAAGGATAAACATTGCAGATTTATTTTTACAGCCATTTTTGATCATATATACCAGGGGTGCCAATAATTCTGACCACAATTGTAAAGTTTCAGTCCTTGTGCTTTACGAGACTTGTTTTACACTGAGAAGCAGAGTCATGTTTACCTCAGTTCATGCCGACTTTGCTGAGAAGTTCTGGAAGGATATCAGTGTAATCACTGACAAGAAAATATGCACCGTGAAACAAAGCAATGAATAATGCATAGCGAGATTTATGAAGAATACAATGGTTGATTCCAACACTCTGCTTTTGGCACAATCAAAGCCCTATGGAAATATGCGAAACAATGCTCTGAATACATTTTTGTGTTTTCATACTCAGATTGAACTGTAAGGGTTGTTAGCTATATTAATCAGATTTTCAAAAATCAGAATTTCCCCAGAAAACTTTAAGGTGGATAAAGAAAATCAGGAAGTAACAAGAAAAGTCACAAAAAAGTCATAAAAAACAGCTTTGTTCTGTGTCCCAAATCAAAGCATAATCATTATCAGTTGTTTATTTTGTCTGTTTATTTTACAGAATGTTTTTCCAGATCCTTCCAACTCATGTGGGCCATACAAGCCCAAAGCCAAGTCAGGGAGGCCAAAGCAAGCGGAGGGAAAATTTGACCCCAGTTCTCATGACACAATTGGTAATATTCCTCTCAAGGTTATGCATGTTTATTTATTTCATAGGATGGATGGATGGATGGATGGATGGATGGATGGATGGATGGATGGATGGATGGATGGATGGATGGATGGATGGATGGATGGATGGATGGATGGATGGATGGATGGATGGATGGATGGATAGATGGATAGATGGATAGATGGATAGATGGATAGGTCTTTAGACAAATAAATCTGTTTTTCTTAATGCGGACTTGGACATGGGTCCACAGAGTATCAAGCTCATTAGTTTTAATTTGCATAATGAACAGGAAGCATGATAAATGGGCTGAATGCCTTAAGGACATATTTGAAAACCACTGCTTGATTCAATTCATTGATGCATATGATCTTAGATGATGTTACATTCTTACCGGTAATTTTGATTAGGAATGGTTGTGATTGGTAAGAACGGACAGGTGGCTGCTGCAACATCCACCAATGGATTAACACATAAAATACCAGGGTGAGTATGACAGCTGTCAGTATGCCTTAGGTGTCCTGTTGAAGTCAGAATGCATTAGCGTTTAAAATCAGAAGAAAAACAGCTTTGCTGTTGTTCAGTAGTGACAGAAATGAGTGTCCAGTCCTCTGTCAATAGAGCTTTAGTAAAGCACATGCATGGTGATCTGTAGTCGTGTAGGTGACTCACCAGTGGCTGGAGCCGGGGCTTATGCCGACAGCACAGCGGGTGGAGCGGCTGCCACAGGGAATGGAGATATCATGATGCGTTTCCTTCCTAGGTAAACCGTTCTCGAGAGATCATTTTATTTGTATCAATAGAAAAAAAAAAAAAAAAAAAAAACTGGATTGAAATAAGATGGGGAAAAAAAATGGATACCTTTTGATAAAATGTTTTTGTTTGGTCAAAGTTTTCTAGCTGTTGATTTAATGAGAAATGGAGCCCAACCCACTATTGCCTGTAGGACGGCCATCTCCAGAATCAAGAAGTACTACCCCAATTTCTTTGGAGCACTTATTTGTGCCAATACTACTGGTGGATATGGTAAATGATAATGTCTAATGTTTGTTTCTTATTCAGAATGAGTATAAAAAGTGTTATAAGAATCATAATCCTCCTTTGTTTTATCCAAAGGTGCTGCTTGTAACAAGCGTCCTGGGTTGAGCCAGTTCCCCTTCATGGTGGTTAACCCACAGACAAACCAATCTCAGTTGCAGAAGGTGGACTGCTTTTAATTGCCAGCATTGTTATGTTTACATGCTTCTTAAAGTTTGTTAATGGATTTGATTGTTATATGCCTTATGATCAATGTTCACATAGCCCTACTTCTAAAAAACACACAAAAAAATAATAATCTGTTCTAAGATCTGTGAAATACATTAAGCGCTGGGATGTTTTTAATTTGCACTACATGTTTCCACAGAAATCAGGAAAATGTTCATTGGAAATGCTTTATTTCAATATGAATTTTTATTAAAGATTTACTATGACAAAACATACATGCATGTTTTTAATGTTGAGATGATGAAAACAAGCGTCATTTCAATACATTTAAATAAAAGATGTAATGTCCAACTCATGCTGTGGATTCAGCAGCCAGGCAGAATTGAGATGCCAGGGCTGTTCTCAGCCAACTGGAAGAAGTTACATTGCTTGCCCATTTTAACTGGGCATGTGTAGAAGTTGCGGCCATTATTCGGTCCCAGTTTTAGAACGGTTTTCACAAGAGTCCGTTTGCCATGATGACACGTGGGAAAATGCAGGTCTGCCCACTGTTGCAAAAATCCGTTGAAATAAGTGTAAACCACTAATTCTAGTTTTAATTGGATTTGAACATTTAAACTGATTTTAGTTTACATAGGTTTCAAAATTTTAAATTTTCTTTCTTACCTCAAAGAAGTTACACTGAGTTCCTCGAGGTAAGGAGCAGGTGTAGAACTGCCTGCCTTTGTTTTCTCCTTCCTTATTGACCACCCGCAGGGTACACGGTCGGTGATGACTATTGCAGCAGGGGGTTGTGGGTAGAGATGTGTCATTACTCTGCGTGCCCCTGCTTAGTTGTGTGAGAGATTTTATTCAAAATCAGATGTATTTATTTTACATTGTGCCATCCAACAAAGAAATTGTTCACTCAAAAATTCTGTCATAATAATACTCACCCTCAAACCTGTACAATATTTTTCTTTTCTATAGAACACAAAAGATATTTTGAAGATTTATCCTTACAATGAAAGTCAATGGGGTCCATTGACCTTCAAATGTATGAAAAATAAAAAAAAATCGAAGTCATACAGGTTTGAAATGACATGAGGGTGACTACATGATGACAGGTGAATTATCAATTTATTCATAGTATATATTTTTACATTTATTGTAAAACATACTTATTTGGTTATATTAAAGGGTTAGTTCACCCAAAAATGAAAATTCTGTCATTAATTACTCGCCCTCATTTTGTTCCAAACCCATAAGACCTTTGTTCATCTTTGGAACACGAATGAAGATATCTGTGATGAATCTGAGAGCTCTCTGATCCCTCCATAGATAGCAATTTAATTACCACTTTCAAGGCCCAGAAAGGTAGTAAAGACATAATTAAAACAGTTCATGTGACTTCAGTGGTTCAACCTTAATATTATGAAGCAACAAGAATTTTTTTTGACGTATGTGTGTGATGACGACACAGGAGCTAGCCAATGGTGAGCCACCTTTCTGCCATAGAACTCGATATTCGAACTCTGCACTGTTTACACTACATCAACAGCGCATGAGACTGGCACAGACGAGAAGAAATTGTTGAATAAAGTCGTTATTTTTATTTGTTTTTTGCTCAGAAAAAGTATTCTCATTGGTTCATAAAACTAAGGTTGAGTCACATGGACTATTTTAATGATGTCTTTCCTACCTTTTTGGACCTTGAAATCCGAGAGCTCTCTGATCCCTCCATAGACAGCAATTTAATTACCACTTTCATCAAAAATATTTTCATTTGTGGTCCAAAGATGAAGTAAGTTCTTATGGGTTTAGTAATTGATGACAGTATTTTTATTTTTGGGTGAACTAACCCTTTAATGAATAAAAATAGCAGCACTTCACTAATACATCTTGTCATAGGCGAAACACTAACTGCACTCACTCACCTTGAGGAGCAGATGCGCTGCATGCTTTCTCCATTCATGGTTTTCAATCTCTTGTTAGGCTGACTGTGGTCTGCTAGAGATTCTCTCTTATAGGGCTCATTGCCTTTGAATTGCATCCCACTCACGCCATTACTGGGACTCCTCCGCTGCCAGTTGTCGTGTGTGCTCAGACCTGTCATTGTCTCTGGTGTGTGTGCCTGGTTAATGGCAGGACTTGTAGGAGAGTCAGGTTTTGCACTGAGGTTGGTTAGGACTAGAGTGGTGGTCCCAAATGCAGTCCTACGATTCATCTTTATTTCCTGCAGGGGTTTGCTAAAACTGTTGCAGGGGTAGCGGATCAGGTCTTGATTCAAAGGTGAATGTTCCAGCTTTGTGGGCTCTATAGGTACTCAGAAAAGAGAGCGAGAGCTAGTTAGATATGAACCATGTTTGAACATTTTATTTTAAATATGTAAGTTTGAAACTTACCCTCTGGTCTAGGGCTCATACAAGCATCACAATACTTGTTGATTGGCCTGTTGATTAGAGTGCAAAGGGAACACGCCCACTCTTCCTCCTCTCGTTTCGCCACATCATCGTTGCTCATTCCTCTCTGATAAGCCCATCCAATCAGACTGTTGCGAGTTGGGAGTTTACTATCAAAGTGAAGAGTGAAGTACTGTCAAAGTCAGCAACTGGATTCTCATGTGTAAATGTGTGTATACAAATAGGTAGCTATTAGGGGTGTAACAATATATTGTGTCGCTATATATTGCAATACAAAAATGCAACAATGTGGACTATGGATAGCAGATAGTTACAATGTGCACTTATGGATAGTTCATCCAAAAGAAAGTTCAGATTCAATTTAACATTAGATATGGTAAACCCAGAAGGTCATAGATTTGAGCTTCAACATCTATTACGGTACTTAATAATACATTAATAATAAAATTCATTACTTAAAAAAAAAAAAAAAAAAAATGCATATACATAAAAAAAAACAAATACATATTTAAAACTTTAGCTAAGCAGAAACTTGAATATTACTATTCTGGTATCACCATTACCCTGTTAAGTCCACCCCTGATGTAATACTAAATTTAGTATTTTTAATGAACAATTTTTGTAATCTGTTTACTATATGTGTTATAAGTAATAATTTCAAAATTTTGGCTTTGTTCAAAGTATTGCGAGATCAGTATATCATGTATCGGAACTGAATCACGACATGAGCGTTTTGTTACACCCCTAGTATCTATGAGAGGAGGTACAGCTAACCTGATGTTCACTTCACTTGGATCACCTGTTTGACAGCGCTGACAGTAGTATGTCATTCTACCGTTGTCTCCCAGTCGGCAGACAGTGACAGTTCCGCTGCACTGGCCACAGTTTGGACGTTTATACACCTTGTAATGCTTGTAAAGTGGGGATCCATTCTTTCTACACTGTTTTGGAAAGAACAGAAATAAAAATTTAATGCAGATCTGACAGAAAACATAAAATGCTTATTTATTGTCCAGATTCAGAATAAATGGAGAGAAAAAATACCTTATAAAATAGGAGTGTGAAATCTCGTGTCATCTTCACAAGATGATGAACTTGTTCGCTTGTCAACTGCTTGACCTTTAAAAGTGCAGAAGATAAAAATATATTTTAAATAAAGTGTAAAACGTCCATTCAACTGTAACATCTGACAGAGATATTGACAGTTTTGTGTTGGCACTGCGCAAAGCCAATTGTACCTTGACAGCAGGGTTAAGGCCACTGTCGAAGAGCGCTTCGTTTTTAATTATGTTTCCTACACCAGGTAGGAGGGCCTGATCCAGCAGAACATCACAGAGCATTCTCGCACTCTCCCTCTTTACAGCTTCCACCGCCCGAGAGAAACTAAACTTTGGCGAACAGATATCGAGAGCCTCCATGGCTTTTACTTTCTGCTCACAGTCATCAGAGAGTCTAAGGGAAGCAAACAGAATTACTATTCCCTGAGGAGTCAGAATCTTTGAAGGCTCAGTGTAAAAATGAAAAGAGTTCAGGCTGTCTGGATCACACCGAGCTATGATAGTCTGGAATTTAATCCAGCATAGCCAACGTTTCTGCGACAGGGAGGTTGGCTGTTTAAAACCTGCACCTCCAAGTTGTACATTAGGATAAAGCTCTTGACACAAAAGGACTTTCAATAAAGATGAAATCTAACCCAGAATTAAATGTAATACTTACAAATGTTATAACCATAATTTGAGTTATTGGAAGAAATTTTACCTGATTTCTATAGTTGTGTCAAAGAAACAGACAGCATCATTGGTAAGTTGAATAACCAGCACTGGGGGTTTTCCTTTTAAGTCTTTTTCCAGAGGATTTATCCTCAAGGAACCATTCATGCCGAAGTGCAGTCTAAACCAAAACACATATAAAGTCAACTTAAAAGGCTATATATATACAAACCCGATTCCAAAAAAGTTGGGACACTGTACAAATTGTGAATAAAAAAGGAATGCAATAATTTACAAATCTCATAAACTTATATTTTATTCACAATAGAATATAGATAACATATCAAATGTTGAAAGTGAGACATTTTGAAATGTCATGCCAAATATTGGCTCATTTTGGATTTCATGAGAGCTACACATTCCAAAAAAGTTGGGACAGGTAGGCCGGAAAAGTTAAATGTGCATATAAGGAACAGCTGGAGGAACAATTTGCAACTTATTAGGTCAATTGGCAACATGATTGGGTATAAAAAGAGCCTCTCAGAGTGGCAGTGTCTCTCAGAAGGAGTTTCTCAGAGAAAAATTGCAGAGTTTGAAGTTATCATCATCTACAGTGCATAATATCATCCAAAGATTCAGAGAATCTGGAACAATCTCTGTGCGTAAGGGTCAAGGCCGGAAAACCATACTGGATGCCCGTGATCTTCGGGCCCTTAGACGGCACTGCATCACATACAGGAATGCTACTGTAATGGAAATCACAACATGGGCTCAGGAATACTTCCAGAAAACATTGTCGGTGAACACAATCCACCGTGCCATTCGTCGTCTCTTTCAGGGAAGACCTTGCATTTTCCAACATGACAATGCCAGACCACATACTGCATCAATTACAACATCATGGCTGCGTAGAAGGATCCGGGTACTGAAATGGCCAGCCTGCAGTCCAGATCTTTCACCCATAGAAAACATTTGGCACATTTTAAAGAGGAAGATGCGACAAAGAAGACCTAAGACAGTTGAGCAACTAGAAGCCTGTATTAGACAAGAATGGGACAACATTCCTATTCCTAAACTTGAGCAACTTGTCTCCTCAGTCCCCAGACGTTTGCAGGCTGTTATAAAAAGAAGAGGGGATGCCACACATGGGAAACATGGCCTGTTCACAACTTTTTTTTTAGATTTGTTGAGTCCATGAAATTTAAAATCAACTTATTTTTCCCTTAAAATGATACATTTTCTCAGTTTAAACATTTGATATGTCATCTATGCTGTATTCTGAATAAAATATTGAAATTTGAAACTTCCACATCATTGCATTCTGTTTTTATTCACAATTTGTACAGTGTCCCAACTTTTCTGGAATCGGGTTTGTGTGTACATATATATATATACACACACAATCGGTCAAAAGTTTTAGAACGGTAAGATTTAAAAAAAAATATATTTTAAAGTCTCTTCTGCTCACCAAGGCATTTATTTGATCCAAAATACAGCAAAAACTATATTATTGTGAAATATTTTTACAATTTAAAATAGCTTTTTTCAATTTTAATATATTTTAAAATTACATTTATTTCTGTGATTCAAAGCAGAATTTTCAGCATCATTACTCCAGTCTTCAGAGTCACATGATCCTTCAGAAATCATTCTAATATGCCAATTTGCTGCTCAAACTATTATTATTATCAATGTTGAAAACAGTTGTGTATTTTTTTTTTCAGGATCATTTAATGAATAGAAAGTTCAAAAGAACAGCATTTATCTGAAATATAAAGCTTTTGCAACATGTCTATACTGTCACTTGATCAATTTAATGCGTCCTTGCTGAATAAATGTATTAATTTCTTTAAGCTCTTTCCCAAAGAAGATTATTACCAACCCAAAACCTTTGAACGGTAGTTCAATGTTGCAAAAGCTTTCTATTATAAATACTGTTCTTTTGAACTTTCTATTCATCAAAGAATCAAAGAAAATGTTTTACACAACTGCTTTCAACATTGATTATAATAATAAATGTTTCTTGAGCAGCACATCATCATATTTGAATGATTTCTGAAGGATCATGTGGCCCTGAAGACTGGAGTAATGATGCTCAAAATTCAGCTTTGCATCACAGGAATAAGTGACATTTTAAAATATATTCAAATTGAAAAGTTATTTTACATTTTAATAATATTTCACAATATTACAGCTTTGTTTTGTATTTTTAATAACATGAATGCAGCCTTGGTAAGCAGAAGAGACTTCCTTAAAAACATTTTAAAAAAACTTACTGTTCTAAAAACTTTAGAGAGAGAGAGAGAGAGAGAGAGAGAGAGAGAGAGAGAGAGAGAGAGAGAGAGAGAGAGAGTGAGAGTGAGTGAGTGGAGGAGTGAGTGAGTGAGTGAGTGAGTGAGTGAGTGAGTGAGTGAGTGAGTGAGTGAGTATATGTGTGTATTTATATATATATATAAATTAATTATATATTATAAAAATTAATTTATATGACCAGTCATTTGTGATTGCTGGATAAGGATTTTCATTTATAATTTATTAAATATCTGTGGGGATTTTCATTTGTATGTCAAATACAAATTTTAGATATAAACACTACTTTGAGCCCCAAATGAAAGAGATTAGCTAGTATTAACATTTGCCACACTATCAATCACACAGACAGTTACTCTCAAAGGACAGACTGATGCCAATCACACTAGCCTACTAGAGAGCAAACTCAGCACTGGAAATCTAGGCAATTAAATAGTTTGGAAAATGTATTTACTATACGTAATGACGTTTTCATTTTCTTTTTCTTTCTTGATATTTCCAGGTTTTCTATTACTGTGGAAACTGCATTATCAAACCAACATTTAATTATTTGTGAATATCTATTTCCAAAAAGCTTCTTTCCTACACTGTCAGTTGCCCTTTATGATGTCTAAAAACTGCCCTGCTACAGTCTGCAAAGTAATGCAATGATAAATCAGAACACAATTCCATGTCTTGAGTGCTTTTCAAATCTAAACAGGGCTCTGGGAAGCAAGCCAGAAAATTTCAATCTGCCTTAATCGGAAAAGAAACTTTAATTTGGTCCATGACCTCTAACAAATCACTACATAAAATAATAATTTAAAACACAAAGCATAAATGAATTAATTTGCGTTTATTACAAACCTCAGAGCTCTGAAGCCAAAATACATGAACAGCTCTTTCCCCAGTGTCTCCACCCCTGTGAACTCACAGCCCATAAAGCTTTGGAAAGAGCTCCTGGTACTGTTATCAGACTGAAATACAAAGAAAACAAGCAAACATTCATATGTGTCATATACGCAGGACTGCTAACTTACATCATCAGCTGCACTGCCATGCACTTACTGATTTATTGCTTTCATTTCCTCGTATGTCTAAAACTTTCTGTCCCTTTTGAACTCTGGCACGAATCTTCTCTCCATTTAAAGTGCACCCCGGACCCTCGACCATTGCGAACTCTATTTAACAGTCTCTATATAAGCAAAACGAACAAAGCTGATCGAATATAAAAAAAGATCGCTAGTGTTGTCCCAGCAAACAAGTGAGCAGAAAGAACCCGCCAGATAATTCAAATCTGCGCATGCGTCGATGCGTCAGCAGCAATACAGGCGTCACGGCGTAAAACGTTTACTATGACCAAAGAGCAAAGGGCACTTGAAGTCTTAGATTTTAGTAGCCTACACTTAATGTCATTTTCAAAA
Organism: Paracanthobrama guichenoti; assembly: GCA_018749465.1. NCBI lineage: Eukaryota > Metazoa > Chordata > Actinopteri > Cypriniformes > Gobionidae > Paracanthobrama > Paracanthobrama guichenoti. The sequence goes on along the minus strand of CM031956.1, from coordinate 19,279,198 downwards.
TTAAATGGTTAATAGAGTTTTTGAAGAATAGAGAAAGTCTTTAAAACGTATTTCTTAACTATATTTTTAATATGCTACTCTTGGAGGCACAGACTATTTCAAAATTCCTGTAATATTGGCCGCTCCGCACAATTATTTAATATGAAATAACAAAGACATACTATTTAAAACAAATCATCATACTTGGTTCAATGAAAGGATTATATTAGTAAGACAATTGGTTAATTGCAATGGATATTTGTTATACGCTGAATTTCTACAAAAATTTCAACTACCAGTTAAACCAAGAGAGTTTGCTATTGTTGATGCAATTCCAAAGAGTGTGATATGTTACTCTTAAAGAACTCTAAGTCAGTGGAAATCAGTATGGACATCTTTGTGGTAACATTTTCATTGATAATGTTAATGTTTTAAAACAAAAATGTTGCAATAAGGATATAAATGCTCTTTGTTCTGTTTCTTCTCCTGCAGCAAGATTCTGCTGGTGATATCTCTTGGGTCAAAGCATGGAAATTGCCAAATAAGTTTTGTGTTAATAACAAAATTAAGGAAGCGTCTTGCAAGACACTTCACAGAATGTATCCTTCTAAGCATGTTTTGGAAAGACTAAGCTTTATATTTCATATATCTGTGAATTTTGTGCACTAGAAAAATAAACTATTTTACTTCTGGTTTTTTTTTTTTACTGCATTTACTTAAGATTATTCTGGAAAGATTTGGAAATCTTTATTAATAGAAAACTGAAGTGTATGATATAAATTTGTGTATTCAATGTCCTTTTTATTCTCAGAATGATAATTTGGAATGAAAAGAATAACATATTATACAGTCATTGATTTTATTAAGAAAACACATACATAAAATGAAGTGGCCTCAATGCAAGCCATATATATATATATATATATATATATATATATATATATATATATATATATATATATATATATATATATATATATATATATATATATATATATATACCTCTCTTGTTCTCATGACATGACATTGATATATATATTGACCAAAAAATGCAAAAATGATTAGATAATTGCATTAATGAGAAAATAATAATCCTTTATAGTGTATATATATATATATATATATATATATATATATATATATATATATATATACTATATATATAATATATTATTAGGAACACTCTGTTCAATTGAATTCTCATTAATGCAATTATCTAATCAACCAATCACATGGCAGTTGATTGGTTGATTTCAATGCATTTATTGGGTGTGGTCCTGGTCAAGATAATCTCCTGAACTCCAAACTGAATGTCAGAATGGGAAAGAAGGTGATTTAAGCAATTTTGAGCGTGGCATGGTTGTTGGTACCAGACGGGCACCTGTTCAATTTCTCGGTCTGAGTATTTCACAATCTGCTCAGATGATTTAAGGATTTTCACGCTCAGATACTGGGATTTTCACGCACAATCATTTCTAGGGTTTACAAAGAATGGTGTGAAAAGGGAAAAAATCCAGTATGCGGCAGTCCTGTGGGGCGAAAATGCCTTGTTGATGCTAGAGGTCAGAGGAGAATGGGCCGACTGATTCAAGCTGATAGAAGAGCAACTTTGACTGAAATAACCACTCGTTACAACCGAGGTATGCAGCAAAGCATTTGTGAAGCCACAACACGCACAACCTTGAGGCGGATGGGCTACAACAGCAGAAGACCCCACTGGGTACCACTCATCTCCACTACAAATAGAAAAAAGAGGCTACAATTTGCACGAGCTCACCAAAATTGGACAGTTGAAGACTGGAAAAATGTTGCCTGGTCTGATGAGTCTCGATTTCTGTTGAGACATTCAGATGGTCAGAATTTGGCATAAACAGAATGAGAACATGGATCCATCATGCCTTGTTACCACTGTGCAGGCTGGTGGTGGTGGTGTAATGGTGTGGGGGATGTTTTCTTGGCACACTTTAGGCCCCGTAGTGCCAATTGGGCATGAGTATTGTTTCTGACCATGTCCATCCCTTTATGACCACCATGTACCCATTCTCTGATGGCTACTTCCAGCAGGATAATGCACCATGTCACAAAGCTCGAATCATTTCAAATTGTTTTCTTGAACATGACAATGAGTTCACTGTACTAAAATGGCCCCCACAGTCACCAGATCTCAACCCAATAGAGCATCTTTGGGATGTGGTGGAACGGGAGCTTCATGCCCTGGATGTGCATCCCACAAATCTCCATCAACTGCAAGATGCTATCCTATCAATATGGGCCAACATTTCTAAAGAATGCTTTCAGCACCTTGTTGAATCAATGCCACGTAGAATTAAGGCAGTTCTGAAGGGGTCAAACACAGTATTAGTATGGTGTTCCAAATAATCCTTTAGGTGAGTGTATATATATATATATATATATATATATATATATATATATATATATATATATATATATATATATATATATATATATATATATATATATATATATATATAATAGACCTATAGAATACAATATATTTCTTACTTGGAAAATATTGGACTATTCCATTGAATTTTCTTCCATTGATGTTTTTACTGAATACATGTATTTTTACTGAATAAACTGATTGTCTCATCACAATTTATTCAATGAAAAATATGCTCAGTCAAGTGTACAGGCACAGACTGTACAGTATAATAAACCCAGATACAGAATGTGGCTATGCAAATGTAATTATCCTGACCATGTGTTTCACAAGTTAAGAAGACACATCATTATTGTCGCATAGCCTGCTGTGGGAAATGGCTGAGATTCACTGGGGGACCCTATTGAAATTTTTTTTCTTTTTAAACCATCGATTTTTAATGGGAAAGTCCCACTATATTATGTATGCTATTACGTGGATAAAAGATGGAAATCCTTGAGGATTACGGATCTACATTTCAAACTAAAACACCCCCCAACTGGAAACCAAATTGAAACATTGATAATAAGACATTATATTACAACAAAAGTTTATTAATATTTAACAATATACTATTGTACTGTTTTCTCGATCAAATAAATGCACCCTTGATGAACATAGGAGACTTCTTTTAAAAAACAAAATTACACATGTATATTAAAGTATGTTCATTTACATTATATTTACACTAGGCATACCGTATGGATTTTATGGGTTGACTATAGTGTTGTGAAAACACATCATTTCCATTTTTGCAGAACCTTTCCTTTGAAACGTGATCTCCAAATCTTCTTGAGCTGCAGTAAGGACCCAAGTGCATGGGGGGTGCTGTTGGGGTGGTATACAGCAGTGCACTCTGCAGCTTATCCTGCCACAAAACATTCTTAAAACAGCCATGACTGAGACCGCTGAGGAACACAGGCCATTCGCAGCACAGCTGTCCAATGTTTACCTCACCATCTTGGCCCTCTTCTGCTTCAAACTTTTCGTTAGAATTACCCTTAATCTACTCACACACTTTTACATCATCAAAGGCAACCGCAAGGAGGCTGCCAGGATTTCAGCCGAGTTCTATGATAATGGTCAAGGGCATGGTAAGTAGAGCGCGCGCTTACATCAATGCTATTGCCAGCATTTTGCCCTTTATGATGGCCTGCTTACTAGGAGGATATATGCAGCATGGGGAATATTATTATTGCACAATGGTTTTACTGCAGTGTAGATGTATTTATTCTTAATAATTATAATTGCATGTGATAAAGAACACAGCATTTTTCATTATGGTATTTTAGATATGCTTCTTTTATTTTATTTTTTTAACACTTAGGTTCAACAACTATAATTTTTATTTGCTTTGCATCATAGCAGACTACCTACGATCACATGACCAACAGATCCTAAACATGCAACATCAAGCACATTGAAGTTCACACAGTGCATGCAGCCTAAGCTCAGGAATGGCTGCCAGGCTTCTGTTTACAGTGTTGTATAAATAGAATTGAGGCCATGCACCCCCTCTCCTTTGACTAGACGAGAAATGCAGTCATCTTCAGTCTATCAAGCATTTGTGCAGCCAGATTCTTGTCTGCTAAATTTTGAGTAGTACAGCCGGGGCCGTATAAACAGCAGTGAGGGCTTTTGGTGTAAACAAGTTGTCTCGCAGAGCATCTCAGAAAACTGCTTCTCCAAGTTTAAGATCAGGAAGAGAGGAACAGAGACGGGGGATAGTCACAGGGGATTGCTATAGTCTGGCATTTACTAAGCAACTTAAGTAGGGCAACAGAGATAAAAACACCAGACAGCCACAGTGACTCTTTTAAAGCATTTTTTTTGAAGAAAATGATATAAGGAGGAAACATTTTCCTGAAGGGACACAAGCGCTGTCAAAGTGGAAGTCTTGCTGAGCTGGTTAACCAGCCAAGGTTGGTGCTTTGATATGTTTTGTGTGTACGTGGACCGAATTACAATATCCTGAGTGCAAAAGTGAGCTGCGTTCTTGAATTAATTGCTCTTGAATGTGAGAAAAAAAAGGAAACTTGAAAGATACAGATTTTTTAGATGGTCATCAGAGAGTACCTCGAAGGATAGTATACTATAGTTGAGTGAGCGATGAAGGGAGGTGACGATGATGATGATGACGTGTGGAATGCGTCAGCAGTTATACTGGATATTGACTCAGGTGTGTACACTAGCATATCAGCTTTTGTGTATGTGTATGCAGTGAAAATCTAGGAAAATCTTTCTTACATCTGAAAATAAACAAAGTAATGTTTTAAAATAAAGAAAAATGTTACTAACATAAAATGTTAATACATAATAACACACATACACACAGTATATATAATACCTGGATTTCTGGTTTGGCAAATAATTTTTTATTCTCCAGGGTCTTGGGCAGACCGTTCTTCTCTTCATGATGCTGCCAGCCAAGGACGACTGCTGGCCCTCAAGACCCTCATTGCTCAGGCAATTTCTCATTTAAATGACCTTTAGTTCAACTATTAGATAAGAAATATATATTTGTATTAATGTGTGTATTTATACCATGTAGTCACATGCACTCTACCGGATTAATAATGTAATACACATTTGGTGTAGAGGTGAACACTGCAATCCATAATGCACCTCAGTGAAAGGGCATTGCTGCCCCCATCTGGAATAAAAGAATCCTGCACATTCAAATGCAATATTCATTTCTCTTAATCTGTCCTCAGGGCCACAGTGTGAATGTGCTGACAATAGATCACATTAGCCCTCTTCATGAGGCGTGCATAGGGAGCCATGTTGCCTGTGCCAGAACCCTGATAGATGCCGGAGCCAACGTTAGTCTCTGCAGGGCTGCTTGGTAACATTTTCATTTCAGAGGTCTTGAGTAGCAAGAGGCTTCTTTTACAGAGTTTAGCATATTTGCTATGTTTATACAGCAGTAAAATTTTGGATTCTTGAATTTTATTATTATATCATTATTATTTATTAATTTATAATATATTACATATGTTACATTTAACAATTTAACCAATTTTATCACAAACAATTTGGCAATAACTTAAACAATGAAATGTAAGATAAATACAGAATTTGTTTTTTAATTTCAGCATTTTTTTAATATCTGTGTGTTCAGGTAAATGTGACAACTATAGATGGTGTGACTCCATTGTTTCATGCCTGCTCAGCTGGAAGTTTGCCATGTCTAGAGCTGCTCTTGCAGTGTGACGCTAGACCACAGGCCCTGGCTATATGCCAGCCTTCACCCATCCATGAAGCAGTCAGCAGGGGTGGGTATAAGATTGACACTAGCGCTCCATAATGCTACACAAATCTAAATTAGGGCTAATTTGTACTATGGTACTTAAATTAGCTGACCTCCTAATAGACTCTTGTAGTTTTTAATATGACATGGTTTTGTATGGTCTCATTCAAAAGGTTACAGCAAGTGTGTGGAGGCGCTGGTTGCATGGGGCGTGGATGTGGATTATGAAATCCCTCACATGGGCACCCCTCTCTACAGTGCTTGTCGGTGTAAGGAGTTCATATGTGCCCGCATACTGCTTGATGGAGGTAAACGTCAAAATTCACACTACTAACTAGCTGTGCAGACAAGTAAAAAGCAATTTTATGACAACCTGACAACGTGTAATTCATTTTTCAACTTCAACCGGTCAGTAATTACAATTAAGGTTCATGAGCCTTGCAGTGTGTAGTATTTATGAGGATCTATTGACAGAAATGCAATATAATATACATAACTATGTTTTCAGTGGTGTATAAAGACCTTACATAATGTACCGTTATGTTTTTATTACCTTAGAATGAGCCATTTCTATCTACATATACCACAGGTCCCCTTACAGTGAAGTCACCATTTTGTGCCGTCATGTTTCTACAGTAGTCCTTAACGGACAAACTGCCCCGTTTCCACCGAAATTACCCAGAACAGTTTGTCCCAGGAACTCTTTTTTTCCCCCCAGACTTGATGCTGTCTGTGTTTCCATTGCGATCTAAAGTACAGTGAAGATTAGTCCGGTGACGTAGGACTGTGCGTGACTTTCCAGAGCCCACTGGATTTCGTCCTCGTCAAATAAACTTAAAGCTGCTCTCCGTAACTTTTTTTGTGTTCAAGATTTACAAAAATGATATAATGAGAATGTACAACATGAATCCATTTTCCAAACCGTGTTTTTGTCTTACACTGAATCATTATGGTACTTATAATAAGTGTTTATATTGGGACTATTTCAGACCGGTCTGGTAGGAACCGCTGCGGAGGAGCACAGTCCCTGCGTGACTCACCATAGACATAAACAGAGAGAAGTAGCTCCAGCTGCAATGTTCTTCCACAAGACGCATGCAGTTTTGTTTATTAACCGCTAGAGCACAAAAAGTTATGGACTGCAGCTTTAATAAAGCCTGAACCTCGTTGTCGTCCATCTGTCATGTTTTTTTTAAACTCCATTGTTGATTCGTATAGCAAATAACTCTTACTGCACGCACCGCAACAGACTTTTAGGTTGAAATAAAATGCTGCGTGAGCTTAACCAATCAGCATGTTCAGCGCCCAAGTCCCACCTCCGAAAGTTCCTGAACTTTGAAAAAGTACTACCTCGCAAGCAGGGCCGTTTTGAGGGGGAGATCTTTACCCGTAACTTTATTTATACCCCGGTTCCTGTGGTCAAAACACACAGAGTACCACCCCAAAGTCCCTAGTTCCTGGGGAAAGTTCCCACGGTGGAAACACAGCTTTAGACGACATCTTTGTCCTGTGTCGGCCACTGTAGCTTCTCTATGTGCTTCAAAAGGGAGGGGTGAGCGGTGAGCACTTTCAGCCTCATCTCTAGATGCCGCTAAAATTCACACAGTGCCTTTAAGTACATAAAAAGATTCATTTTGAGATTCAGTTTTCACGGAGTGTCAGCTCAGTGTCAGACTGGTTTAAACCAGTTACTGTGAGTGAAAACAGTTAAAAAAGAATCTTCTCTAAAGAGTCATTTGCTTTGAATCTTTTTATTTCATCACAGAACTCGAGTTTAATCAATCAATCAAACTTTATTTCAAACAAAGAAAGATCACCAATGAAATGTTGAAAAACAAAATAGATTATAAATAATCATGACACTGTTAAAAAATAATCCATATACTTATAAGATGCTTCATAAAAGCCAAACTAAATAAGAGGGCTTTTCGTTTATGTTTAAAAATATCAATATTTTCTGCGCCTCTTACTGCCTCTAGGAACATAATGGCTGAATACAGCGTTATTAAATGTGTTTACACTTTATTTGTGTCCTTGTTACATGTTACATGTAGTTACTAGAGTAATAACTGTAAATTATGCATAATTACATGCACCTAACCCTACAACAAACCTAATCCTATCCATAACCCTATAGTAAGTACACTTAGTTAATTAATATTACTCAATACTTACATGCATAATTACACTGCAACAAGGACATCTTAAAATAAAGTGTAACCAATCAAAGAATTTTTAAATTAAATTAGAAAACTAAAAAGTAAAGGGGTTAATGTGATTTCTTAATTGCAGAATGTAAAACTGATATGACTGTAATAGAAACGATACACAGAAATGTATAGGCCTATATCGGTTAACACATTTCTTCCTGTTTATTGGTTTAATGGATATATTGCCTGCTACTAGTTCACACTAAAAGTCAGGCTTAATATTCAGAAAATAACCCTTACTGTACTAATATTTTATGGCATTTTCACCATCACAGGTGCAGATGTGCAGAGAGGCACACATATGGAGACTCCTCTTCATGCAGCAGCCCAGAAAGACTGTGTAAGCATAGTGAAGCTCCTGCTGGAATTTGGGGCAGATGTAAACGCACGCAGCCTGGATTATAAACGGCCCATAGAGGTTGCTCCTCCAGGGAGCCTTACAGAGGGCTTCCTATTGATTTATGAAGGTGAGTTAAATGTGCATCAGCATTGTAGTCTCAAAAGTCACTGATGTTTTATTTTGACTTTTGCATGTTTTACCGCATCAGCCCTTATCAGCTGTGTTCCTTTTGCAGCGACACCCCGTTCTCTACGTCAGCTGTGCCGCCAGCAAATCAGGGAGAGTTTGGGACGTTCCAGACTACATCTTCTACCACATTTGCCCCTCCCTAAAGCTATGAAGAACTTTTTACAATATAGATGATGTCATTATGTTTACCGGCAGTCCATCTTATTATTATCATGTAGTTACACTTTGTATAAATAATCATTTAAAATCCTTTTTCCATTTAATAATAATCTCCGTGGCCTTATCTCTTTTGTGTGTTTACTGTCACAACAGTGGGACAACTTGGGTGTGTCTCAATCAGCTCCCTAGCTCGTGAATCAGTATATCATGTTCACGAATTCGGATGCTGACTCTCTACACATTGGGACACTGATGACTATTTCCAACGATGTGACAACGTCCTCATTGTACAACATCACTACTGGTAATTGAACAACAGCCGAACTGAATATCTTTCTGACATTATTTTTTTATGTTATTTAAAGTACATTATGATAAATATTTTGCTTGTTACTGCCTGTGCAACATTTCAGCCGTAAATAAATTGTAAATGTTAGCTAGATTATGTTCAGTACCTATCTAGCGATGTATGCTTATGCTGACATATAATTAAATAAAAATAAAAATAAACATCTATCGCGTTTCATTATTTGTAGCTAGTGAGTTGGCTCACGTGATTTATGTTTTGTGCTTTAGAACATACGTTAGTGAGATGGTTTTCACGTTGCATTGTGGGACTTTTTAGGGAGAGATCGGCTGCATCCGAAATCGCATACGCTCTTGAGTAGGTACTTATTTTGAATAAGTAATTACTTCACGATGCTAAAACAGTATGTTCTATATAGTTTGAAGATATGTAGTATGAATGTAATCCGGACGTACTACATTCACCATGTTGTCATTATCATCATGTGATACCAGCGTCAGTTGTGTCGCTTCACTGCATTCACAAATCCTCTCCCATGGCCTCATAGGATGGTAAAGTGTCCAACATATGCACACTTCAGAATCTCGCTGGAAGAAGTAGGTCATCAGGGTGCTTTTTGTCTGAGTACTCTGAGTACTTCTTTTGTCACATACTGTTTTTCACCTACTATATAGTAGGAAAGTATACGATTTCAGATGCAGCCAACAGCCGACTCCCTGATCAGTGCCCTGACTACCGAACTAGGGAGCTGATTGAGATGCACCACCTTTAACTCAAAATGAGATTGCAGTAATCAGTAAAAATGATTATAAAATACAAATAATAACCTCCTAAGACCCAGGAAAACAAAGTATTTTGAATTTAATATTTAGTATAATTTAGTCATTACATTGTTTAGAGCATAAGAAACAAATGGGGGAAACATTATTTTTTATTATTATATTTTATTTATATGTTATGCTATGTCCTTGTAAGTGGACACCGGGACTCAGTTGTTTAAATAATGAAATTAATGTATAGGCAAAAACAATGGGATTTTCTTTTTTCATTCACCAATCTATTTTCAGGTTTTTTTTAACCAAACTTTGTTTAAGGATGATTCTCAACTATGTTATGAAAGATGTAACGGAATAAATTGATATACCATTTGACTTAATGCAGCATGTGGCTAAAATGGCCATACATGGGTTTTTCCATTCTATGCAATGTAGGGAGTGAGGGGCAATGAACCTAATGCAGGGTTAGTTGTAACACACATGGTTTAACCTTTTCCACATATGCCAGGATGACGAAACTTTGTGTATTTACTAGTTGCCATATCAACATTAATTAAAATTCAAATTAAATCGCGGCAAAATTAAGAAATCTTTGGAAGATATCACTTAACATTTATTTAACCATAGCAAAAGTAAATTTCTTACTTAAGTTTATTTTTCATCTCTGTTTTTTGTGTTTATTTAAAATAAGACAAATCTGACATTATTGTAATCTTATATCTGTTATGTAACAGTTGAGATGGTTCTTTAATGCTGATCTAACAGCAGAAGACACGAGCCGTGGTTTAAATCCCAGTTGTGCAGGTGGGGTGTGTTATAACACTGCATTACAATGAGCCCCTATTAGAACTACGCTATTATATTCTATACTTTTATGAATTCTTTTGAGAAACCATGAGAAACGGGTGAATAAAGACTGAGAGTCAATGTTCAGAAATTATTCATTATTATTATGTTTTTAACTCTGCTGTACAGCTGTGTTTAGTGATGTGTTTGTTGTCAAACTCAAAAATGTGTTTATTTTTAATTATTAAAAATGCCATTATTTTATTTTTAAAAAAATGTATAATTGTATTTTATTGACAAAATATTTTAGTTTGTCTTGGATATTTTTTTTTTTATTATATCAGATAACATTTTAAGTGATGTTACAATGAACCCCACCTATGGGGCATGTTGTCACATTTCACTTCCATTCTTTCGGGGAAATCAAGAAAAAGTATACACTGTATTAATGAAACAAAACCACATATTTGTACTAGACGTGTGAAATTAATGTGGGAAAAAATAAATACTCTGAACCCCAAGTGGATTTACACAAACTGAGACAGTCAAAAAGAGTGCCCCTCTCTCCCCTATCTATACACTGGATCTAATTTGCATATTAATGTGTTCTTGGAGCAACATGTAATGACAAAAGATGTGTAATAATGGGAGTAATAGTTGGCAACATTTTATAGGAACATTGATATTCTTTTCCTGTATTCACTTGTTGTGTCTCCCAAAATTCCTGATAAACATGCTTTAAGTCCCGGTGTCCTCTACAGTTTGTCAGTTGGTTCTCTACTTTTGAAACAGAAAGTCATATTTTGATTAGAAACCCCATTACGCTTTCCTGAGATGGTTTATAACAAACAATTTGAAAATGAGTCAGATTTAAATGATAATTACAAAATATTATCATATCACATGAGTGCTAAATTTGATCATTCAGTCATTTTTAAAGACCAAGGAAGAGTTGTCCTGGTGAAACCTCAAAACAAAAGCCCTGAATGTGCTCTTGACATGACATCTAGACTTAAAACTGTGACATGTATGGTGTCAGAGAAATTCACTAAAATATAGTGTCCTCGTACGAGGACAGTGGCACCCAGGAGGTTAAGCCACAGCCATTCTTTGGTGCCAAACAAATCAAACCTGTGCAAAGAATTATGGGAGTAAAGTGTCCATCCCGTTCAAAATTCTTCATTCCAAATCCCCAAACGACCCATCAATATGACTGCAATGATTGTTCTGACTCCTAAGTGCCCTTCAGAGATGGATGTATCACGTTTAGAAATTGGAAATTTGGAACACAGCCCAACGCTCTACAGACCAAACATATGATCTACCAGCAGGTGGCAGCACATTCACTTTAGCGCGTGCGCTTGTTTCCATGCAACTGTAAACAATGAAACCGAGAGGGCGGTGTTCTCTTCGTCAAACGAATGTAAGCTGCTCATTCTTTCTGTCGTTACCCATACTTAGAAATGCCCTATTCACAGTCGCCTAAGAAGGCTGGTATACCACGAGAAGTTTTGAAATGGCTACAAAGTCTTGACTTAACGTTTTTTCCAAAAAACGTGCGCAGGTGAGTAACTTAGAGAAGATAACAGCATCTCTGCAGTCCCACAGGCCATTTAGTGGATCACAATGCATCTGGTTTAAAATCTTAAATATGGTATATCGCTAGTGAATTTAGATTTCTAGTCAAGTATAGCCCAGTTCTATTTCGCTGTTTAGTCAAAGTCCGGCGATTCTGAGTAAAATGTTAGTATCACATGGTTTTATAAAAAACAAATTTGGATCAAAAATAATATTTCAAAAAACAAAAATAAACATAACTGGATTGCCATTAAGGATGAAATGTGTTATACACGTGCCTTGCTCTCTTTTTTGACCAAAGAGATTTTTCCAATGGACACCTTGTGGCGGAAATATTTTCCTGGTATTTCCCAGGGGATTTTCACATGCACTCCTATGACAGTGGGACTTCCTTGGCTGCCAAACAATCAAACTGGTCCCAGATTGAGAAAGTGAGTCTGATACCCTGCAGCAATGATAACCAAGTGACATTGAAATAATTGTTAATTTAATTTAGTTAAATATGTATATTATGCTTTGGCCTTTTCTTTTTAAAAGATACCAGTTTAATAAAGATCTAGCCTCTTTGGTTGTTTGAAAGTTTCTTGTGAAGCAAAACATCAGTGTGATGAAGGAGATCATAGATGGCACAATCCACTGTAAACCTGGAGCTGCAGAGCTTCTTGTGCAGGAGATTTACACCATTCTGACCAACAGAAGGTGAGCTTTCCCATTTGTTAACCAAAAGTTAGCCAAATAGCATTTTTGTCAAAACTCATATTTAGTTTTTCTCCATTCTGGTATATAAAGCTCACTTCTCATGATACAATTGATTTCTGATGGATACAATTCAGTTTGAAAGAAAGAGAGGAGCATGATAATGTACATACTTAGTATGTAATACAAATATGCTAATTGGTTTCATAATGAGTCCCATATGCTTCAAAGGCTAAGGGCTAATTAATGTCACACCTTATCTTCATTTGGCTTGTTTTATGCTTGTAGGACCCAAACCATCCAGAAGGTGGAGCAAGGCTTCACAGACAAGGCTTATCAAGACCAGTTGCCCATGGTGGCTCGTTCCACAGCCTCAGTGGCCATAAAGAGCAACTTGAGTCTCAGTGAGGTTATAGCTGAACCAAACATCATCACCAACCAGTGCAAGGTCCTTACAATCATACACAGGCACATAGAACAGAGAAAAGAGGAGAGAACCCAAGACCCAAGTGAGTAACGCTCATTGAATCATTTCTGTTTGCCTTAAGATGTGTCATGTGGAAGGATGTGTTATTGTAGAGTCATATTTTCAGTGAAAAAGTACACAGATTTTTTTTCTTCTTGATAGAACGATTCAATATTAAGCCCACTCTTGGAGAACAGGCTGTCAGATTGCCTCCAGTGTTAGCCCACCAGAGCGAGCCAAACCTGCAGATGAACACCAGTCAAGCAGCTTGTTAAGCGTCTCTGGCCCTACATTCCCAACAAAAGACATACGTAAGCCAGCAGTCTATAAATACTCAATTTAAAAATTTTGTTTTTTCACAGAGTCACAAGCAGTGTTGGGTAATCTGTTCAATTGTAGCTAGCAGTTATTAATTGCTAAAGATGATCTAATATAATATGAGTTCTACCCTTTAGAGTACTAGTAAAGTAGCTAGTTAAACAATAAGCTACATGGCAAAATAAGAGCGTTTTGCTTTCCCATTTTATTAATTGAAAAGAAAATGACTCAAAAGGGTCATTAATTTACACTAGTTCTGAATTTAAACAGGCAGTTTTAAAATATAAGACTTGATTGCTGAAATACTGTGTGAGAAAATGTGATGTTGTAGAGAGTGTCAATGTTATGACACTACTTAAAGGTGCACTGTGTAACTTTTCCGGCCACTAGAGGTTGCCTATTCAAAACAAAGGCATAGTTTGATGACGCCAAGTTTGAGCGCAGAATCTTGGGACATGTGGTCTTCACCTCACAGCTGGTGGAAAAGAATCGGGATAGGACTCGGGCAGAAATCAAGTTCATGGATGCAATTATTAACGTTACTGTAGTATGAAGCAGAGCAGGACCGAGTGTTGTCGGAGCTGAGCAAGGCCGCTGGAGCTATTGTTAATAAGATGAACGCAACACACGCCTCGCGAGAAGCGGGACTTTTATTATGCCACAGTCGCCAGCTCCATTTCCGGTCACGAGTATAAGGTAACGCAGCTCTGTTTATCATATTAGATACATTTGAGTGTGTTGAAAATTATGTTATGACGTTACTCTGTGCGTTCGCTCGGCGGCTGCTGTGACACTTGTTGCCCACTGCAGTGAGAGTAAAACGTTTCTATAAAATAAAACCCAGGGTAACGCAGATATGACGCCATTGACAGGCGACTCCCTCACACGTCCCGGTTCCTTGGTTAAAATAGCAATTTTCTCATGATTTACAAATAGTTGGAAACATTTGGGATATTGTAAGTACTCAACTGAACAAAATATATAACTCTGGCCTAGTGGTTTTTAGATATTTTACTGAAAACATGTTACATAGTGCACCTTTAAATAAAATAGCTTCTCTGTTGAACAGTTAGGGCCAGATTTACTCAATTCTGCGCGTGATCTACTTGCGACATGCAAATTAAAGAACACAGACGTAGCCATCATTTGCGTAATCAACCAAGAGCAGCGCAAATTAGGGTCTGGTTTAAGACATACTTTTTTTTGGACAGTAAATAATGGTGCAAATAAATTGTAATTTTATTTGCACCAGTAAATTGACAAGCGCAAACCTTAAAATCGTGTTGTGTGATTAATTTAAATACTCTCCTCCCATAAATTTCTCACCTGAAAGGGAAACTCCTACAAATGCATATGCAATAAGGTCAGCCGCAAAAATAACCCTGTCCACGCCTTTCCAGCGCTAATTTATCACTGCATGTCTTTAGTAAATCCTGACAGTAGTTTTTTAACACAAAAAGAGGGTTTGCGCTGGCGCAAGCTGTTAGTAAATCTGTCCCATAGTCTCTAATGCTTTAAAATATTTCTATGCAGTCCCTCCAGAAAATCGCGATTATGCGATCGCATAATTCAATGCATAATCGGCCAATATTTATGCGGGGGCTGCGTTTTTTTCAAATAAAAACGCACTTTCGCCACATAAATTGGTGATTTCCGCACGCAAAATATGCGGGGCTTACATGATTTCATAATCCCCGCATTTTCTTTGCAAAAAAGTCACATATATCTTAGCAGAAAGTTGAAAAATGTTGCGTTTACTTCACACAAGAGCAGCTATTTCCCCGTTTCCATGGGAACGTTATGAAGTGACGTAATTATGCGACGTGAACATCAACGAAAAGCTGCATACCCCACGATGAAACCATGATGAAGCATCTCATCAATGTTTTGTAAGTTTGAGCCATGTGTTTATTAAGGTCTGAAATAAAACAAGATGAGAACTTAAATATTCCCAGCACTTTCTGTGATGTAGTATGCTTGCTTATCATAGGAAGTAATAAGAAATAACTCTTTACATTAAGGTAGTAGCCTAGTGAGAACAGGGTGTTGGGGGAATCACTTTTTTTTTTCTCTTTTTCATCAAACCACAGTTTTTGCAAGTTCCCGCAATTTCATCGCATAAAATTGCATAAACATTCCATCGCATTTTTTGTAAAAGGATTTTTGCCCGCAACAATCACAAAAAGAAATCAGCATTTTTCTGGAAGGACTGTCTATGGAGGAATGTCATTAAACTAATATACAAACAATTGATTACTGCTAGCAACACTACTGCCCAACAGTGTTGCTATTGTTAACTAAAACATAAATTATTTTAATGAACTGAAATAAATATTAGATAAAAACTTAAAAATTTTACATTTTGTTACTAACTAAAATAAAATGTACTAAAACCAAAAATTGGTTACATTTTATTTTAAGGTGATGTAGTTACAGTACTTATTGCAATAAGTATTGAGTAATATTTATTAACTACATGTACTTACTATAGAGTTATGGTTAAGGTTTGGTTTAGGGATAGTTACTTGTAATTATGCATAATTTACTGTTAATACTATAGTAAGTACATGCAGTAACGTGTAACTGTCACCTTAAATTAAAGTGTTACTGAAAATTTTATTTAAAAAAATAAACATGATCAAAAATGAGAACTGAAAATATAAAGATAAAAGCTAATTAATAAATACAGTATATAATAATAATAATATGCAGTTGTGACCAGCACTGTGCAGTAGTGTTATTTTAGTATTATCAACATTTAACTATATTGCATTTAGGGAATGTTTGTGTTTATGTGCAGGTTCAATGGCATCTGGATTCAGAAGAAAATGCTTTCCAAATATTGGAGTCAACTGATTGAAGTAGATGTCCAATGAAGCTCTTCAAAGCACATTCAGAATGAATCCTAGAAAGCACACAATTAATTCCCGCATTAAAAACATGCATGCACATCAGTGTGTAGGCTGCTTTTGTTGTCAATTTTTGGACAGAAAACATCAACAAAAAAATCCATGTTTATCAGGTTCTATAGGCTTGTTCAGATTGGCATTGGATTTTAATTTTCTACATTGGATTAGTTTCACTATACAGGTCAACAAATCCATCTCTGTTGTGATTTACTCATAAATATTCAAAGTGCTTCAAAGTTTTCGTATTTTTCAGAAGAACTGATGTTCATCAAGTTGTTGAAGGAATAGTTATTTTTCATTGATTCATAAACAAAACAAAATTATTCTGTAGAAGGCAAAAGTAATACAATATATACAAATATATAATTATTATATCAGAATATCTGAGATTGGTAACCTCAGTTGCTTCAAAAGGACCATAAAAGTCTGCATAAATTGTCAGTTATATACACTATATTTTTCATATGGTCTTGTAAAGCTATATTAAGAGGAACAGTGAAATTAAAATGATTCACTTTCACCCATAGATCGTATTCATTCTTTTGCTAATTCAGACCTAATATATCATGATATTTAAACCAGTGAAGTTTATGAACAATGTCCTTTCCTCCTCCTCATGTGATGTTTCTATGGTTATTCTCCATGAGTAGGCAGTGACAGTGAGTAACAGGAAACAATAATATAGCACATAAGTGGTATGAACTTTTTTTCTTATAGTACATTTATGTTTTTGTCTTTGGCACTTTGGAGAGTTGGGTCTTCTCTTTCTGTATGACAAAGAGCAGTTTGACCACTTATTTAGTGTTCCATGGAAGGAAACTTTTTTTATAGGGTTAGAGTGTCATTTGAGCAGACTGTCTGGAGCTAGTATCATAAAATGAAACAAGCATGAGGTTTAAAAAACCATAAATTCAACGTTTATCAGTTAACCCCAGCAGCTCTCAGGCCTTCTCAGGTTTTCTTTGAAAGACGCAGCATGTTCTCTTCCCCGCTTCACCCAAGCCCACTGAAAATTAGAGATTCATTTAGCAAACTCACTGTGAGACAGGCAGGTTTTAGGCAAGTTGCCCGGGTGCCTGTTTACCCCCTCTGTTTCTCCCCCCCTTGTACACACACAAACACAGTGTCACATAGTCTCTTTCTCTCACACGGTCACTGCCGCTGTCAAGCATAAAGAGTGTATCTGTTGTGTTACCATGCGTCTTTCAGACTCAATTCATAGCATAAGGTTGCCATGGATATCTAAAGCGAGCATACTGCTTTTCATGAATGTGCCCAGAAAATAACTTTTTAGACCACCTCGTCTCTCTCACTCCCCCTCTGATTTTCTCACCCTCCTTCCTATTACATGCTCATGCTGTTTTCTGTCTGATATGGACATTTAAAAAACCAAATAATAGGCTTTTTGAGGAATAAAATACCATGATGTGTCAATGGAATGACCCTGAATGCAGTCATTTAACCTTTGTGCATCTGTATGGACATTTTTGTCTTTTTCAGTTTAGTTGTTTTGATGATTTTGCCTGTGTTAATGCTAACTACATACATTTTGGCACAGGTGTGCATTTGTATTGGAATTTTACTATTTCACTCCCATTTCCTTTAAAAAAATTAATTTTGCACTAGGTACACAAAATAGTTCCACTTAGCATCGTTTGGACAAAAATGTCTCCATTGGAACCCATGTGCAATTTTTAATCCCAATGATGCAATCTTTGTTAATACGCTTTAAATCTTGGCAAGGCTTCAAGATTTTAATTTTTACTATTTTTACCTTCCCCATTTTTTGCCATTTTTTTCAGGTTTGGCTTATAAAGCACATACTCACTTTATTCCTGTTTTCTGCTTCTGCAGAATAAATACAATTGGATAAATTATGCAGCTATAACTGTGCTATAACTGTGTGGGTGTGTTGGTATGAATGTCAGAGTGTGGTTTTTATGTGTGTAATAAATAAATTGTGTGTGGATGTGTGCGTGCGTGTGCTTGTAATATTTGACAGAGAAAAACGTCTCGGTTACATATGTAACCCTCGTTCCCTGAAGGAGGGAACGGAGACGCCATGGCGGAGTACCAACGAATAGGAATCTTGCTCGTGAGTGCCAATCTACTTCGAGTGGAACTAAAACGAGCCAATGCACATTGGCATGCAATGATCGCACCAGGTGTTCATGCCACGCCGTGCGGGTATAAATAAGACACAGGTGATTGCATCAAATCAGCCTTTTGCTGAGGAGCCGAGTAGGTAGACAGGCACCCCAGCAGGGTACAGAGGACATGGCGACGGGACGTGGACCTTCATAACTTCAGGGAACGAGGGTTACATACGTAACCAAGACGTTCCCATTCAGTCGGTAACTCTCGACGCCACGTACCGACGAATAGGAATCCCTACCAAAGTGCCATGGCCTCTGCCCCCTTCCAGTGCTCTGTGTGAGCCACCTGAGCTCCCTTACCTGATGAGACGGGGCTCACACCAGGAAGTCCATCACTGCTGTTCCGCATGACCCGCTCAATGATTAATGGATAACACTGAGAAAGCGTGCCCTAGAGAAGGGGACGCTGCGGAGCCCACATCGTACCCTGAAGGAGTTATGGGGAGTACAATGCTGAGCCGTAGCCCGCAAGGGGTGAGTCCCGGTGATGGGAAGGCTCTCCCAAGGGAAAGACACGGGCTTCCTGTAGGAGCGACCGTGGAAGAATATATGGGATCCCCACAGGGTCACTCATATAATCCCAGCCCATTACCGGTTCTCAAGTATTCAG
Organism: Paracanthobrama guichenoti; assembly: GCA_018749465.1. Taxonomy (NCBI): domain Eukaryota; kingdom Metazoa; phylum Chordata; class Actinopteri; order Cypriniformes; family Gobionidae; genus Paracanthobrama; species Paracanthobrama guichenoti. The sequence goes on along the minus strand of CM031956.1, from coordinate 19,260,026 downwards.
CGGCAAGGGGCCTGATGCCCGACGTTCCGCGATGTCCGGCACCGAGGGTGATGGAGGACTCACAGAGTTTGCTTCTGGAGAATAAGAGCGCCGGAGCACAGCAAGCCAACAAGAGCCAGGGCCTCTCAGTGCTTCTACCCGTTTGAGGTGAGAACACAGGAGGAGACCGACTCTACACGTAGGCTATAGGATCTAGCGAACGTGTTGGGTGTCGCCCAGCCCGCAGCTCTGCAGATGTCTCCCAGGAGGATGCAACACTTCTAGTAGAGTGTGCTTGCACCCTGAGCGGACAGGGCACACCTTGTGCTTGGTAAGCCAAGGTGATGGCATCCACTATCCAGTGGGCCATCCTCTGCTTGGAGACAGCCTTTCCCTTCTGCTGGCCTCCGTGACGAACAAAAGAGCTGATCTGAGGTTCTGAAGCTTTGAGTTCTATCCACGTAGATCCGCAGAGCGCGGACGGGACAGAGCAAAGCTAGGGCTGCGTTTGCCTCCTCCGGGGGCAGCGCTTGCAGGTTCACCACCTGGTCCCTGAAGGGAGTGGTAGGGCCCGAAAGGGCCCGAACGATTCGTCGACCGAAAATGCCTGCATGTCCCCTACCCTCTTGATGGAGGCCAATGCAGCCAACAGCAAAGACAGAATCTTTATTTCTGCTGACTGCAAAGGCTCGAATAGGGCATTCTGAAGTGCTCGGAGCACTAGAGCAAGATCCCAAGAGGGTATGGAGGGGGGTCGAGGAGGATTTAACCGTCTCGCCCCCCTAAGGAACCTTGATGACCAGGTCATGCTTCCCAACCTAGGGGGACTCCACCTTCCCGGAGGTTTGCGAATCTCGACCTAAGCGTCGTGATAGTCATGTTCCCGCAATGAGAACACAAACTATCCACAAAAGCCACCTCAGCGTGCTGAATGCCCAGGCACGTGATACAGTGATTGTGACCATCAGCGCATCCAGAAATGCACGGGTGGAATGACATCTTGAAAAAGACGCAGTGTCACACCCGTGTATCTCTTTTGTGAGGAAACACTCTTTTAGTGCTGAAGCACCCAGGGGAAGACCGCGGCAACACACAGGGGAAAGGTGCAGCCTGTGTGTGCACTCACTGACAAAAACGCCCTCACACACCAACAGATTGCGGTGAGCGCAGTCACGCTGAATGTGCCGTTTCGCCAACAACGCGTCTTCCTCTCGCTCTCTCTCTCTCTCTCTCTCTCGATCTCTGCTCTCTCTCTCTCTCTCTCTCTCTCTCTCTCTCTGCTGAACGCTCTTCATCAACGCCGTTCAGCTCCGAAGTGAATGACAAACGTGCGCTGCATTTTGCTTCCGCTTTATACCCGCGATGCGGGGTGGAGTGCGAGATGCAAATCTCGCACGCCAATTCTCATTGGCCTGTTCTCTATATCGCAAAGCTGATAGGGGCTCCCTGAAGTGATCCCAATTCATCGGTGACGTCCGACGTACGTCGCACGTGACCGACTGAAAGGGAAATCTATTTATACTTTTTTGCAGGCAGGAGCAGGACAGAACTTGAATGTTGCGGGCGGAAGAAGGTAACGTATTTTGCGGGTGGGAGAAGGTAACGTATATTTTCACAGACCCAAACAAAAACAGACATCCCGACAAGGAATACACATTTCAAAGTAAAATAACTGGCTGTAGCATTGTCTTTCAGAGAAACAAGTATGTGAATTCAGCATGTTTCCTAAATATCTGCAAATATATTACGATACTATTTTTATGCTTTAGTACAGTCAAAAACTTACATACAGCACCTTTAAATAACACTAAATATACTGCACTATTGACTTTAGACCAGGTTTTTGTTGGTCAGTGGCACAGTCTAGTCCAACAATACGCCAGAACACACCTTGTTTTCAGACAAGCACACCTATGGGCACACAAATGGGCGCAAATGCATTTGCTATTTAAACAACGTTTAAATCCATCGCTCAAACTTTTGTTCACTGCAAATCTTATTTCAACCATTTAGCCAAAAACCTATTCAAAAAACACACTGACTTCAGGACAATGGAACCGGAAGTGCTAAAATACTAACTCGTTTCTGGGTTTTGGCCAACAAATACGTCATCCCGGCACCACTCTATGTGGCTACGTATTGTTATAAAAATGACCTCTGAGAACATCTGTAATAATTTTATAGTTCGCTAAACCCTTTAAAGGATGGCTAGAATCTCAGGAGTCTCCAGTTAAAGAAAGAAAATCAAAACTCTGAATGGAAAGGAACTTGTGAGAGAACTTAAAATAGATGTTTTAGAAAGAAGTCTCTTATGCTCACCAAAGCTGCAATTATTTGGTGTAAAATACATACACACACACACACACACACACACACACACACACACACACACACACATATATATATATATATATATATATATATATATATATATATATATATATATATATATATATATGTATTTTACATGTGTCACATGATCCTTGAGAAAATATTGCTGATTTGCTGTTCAAAATAATTTCTGATTATATATGTTAACAAGTTTTACCGCTTAATATTTTTGTGGTTTTTCTTTTCAGCATTCGTTGATTTAAGAGAGAGTTCAAAAGAACAGCAATTTTGGGGAAGTCTTTAATGTCACTTTTGATCAAATTAATGCATCCTTGCTGAATAAAAGTATTATTTCTTTTTTTATATATATATCTTAATGACCCAAAACTATTGAATGGTACTGTATCTTTTATTGTGGATTATTAATATTGTTGCATGTGTTTTTTTTTTTTTTTTTTTTTATGAACAATTGTCTAAAGCCAATCTGCAAGTAAGATAATATAATCATTTGACTTAAACAGTATGTCTTTATTTCAGTTCTATGATTTTTATTTTATTTTTTATTGTAAATTGTGTATAGTAATCAGGGCGTCATCATACAATAAACCCCTTCAGGTTGATACTAGATACTATACTAGACCCTGATGGGAAGCAAAGCAGAGCCCTGTCAAGGTTTATTTTGCATTAACTTACATATAAAGCATGTTATTCCGTGCTCTCTGCACATTGTGTGCTCTGTGCATACATGCATGTGTACGTGCTGCCTCTTGGACAGGCGATATCTAAAGTGGGTTTCTATGGTAACAAGTCGGCTAGAGCTACAGTGGAGCAGGAGATGTAAACGCTCACTGCAAGCATTTCAGAATAAACGCACACTGGAACACATTTTGTGTGATGCTTTCCGGTGCCAACTAACTGCATGTAGACGGCTAGATGCCCTTGTAGAGGCCATCTAAGCCATCTGTTGTGTGTTTTTTCATCTGGGCCTGCAGCGCGAAATAGGGAGGATGCATGTATTTGAGAGTTAGAAGAGGGGGGTTCAGATTCATGTATTTAATCCAGACAGGAACGTGATTAGCCAGAAGGGGATTGGGTGTTAAAGTATCGCTCATTAACTTTTGGTTTTTCCCTCCAAAACCCTCCCCATACTCATTGCCTATGCATCACACATTAACACATGCACATACGAACAACACACACACTTGGCGGCAAGAGCCAACGTCTCTCTCCCACCACTTTCCAAGAAAAGCAGCATCATCAGGGACCAGGGTGTGGCTGTATTTTTGCCTGCATAGACTCAATGGCATGTGGCAATCACATTGGATATAATTTTCTCTTTAGTTAATTTCTGATAAAATTAAGCATTAAATTCTAGAATTTATTAAATAGTAAATGATGTATATAATGTATATGTAATTTGATAATATTCTATAATGAGAGCAGATGTATACAATTTATTATTATTTTAATATTATACACTACCGTTCACAAGTTTGGGGTCAGTAAGATTTTTTTTTTTTAAGGAATTAAAGAAATTAACTTGTATTCAGGATGCATTAAATTGATCAAATGTGACAGTAAAGACATTTATAATGTTACAAAATCTGTCTATTTCAAATAAATACTGTTCTTTTGAACTTTCTATTCATCAAAGAACTGTTTTTAACATTGATAATAATAAATGTTTGTTGAGCAGCAAATCAGCATTATGATGTCTGAATGATCATGTGACACTAAAGACTGGAGTAATGATGCTGAAAATTCAGCTTTGCCATCACAGGAATAAATTACATTTTTAAATATATTCAAATAGAAAACAGTTGTAAAAACATTTCACAATATTACTGTTTGCTGTATTTTGGATCAAATACAACCTCGGTGAGCAGAAGAGACTTCTTTTAAAAACATTAAAAAATATATATATATTTTTAATTATATGATGTCATTATGTTGTTGTCTTGATGCCAGCCAATCGCTGCATTGCTGATCGTGGTTTCGAGTATCGATGCATCTGCCCTCTTCAGTGAACACAAGAATGTGCAGTAATCTCAGATAACTTAATCCAGATATTTAAATCCAATCCGCAAGAACCAAATTAGCCAGAGATCAGTTATCACGATTAGAAGATCTGGGATCTGTCAAATCATCTCAGATGTATTAAGCGAGGTACGAAGTACGGACCCCAAGACCACAGAGCAATGGAAGAAGGTGGATTAGTCAGATGAATCATGTTTTCTTTTATATCACGTGGATGACCGGGTGCGTTTGCGTCGCTTACCCGGGGAACACATGGCACCAGGATGCGCTATGGGAAGAAGGCAAGCCGGCAGCCTAGGCAGTGTTGCAGACCATGTACACCCTTTCATAAAAACGGTATTCCCTGGTCGCTATGGACTCTTTTAGCAGGATAATGTTCTGCCACAAAGCAAAAATGGTTCAGGAATGGTTTGAGGAGCACAACAACAAGTCTGAGGTGTTGACCTGGCCTCCAGATTCCCCGGATCTCAATCCAATCAAGTATCTGTGGGATGTGCTGAACAAACAAGTTGGACCCACTTTGAAACTTACAGGACTTAAAGGATCTGCTGCTAACATCTTGGTGTCAAATACCACAGCACACCTTCAAGGGTCTAGTGGATTCCATGCCTTGACGGGTCAGGGCTGTTTTGGCAGCAAAAGGGGGCCCGACAATATTAGGGTCATAATGGTATGCCTGACCTGTGTATAGGCTATATTTGATGGTGTCAATGATATTAGCAATTGCATTACTTATTACGTAGTAAAAATCCTCTGAAAATATACACTCACCTAAAGGATTATTAGGAACACCATACTAATACTGTGTTTGACCCCCTTTCGCCTTCAGAACTGCCTTAATTCTACATGGCATTGATTCAACAAGGTGCTGAAAGCATTCTTTAGAAATGTTGGCCCATATTGATAGGATAGCATCTTGCAGTTGATGGAGATTTGTGGGATGCTCATCCAGGGTACGAAGCTCCCGTTCCACCACATCCCAAAGATGCTCTATTGGGTTGAGATCTGGTGACTGTGGGGGCCAATTTAGTACAGTGAACTCATTGTCATGTTTAAGAAACCAATTTGAAATGATTCGAGCTTTGTGACATGGTGCATTATCCTGCTGGAAGTAGCCATCAGAGAATGGGTACATGGTGGTCATAAAGGGATGGACATGGTCAGAAACAATGCTCAGGTAGGCCGTGGCATTTAAACGATGCCCAATTGGCACTAAGGGGCCTAAAGTGTGCCAAGAAAACATCCCCCACACCATTACACCACCACCACCAGCCTGCACAGTGGTAACAAGGCATGATGGATCCATGTTCTCATTCTGTTTACGCCAAATTCTGACTCTACCATCTGAATGTCTCAACAGAAATCGAGACTCATCAGACCAGGCAACATTTTTCCAGTCTTCAACTGTCCAATTTTGGTGAGCTTGTGCAAATTGTAGTCTCTTTTTCCTATTTGTAGTGGAGATGAGTGGTACCCGGTGGGGTCTTCTGCTGTTGTAGCCCATCCACCTCAAGGTTGTGCGTGTTGTGGCTTCACAAATGCTTTGCTGCATACCTCGGTTGTAACGAGTGGTTATTTCAGTCAAAGTTGCTCTTCTATCAGCTTGAATCAGTCGGCCCATTCTCCTCTGACCTCTAGCATCAACAAGGCATTTTCACACCATTCTTTGTAAACCCTAGAAATGGTTGTGCGTGAAAATCCCAGTAACTGAGCAGATTGTGAAATACTCAGACTGGCCTGTCTGGCACCAACAACCATGCCACGCTCAAAATTGCTTAAATCACCTTTCTTTCCCATTCTGACATTCAGTTTGGAGTTCAGGAGATTGTCTTGACCAGGACCACACCCCTAAATGCATTGAAGCAACTGCCATGTGATTGGTTGATTAGATAATTGCATTAATGAGAAATTGAACAGGTGTTCCTAATAATCCTTTAGGTGAGTGTACAATTATTCAGTTAAAGTAGATTTTAGAACTGATTTTTAAAAGCTTTTCAACAATTTTTGCCCAAAGACAACATTTTGGATGTCTCCCTTATCTGATCCATCCATGCTATATCCATTGAGCTGATGAGTTGAATTAGATGTGTTTGATTAGAAAGAGTTTGAAAATGTGTACTGTTAATGTGCCTCCAGGAACAGGGTTGGAAAAAACAGTCTTAAATGTCCTGTATGATGATAGAACAAAGCCTTGTATCCTATTATATCTAGTGTCAAATGCTATAGTCTACATTTGGTGTTTTGTGCTTGTGCAGTGATGCTATTCTTGAAATAGATCACTATATATGTGGGCACTCAGGGCAAGAATGTTAAACATGGCATAGCAGTATCAACATATCCGACAAACTGTTATTCTCAGAAGACATGCATTTGTGGGGTTGGGGGGAAGGGGTTGTAGAGTTAGGGACTGCTCACACAGAATGCGTCCTGTGTGAGCGGCCCCTAAGACAATTTCAGTGCACCCCAGTGGCATACTAAATGCTATTCTTAGATTCTAAATAAGAAATTCGGCCTTCACAATTCAAGAACTTAAAACTGCCTGTAGAAAATAAATCTGTCAGCATATTGGCCAGGACATGTTGATATCTTTCAAAGTGTCGGCATATTTAAAATATTTCAAGTAATGGGGCCAGTTAAAACTCAAGTACTCACTGCAACACAAATAGAGTTATTTCTCTAGATCGCAGATAAGCATCCATAAAAAATGCCTGGCATTTATGTACTAGAAATGATTTAAAAGAGCTGTTTAAATACATTTTCTAGTGATTAATATTTTATATGTTGATGATTACATGGTGGAAATGAGCATTATAACAATGCATAGGCTGTCTTAGATCACTTATTGTCACATAACCACCACAGCAGATTAAAAGCAAATTAACCATATATTTCTGGTTTTATAAATGAGGAAATACTCATTTTAATGACGCATCTAAATTGCATGTTCTAACAAATGTGGCTGATTAAGTGCGTAAAATTTGTCAAAACAAAAATTACTGCCATTTTATGCCTGGTATGTTTTTGTCACCCCCCTGGAATGACACAGTGAATATTTCATCACACACACACACACACACACACACATAAAGAATCACGTGAGCGTGCATGCCATATGATGTTATATTCATCACAAGCATTTATATTTCATCCATGTTGTGCACAGAAGCAGCTAAGCTGAAAAAAAATCGACTCAAGATGTCATCATTATATTGGAGTCTCCTTGGAGTATAATGATGACATCTTGATTTACTATAGATTTACTATATATATATATATATATTGTGTGTATACTGTATATAGTAACTATTGGAATGGTCAGACAGAATATGAATTGAATATGTTTTTTTTTTATCTCGAGTGTAATGCAGCAGAGATTATCAATGTATTGGGTGGTTGTCGATTTGTTGTTTTTGTATCCCACACTTGAGTGTTACCTCGTAAACATAAATATAAAGTATATACAGGTCTGAATGTCTTAACACTCTCTGGTTTACACAAGCTTGCGCTGAGATGCCACTGAACGTCCTCAGTCCTCACACCAGAGAAGTCAACTGAAAAAAATTGGTGTTGACAGCAGCTCTCCTCTGTGAGGAACAGGGTAGTAGCAGGAGCGAGAGAGTGAGGAGAGGGAGGAGGGAGAGAGAGTCTGAGGGAGAGAGAGGGAGAGACTTGTGCACTGAGAGCCAGCTTCATCCTCTATTGTGGTAAGCAGGCAAGGGAAGGCGTTTAAGGAGCGGACTTTAAACCCACAGGCGCAACACTGGTCACCGCTGTAGAGACCCCTGAAATCAAAGGACGAGGCAACATGGAGGAGGACATGGATGAGGGACAGACCCAGAAGGGTAAAGGAATGCCTTTTATCTTCATTGTTTTCCCATCCATCTTTCCGATTGTGTTGTTTACCTTTGTGCCTAATCCCTCACTGCTTTTCATTGTCTCTGATCTTGTGGATTATAAAATGAGGTTGTGAAAATTAGTCTATCTGAATAGGTTATTGTATTTTTGTGTGCTGGAAGAAGTGTTTTCTGCCATATTTGTAATTAGAATTTTTTTATTAATTCACAGATGATGTATTTCATGCACTGTGATGCATTGCATGAATTTTTAGTCTTCGAAATGATTCTAAATATCGTGGCTGAGCAAATATGATCCTTTAAAAAAACAGATTGACAGATTTTTAGAAATGACAGTGATTGTGTAGAGGGGTGTGTGCAGGGGCTGGATCCTGCGTGAGCGTGTGTGTGTGTGTGGACCATCTGATGGGTCTGTCTTTGTTTGCCGCGCATTTCTGTCAGTCTGTCTGAAGGAGGCTGAGACAGACAGGAGATCCGTCTTCTAGATGCAGTGGACATTTAAATAGTCGTCCAAACTCAGCCATCTTTTCCCTCCATTTCATTTCCTTGGCTTACTCCTTCCTTTGTGTGCAGGAGCATTTGTTTTTGCTTTGTGTGAGAGGGAGCTTGCTATTTAAATACCACCATTTGCAGGGGCTGGATTTTGAGCACGGGGAAGAAATCATTGTCGTTTTTTTCTTCTTTGCTGGTCTATAGAGAAAATATTTGCACATTATTGCATGGCGAGAAGCTAAAAGAAAGGGAATAAAAATACTAGCCTTCTGAACTATTTCCCTATTCTCGCTTCATCTATGACGGCTCTTTATGTTTCAGCAATTCTTTTTTTCTCCCTCCTCCCTTCTAAAGCAGTGTGATGATAGCAGCCATGTCAGGTCTGCTGTGCTTAGACTGTCAGTGAGCTTGTGTGATATTTAGCACATGAAATATGGGAGGGTCATTGATTTTTGCTCGACCTGCCAGGGTGTTTTGGTGTTTTATCTTCATATTTAGAATATGAAGATGCCCTGCATGATTGGCTGGATCTAATCGTTTAATCTGAGAATCACAAATGCATAAAGCCTGTTAACACTGATCTATTTTGTTTCTCTTTTCTGTATTTTTATGTTGTTTTGCATTTAATAGAACCTTGTTTATATAGAAAATGCTTATTGTCCATAATGTGCACCAGATGAACTTCCTGACAATCTAGGATATTATGTATGTCTCATTTGACCTGCTTTTCTTTTAATATATTTTCATATGTACTGTGTGAGAATTCCAAATTGGATTATTATTGGAGAATTCCAGATCTGTTGGAATCTGGGAATCCCAAAAAAGCCAGACTGAGAACTTCGCAGGGACTGATGAATTTTGGTTTATTAGTCCATAAATATTCTTACTGGTGTTATTATTAATATTAAAACATTTGAGGTGTTTAACACTGTCATTTACGTTTATGGATTTGATTTGATTTGAAACTTTAGGTAGCCTATTAATCAATTCATGTATTCCATGGGAATCAAACCCATTTAAGATACAGGAATACCTTACAATTTAGAAATAAAAGGCCATTTATATAATGCATTTTAACCTAATTATTTAACCTATTTAACCTAATATGCTACAGTAACTGCAAAACACTAAAGTTTCTTAACTCATCTGAAATCCAATAATCAGCTGTAGTTTATTCACAGACGTGCACTGACCGGCACGCTGACCCTACCGCTCCACAATAGATGAAGTGGGGAACTAAGCGGCCTCATGGGAGAATGGACATTTCATTACCTCTCATGATTATTGGATTAGAGGACATTAGGCCGTTAACACAGACAGATACCATCCCACTCCTCGTCTTTTATTTATGACTTTTACCTCCAAATTTCTGTCATCGCCACTGTTGATGTCTGTTGGCTCTTAGCAGTCTCAACTGACTGTAACATCATCCTCTTAAAATTCTGATAGGAGGTGTTCATGAAGTCAGTGTTATAGAATATCACAAAGTGATACAGTGTGAGGGCATTTACACGCATATCATGTGTAGCCATGTAAATGCTTCAGACTATTTTCTATCAAATAAAGATAATAAATGGTTTAGCTGGCACACACAGATTTTTTGCTCATTACCTCACAGGTGTTTTGCCTGCCAAGTCAATGCACCCATGTCTTCTGCGCATGTGTTTACGTTCTGATGTCAGAAACTGACAGAACTGACAGGAATTTCTAAATCTTGCATAGTCAGATGTAATGAGCTGATTTTTGATAGTTAACTGTATTTTGTCACCGCATGTAAACACTCACTTATGAGATATTTGTGCACATCATTGCATGTTGTTATGCCTCTTGTACTATCTTTAGTAGCTCAGCATGTAACAAACTCCTGATTAATTAATGTACAAATCGAGTTATGTCATTGAGTGCATTTATATTTCATCCATGTATCTAATCTGTTTGAATTATGGCATCAGTTTAATCCTGTTGTGTAAACATACTTCTCTTTTTCTCTAAAGTGTGATGGATGTGCAAAGCACCACATTGTTTTAAACTGATGCTGAAATGGAAATGAAAACGTGATTCAACTCTATACCTCTGCGGGATGCACGTTATCTGGCAATCTCGTTTCCTTGTTTTTTTTTTTTTTTTTTCTCCAAAAAACACACCCTTGTGTGATCCAGAGGCAACCCTCTAATCTGGACAGTCCTATTGTTCCCACACTCTGGTCAAACCTCTCAGGGACACTGAAGTATCACTAATTGTCCTCAAAATTGAATCATAGCTATTAATAGAAAGTGAATTCAGTGCACCATTGTTCTCCCCATTGTTTCCAACAGGTCAAATGACCATGAGAACAGAGAGTGGACCATGTAGCAGATTCTTCAAATTGTTTCATATTTTAAAAGAATGCTGTTTTCTACACATTTGGTGTATTTCAAATCCAGATACAAATGAGCTACATACAAAGGAGTCTAAATGGGAGGGAAGGTATCGAAGAAGATGTGGGAAGTATGAGAACCTTCTAGCTGCCCCATCATCAGCTAGGCTGGAGGAAGTGTTGTCTTCGCCATTCCTACTGCGTTTGGCGCTGGACTGTGTTTTCCCCCCTGTAATCCTTGTGAATGTGTCTCCCATTCAGCCCGTTTGCCTCTGAATGTGTTGACACACGGCACTGTAAGTGGGTCATGGTGCTCGCAAAGGCCCGGCCCATTCTCAGGGCCTGCACCTCCATCGCCATGGCAACCCTGCTGGTTGATTAAACATGCGCAGAGAAGTCGCATAGACGTGCAGTGATGAAAACCCGCTCGCTTTCAGGGAGGGGCCAGTGATAGAGAAACACAGCGCCCCTCATGTAGCCACTTGATGTGATTGAGTTCAATTGAATTTGAATTCTTTTTATCTGAACAGAAAAATTCAGGGTAATGAAATGCTAATCACTTTAAATTGACAAATTATTCAAATCCTTTTGAATATTATTAAAACAAAGGCCGAAGAAGGTCCGATTGAGCTGGTTATAAATGGAGAATAATTGACTGTGGGTGTAAAAAGGTAAAAAATAAACAGAAAAAAAGCTTTTTTACTACATAACCAACACTTGCATCTGTTTTCCTCTCCATCTGCCTGTTTTCTTTCATCTGTCGCAATCTCTTATCCGTTCACTCTCCCTTTCTCTCTCCCCTCTGTGTTGCGGATTAGCGTTAGCGACTACAGCCCTTTGTTGCATGGTCTTTGAGCGCCCTGTGAGAACGTTTCCCCTCTGGATATGTCTGGATATCAGGGCTCGCACTGGTTCACACTGACCCCACAGTTCCAGGGATTAATTGGAGGTTGGGGGTGGGGCGAGGCGGAGGTGGCACTGTGGCTGTCAGACTGACAGATGGGCGTTGGGGTTGGGTGGGGTGATCGAGGGACATGGGGGGAGGTATGGGGGCTGTGGGGTGGGAGCGGCAATTTCTTTATTATTAGAGGACCCTCCAGGATAGTACTTTTGTTTATGTTGTTCAGGTTAGGCCTGTCTTTTGTGTGCATTGTTTTTGGTTTAACATCTGAAAACAATATCCAAATGCCAGTGTTATTTTAGTATTATTTATATATTATGATAGTATTTATTAATATAGTATGCATTAATATTTCAGTTTAGTTTCATTTTTAGTATTTTGCTTTGTCATTTTTATTTTTTCTAATATTTCTATTTATCTTTATTTTTATTTCAGTTTTAGATTTAGTCATTTCAATACTTATTTGATTTACCAAGGCAACATTTTGTTAAGTTTTAGTTTTTATCTAATATTTTTTTATTTTTTTATATATATTTTGTTTTTATTAATTCCTGCTTTTATTATTTTAAATAATTTTAGATTTAGTTACCAGTATTTAGGTATATCTATTTATGTATTTTTCATTAATTAATAACATTTCAGACTGGCTCCTCAAATTGCCGTCGGCTTACGAGCTTGAAAAACCAAACTCTAGTCAGGCCAATCGCATCGTGTATAGAGTTGGTGGGCGGGCTTAACATAATGACGGCAGAGTTGTGAATGCTGCTGTTAAAGGGTTAGTTCAACAAAGATCCTTTTTTATGAAATCTGAGAGCTCTTTGTCCCTCCATTGACAGCCTATGCAACTACCACTTTCAAGCCACTGAAAGGTAATAAAGACATTATTAAAGTAATCCATGTGACCCCAGCGGTTTAACCTCAAATTTATGAAGTGACGCAAGTGCTTTGTTTACGCAAAAAAACATAATTTACCTCTTTATTTACCAAATATTATCCTACAACACACATTCATGAGAGCACCATGACACATGCATGTTGTGTAGACATGAAAGTGGTAAATTGTGGTGGGGGTTTTGCGCAAACAAAGCATTCGTGTCACTTCATAATACTGAGGTTAAACCACTGGAGTCAGTAAGGTGAGTAATTAATGACAGAATTACATTTTTGGGTGAACTAACCCTTTAAATGCTCTGGTAAGGAGTTAAACATGGTGGACTATGTACAGCTCACTCAGGGGAGGGGCTAAGCTAATAGGGCAGATTCTGTCGCAAGTTGTTGGCAGGGCCTGTTCCAATGGAGAGTTTCACTAGTCTGTGGGGTCACTGCAAACCAGTACTCACCCTGATATCCTGATATCCAGACACCCCTGTTATGTTCAGAGGGGAAACGTTCTCACAGGATTCTCAAAGAATGTGCAACAAAAAGGCTGTAGTCGCTAATGCTAATCAGATCCGTTATTAACAAAGTGTACAATCTGCATGCATTTTTAATGCTGTTTCGCCTAACACCCCTGAGTGATATAAGGCTGCATTCTAATATAATGCAATTTGTGTTGGCTTCAGAACATGTGATTACTCTCAGCCAACCTGGGGCCCATTCTTCGTACGTGGATTACTCAGTTATATGGATTTTACTGTTGACATGATCCAGGATTGTTAGGTTCTTCGAAGCTCATTCCGGAGTTGCTGTAGCAACAGGTGTGTAAGCTCAAACCTGCTCAGGAGGATTAGATTGCATCTTTTTAAGCGGAGGTGATGCTTAAAGTCTGTCCCAGCCATTGCTAATTTCTTACAAGAGTACCCTAGGGACAATAATAATTTAAAATAATAATAATAATTTAAAAATGAGTTTGAAAATATAATATTTTATTGTTTAGTCTATAACAATATTGACACAGCTAGTTTTACTCATTGAAAGACTTATTTGTGAGGGAATAATTACCTAATAGTTTTATTGGAGATTACACACGTGATAGTATGCACAGAAAGTATGCGGTGCATTAATTTGAACGGTGACAGCTATTATGGGAGTGGCTTGATGCAGATAACTTAGTAAAAAATGCTGTCTGCTGTGCCATTTGAAAATAATGATCATGCAACAACCATTACACATTTCATTTATCTATTATAACCTTTATGTCGTAACTTTTCGTCAGGTGTGTGATGTTCTTTTTTTTTTTTAATATGATGTCATTACGTTGCTGTCTTGCCACCAAACAATCGCTGCATTGCTGATCATGGGCTGCATCCAAAAACTTAGGCAGCTGACTTGTTGTCTCGCTGCCTTATAAGCAATGACTCTGCAGGCAGCGTTTGCGAAACTGATTTCGGACAGACTTCTGAGGTGGCGGACATAATCTACAGCAAAATAGAGTGAGCTTTGACGAAAACTAAACAAATATGTTATTATTACAGTAGTAATTTCTCACTTAGAAAATGACATCAGAAGTGGAAAACGTTGGTCAAAAACGTACATTTACACAAAAGCTGACCAGCAACTGCAACTTTCAGACGCCTCAACAGTCGCCAAATTAAATGCACAAGATTGTGGGATATCAAAGGCAGTAAAGGATACATCTATGCTCTTCGAGGACCTGACCTGGACTGCTCACATTCAGACACAGGTGAAAAAAGCCAGGCATAGACTGTACCACCTGCGCCAGCTGAGGAAATTCAGGGTTTCACCAGCTATCCTGAAAACTTTCTATTTAGGGGCGATAGAAAGTGTACTAACTCAGTGCATCACAGCGTGGTATGGGAACAGCGCCAGTCATGACCACAAAGCCCTGCAAAGAGTCGTGCGCTTATCCGAGCGTATCTCAAGGTCAGCTCTTCCGTCTCTGCAGGACGTCTACACCAAACGCTGCAAAGGTAGAGCTACTAAGATCATCAAGGACTCTAATCACCCTGCAAACCCTCATTTCACGCTGCTGCCATCTGGTAAGCGCTTCCGAAGCCTGATGGCCAAAACTGAGAGACTCAGGAGGAGCTTCTTCCCCCAGGCCATCAGACTCCTGAACTCAGTCACTTAACATCACGTGACCATCGATATACTGACATTGCACTGCACTTTCTGTTCTCGTTGTTACTGTGTAACAACCTGTTATAAACCTGTTTGCACATTATACTCTTATACATTTGTTAACCACATATTTATAAGTCTACAGTTTACTCACTGCACAGTTTACTTCACTTATTTTATTCCACTCCTTTATTTTTATTTTTAACTTTTTCTTCTACTTGACTTGATTATTTATAATTCTACATATATATATATATATATATATATATATATATATATATATATATATATATATATATATATATATATATATATATATATTTTTTTTTATTCTATTTCTATATAATTTCCCCCTTGTGTTTTTAACTGTGAATTTGCACTGTCCATGGAGCGGACCTGTTTACATTTCACTGCCGGTTGTATATTCTGTATATAACTGTGTATGTGACAAATAAAACTCTTGAATCTTGAATCTCTGCTGCCTTAAAAAATCGGTCAGATGAAGGCATCTCAGGAGACAGGAAGTGAGGCTAACATTGGATTCGGACGTGCCTGATGTGCCTTCCTACATTGGAATGCGTCCTCCAGCATTTTTAAGTTTTCAGATGCAGCCATGGTTTTGAGTATCAATCTATCTGCCCTTTCCGATGAACACAAGAATTTATTAAGAACTTAATCCAGATACTTTAAGGCAGGTTTATTTAAGTCTGGATTTTGCTGTCGCAGACAGATTTACAAGGTCTGTGACAAAACCTACAAATTGCGCCAAATCGTAATGTACTCACCTTAATGTACATGAATGCAAATGCAAGTGACAATTTGATTAAAATGGTTTTATACTGATAAATAAAAATATATATATATATATATATATATATATATATATATATATATATATATATATATATATATATATATATATATATATATATATATATATATATATATATATATATAACAAGAGATATATTTTAAAAATGTAAGTAAGTGGTCTTGCACTATACTTAGCATTATGCAATCTATTTTATTTACCATTAGTTTTTGCTGAATAGACATGGACAGCCAGTCCAGTTCTTTTTTTCTTTTTCTTTTGGTCTCATCTTTTTTTCTGCACATATGACTGTGGCAGCGAGCATGAGCGGGTCCAGACATAAATTCATGTGAGAAGGCATTTTTTTGTTCTTGGTCTAGAGTTGCCGCTTTGCCAAAGATAATGTAGTTTGTGCACATTATAGGCATTGTGTTGTGTAGTATGAGAGCTGCTAAGACAAGAAGTTGACAGACGACAAGAAAACGCACTGTGTAGTGTGAGCACCATGGCGCTTCATGTAATCTCATAGTACTGTAGTATGAGCTTGCCTTTAATCAAATCCGCAAATATGTTTGAAGAACCAAATTAAATATGGCATCTGTCAAATACAAAGAATGAACCCCTGGAGACATGCAGTGGTTTCAACAGTACAAAGAATCTCATAACAGGTAGTATTGCTTAAATACTAATACGGTTATGTAGTTGAGTAAACTGACAGGCATATGAACATTATTATTTAGAATAATATGCTATATAATACATAAAATAATGTATTAGTACTCAGGAGTGTGTTAGTCTGTTAATGATAAAATATATTATTACTAAAAACTATTTTTCAAATTCAAAACATTTGTAAGACCACAAAATCATTTTAAGCATTTTTTTTTTTTTTTTTTTTTTTTTTTTTTTAAATGCAGAACGTAGCAAAGATCTGAAGATCTATTAAAGTTTCACAGACAAAGCTTAGATTAAACCAGGATTAGGCCTTAGTTCAATAAGGACATTTAAGTGGTTTTATAAACATACTTTTGAAAGAAAAAAAAAAACACACATTACTGGTGTGCATCTTGAGACAAAACAATGGCACTGACATTTTAAGATATGCCAGTGCAAGGACTCAAACATGCATTTTAGTCTGGGACTAGGCTTAAAGGCACAATATGTAATTTTTTTTTATTCATTAAAAAAACACTAGAACAATGTTATATATTTAGTTGACTTATGTACTTGCATTATCCCAAATGTTTCCAAGAATGTTTAAATCCAGTGAAATAAGCAATTTTAACCGGGATATGGGCCATGTGTCGCCTATCAATGTCACCATACCTGCTTTACCCTCAATTATTTTTTATTTTTTTTAAACCATGGAAATACCAGATACGCTTTAATATATTATGTGTTTTATGAGACAGGTGAGCAACTGTTTGGATACATTCATCGACAGAAAAATAATCATTGTTATATAGCGCAACACAGTTAGTCTTATTGCTTAAATCCTGTTTTCTTAATTTACTGCGAGTACCATGTTTTACCATGACTAATATCGACCTAGCTTACTGCAGTGTGCAACAAGTGTCTCATAGTAGCCGCAGAGTGAACGCACAGCGAGTAGCTCAAATGTATCCAATACGATAATACGTTACCCCACATACACATGACGGGAAGAAGTGGAAGCTGTCGTCTGCAGCATAATATTACGTTTAGATTACTGTAATTCTCTTTTTGCTTTTTTTAACAAATCTTCTCTGAGTCATCTCCAAATGGTGCAAAATGCTGCAGCCAGGCTTTTAACAGGAACCAACAGAGGGGCACACATTACACCGATTTTATTTACATTACACTGGCTCGCAGTTAAATACAGAACTGATTATAAAATTAGACTTAACTTTTAGAGAACTACATGGACAGACCACCCAATATATCACAGACCTGCTGACCCCTTACTCTTCTTCTCATGCTCTTCGTTCCTCAGGTCAAAATCTCCCGAGTGCCCCCAAAATCTGCCTTAAAACTCTGGGAGACCTGTCCTTTCAGGCATTTGCCCCTAAACTCTGGAACGCCCTGCCCCCCTCGTTGCAGATGACAGAATCTGTTGATTCTTTTAAAAAGCAGCTGAAGACACTTTTGAAGACAAGCATTTAGTTAATTGGGCTTTTATGTTTTGTTTTGTTGTTGTTTTAATTTGTTAAATTTTTATACTTTGTAAATCACTTTGTGATTTTATCTGTGATAGGTGCTATAGAAATAAAGTTTACTTACTTACTTACATAATAAAAGTTTGACTGCTCTCAAACCGCATGTCTCTCATTAGCAATCGCTCCAGCGGCCTCGTTCCGCTCCAACAGCTTTCAGCCCCACCCTACTTCATACTACAGTAACGTTAATAAAACTTTAATACATTAGCTCATCCATGAATATGATTTCTGTCCCATCAGATTCTTTTCCACCAGCTGTAGAGGTGAAGACAACAACTCCCATGATTCCGCGAAATCAAGGCATCATCAAACCTACGCCTTTGTTTTGAATAAGCGTCCTCTAGAGGCAAAATTACATATTGTGCCTTTAAGACTTGTCTAAGGATAAATCTTTTAAACAAAAAATCAGATCCTGTCTATATTTCCACTCCTTGTGATCCATAGCAGTTGCTATGGCAACAGGTTGATCCCTCGCTGAAGCCACTGTAAAGCCAGGTCTGAGGTTCATTACAACACTATTACCATATTTGACAGTATTCAATAATTCACATTCAAGGTCTGAAATGGGAGCAATAGCTTCAACCAAACCATGGTTGTAATAAGGACTAGCAAACAAACAGTGAGTTGGGAACAATCAAAGTTTATTCTGAAATACAAATACCTACATTGTAGAAAATGCAGTTACAAAACCTGTTACTAAACTGTACGTGATAAATGCTATTATATTTTATAAAAAGGCAATGAATGTCAGTGTACTGTAAAATATAGTAATAGTATAAATATATAGTAATATATAATATATAGTAATAATATAATATAGTAAAAGATTTTTTTTTATATAGTATAACTTACAATTTATCCTATCATTTATGTTGAAATGTATATTTGATTTAACAATACATCCAGATTTTTTTATGCTTTTAGTAAAATGTTTTTTTTTTTTTTTTTTTTTTTTTTTTTTTTTAAATAAATCAAATACCACATCGTTTCATGCCCGAAAGATTGTTACTGTTTTTACAGTACATTTCTGGAAACTACAGATGTCTTTTTTTTCTTTTTCTTTTTACTGTGAAATTAAACATTTCCGTACAGTGCATTATTTTAACAAATAAGTGAGTATTAAGTATGTGAATTAAAAACTCCCTAGAAACTGTCACACACTTAAAAACACAATGAAATGTCATAAGCTTGACAAGAACTGCAAGTTTGTTTTGTTCTAAACATAACATAACTTTCTGTGTGAAATCTGAACTTAAAGTAATTCAACTTTGAAAAGAAACACACAAAGGCAATCGTTTGGAAAAAAACTCAATCAGAATGACTAAGTGTCAAAGTCCATCCTCTCATCCATTTTGTTATTCATGAATCATACTGTTATGATTCATTCTGATATATGATGCCATGGGGAGAATTTAAAATAGTGTGTTGCAGGGACAATTTTGTACATCATTGGAGAGTAACAAACACACACACATACAGAGAGAGAGAGAGAGAGAGAGAGAGAGAGAATGAACTGGACCTCACTCTGGACCCTCCGACTGAATGGATTGAGGATTTACTTTCAACCATATGGGTACTTGTTAGTCTTGTCAGGCAGAGGCTAGACAGTAAGAAGAGCACATTAGAAGATTGTGGATCTGTGCAAGAAAACTACTTTCTTAAATGGCATAGAAACTGCTGAAATGAAACTGCTAATGAAACAGTGGAATCAAAGACAGACACAAAACATCTTTGAGGATCTTGTTCTCCCCAATCTTACATTTCAGATGAATAACATGACCTCTTTTTTTTTCTTTTGTCTCTCAGGATGTATGGAGTGTTGTCTGAAATGTCTAGGAGGCATCCCTTATCCATCCCTGATTGCCACCATCCTGCTGTATGCTGGAGTGGCGCTCTTCTGTGGATGTGGACACGAAGCTCTTTCTGGAACAGTCACCATCCTCCAGAACTACTTTGAGGTGATCAGGGGACCTGGAGATGGTCTGGATGTGTTTACAATGTAAGTGAGAGCAGCACTTTGAACCAGCCATCTCTCACTTTAGGTTTTATATACATAAGTGGCACACTGCAAAAAAAAAACAACCAAAAAAAGTATTTTTAGTAATGTTGGTATGCAGAAGAAATAAATAAATACTTAAAATAACGTTAGTTAGTCTGTCAATGATAAAATAGTAGTATATATATATATATATATATATATATATATATATATATATATATATATATATATATATATATATATATATATATATATATATAATGTAAATATGTAAAATGTTTAAATGCTTTACAACAGGAAAAAATTATGTTTAAAAATATTGAAAATGTCTTATTTGAAAAGCAAACTTGCATAATATCTTCAGCATCCAGCTTATTTAAGATATGCCTCTTCTCCAGCATCATTACTCCAGTCTTCAGTGTCAAATGATCCTTTAGAATTTATTCTAATATACTGATTTGCTGCTCAAGAAACATTTATTATTATTATTATCATCAATGTTTTTTGCTATTTAACAACTTGCTTGATAGGTTATTAAAAGTGCTCAAGATAACTGTATTTAGTGCTCACATCCGAAGCGTGTGCACAGAAATCTGCCTCTCCGACAACGTGTGATCTGAGGCTTTCGTGGTTTATTGGGCTTGAACGTTCAAATCAGTGTTAATTTTGTTAACGAAGACAATGACGAAACATATTCGTTAACGCCCACTTTTTCTGTGACTAAAACGAGACATTGACAAGCTAAACTAATATCTGATGATAAAAACGATGACAAAACGTATGCAGTTTCTTTGTTAATGAGACGGGACGGGACTAGAATGTTATTTGAGGAATATCGGACATTTAAAATACATGATCTCTTCCTATGCTGCCTTTCAAAAATGTGCGTCCGTCAATGAGGGCGTCTACATAATCTAATCTCTCAGACAGCCGCAGCCGCAGCTGACGTCACAGGTACGGGTAGTCTAGCTAACCAAAACTCGAACTAGCGAGCTCGCTGCAACGCAGCGTTCTAGTGTAGACTCATCTGAAAATGGTCACGCAAAGAACAATCTTCGATAGGTATAAATGTCAGCAATACCTTCGATAGTTATAAATGTACAAAAGTAAAAATTAAAAAAAGGAAAAACTTAAAAGACAAAGAGCAGAGATGGAGTTAGTCAGTAAAATCCCCAGCCAACAGGTCTTTTTACTAAAGCTGTTGATGGAGTGGAAGTTGTGGAACAGCAAGTTGACGGGCACATGAAGCAGATAAAAACACAGCATCATCGTCCCCACCGATTTTAGGTTAGTTTGATTATAAACTTGATGGGTGTATATTGCTTTTTATGTTTGAACAAACTCTAGCCTATATATTATCTTATGGTGTGGGCGATAGCCCGGTTGAAATATTTCAATCGTGTTGCGCCGTCCTCATGCAAGCTTATCATCTAAACGCTTTTTAATCATTGGTCATGTCTTAAAGGGATAGTTCACCCAAAAATGAAAATTGTCCCATGATTTCTGAAAGACGAATGTACACCATCACTCACATACACCTAGGATGGCTTGAGGGTGAGTTATGAGTTATTTACTTATGAGTAAATAATTTTCATTTTTGGGTGAACTATCCCTTTAAGTGAACGTAAGCAAAGCACAGTTGGCAAAGAAAACTGATGTATAAATTAGATATGTGATTTAGGTCTTAAAGCGACCGTTATCAACCTAATAAAAGCTAAATCTACAAGGAAAAAACATCATTTGTGTCTGTTCTATTGTGTTTATTTGTTATTGCTTGTAATTTTCTTTTTAATTTGCTCCTTTTTATTTTATTTCTGATCATATCTTTGTTTACTTCAATAATTGCTTAAGAACTTTTTACATATATTAGGCTAGGTTTGCTGTGGTATGGAAATAGCGACGCTGTTAAATACTGATATTAAAATGACACTATATTTAAAAAAGAATGGAGATAATTTTATTAATGCCATCCATTTAACAAAGGCAAAACCCATACTTTTAAGGGTTTACCCATTAAAGATTGAATTGATCTTTGTGTACAGAAAGGATGTGTGTGTATCTTTTGTGTGCATATGTACAGCATGCTTGTGTGTGGCTTTAACTTAACATGTGTCAATAATTAGGCGTTTGTTACTTTAATATTGTAACACTAATTACAGCAAATCAGTGACACACAAAAAGTGTGTGTGTGTGTTTGGGCATGACTGAATATGCGTTAAAGTGTATGTGTGTAGTGGACAATCTCTTGTCTTATTTTGTATTGCCATGTCATATTCTTATCTGTAGAATATGAAAATAATATCACTTAAATACACAGTTACATATATTAAATTTTAGGGGTAAATTAAGCCTTTGACTCAACATGAATGGCACACAAACCTCCATTTTGACAAAAGTATTTCACACATTTGCTTAGATCCACAACTATGCTAAGTTTATGACCATGTTTTGTAGTTTACACTGACTTAAATTAACATGTAATAATGTCTATTGTTCCTTAGGTACACCTTGACTTATCCCATTCTTTCCTAAATCGAACTCAAATTATTGAGGTTAATGCTTAATTTAATTGAATGCTTAATTTATTTACTGGAAAATAATATACTGGAAATTTATTTTGGCAGAGCATAAAAAAAGTTATAGTCTATTATTAGTCTTTTTTTCTACCCATGCATGGATGTATAATGATTGACTTTATTTCCTCTGTTTCCCACAGCATTGACATTATCAAGTATGTGATCTATGGCATTGCCTCAGCGTTCTTTGTGTATGGCATTCTTCTGATGGTCGAAGGCTTCTTCACCAGTGGGGCCATCAAGGACCTGTATGGAGACTTCAAGATCACCACCTGTGGACGCTGCGTCAGTGCATGGGTGAGAAATCATTGGGAGAACTTCATGCCATGTAATATAGAAAAGGGCAACGACAAAGCCACTAAGAATAACTGCCGCACATAAAGATGGCATCCTGTTTATAGGCTATAAAAGATAACATAGTGAACTCTGCGAGTTTTATTCTCCTCTCACTATTGCCAAGTGAAACAAGATATAGTACTGATAGCTAAACTCTGCACACACTGAATCTGTGTTTGAGATATCGTTTAATTTCCCTTTAATAGATACTTTTCTGTGTATTTGATAGTTGTAGTATTTTAGTCATCTTTAAGTCAAGTCATCTTTATTTATATAGCGCTTTTTACAATGCCAATTGTTTCAAAGCAGCTTCACAGTGCACTCTCAGAAAAAAAGGTGCAGTGCTGTCACTGGGGCGGTACCCTAAGGTACAAAAGTGAAAAGGTACATCTTTGTACCTTACCCCTAAATGGTACATATTATACCTTAAAAGGTACATATCAATACTTTAAGAATGCGGATTAATACCTTAAAGGTACATATTAGTACCTTTTCGGTTTTGCACCTTAGGGTACCGCCCCAGTGACAGCGACGTACCTTTTTTTCTGACAGTGTGTTAATAGGAAAACAATGCAACAGAATTTGATTCGGCTGTACAACCGCTCTGGTGAAAACGGTGATGTTATCCAGCTAATTTCAAGTATCATATAGTGTCATTGCAGGCAGATCGGTAATATAGTTGAAATTTAACTGTCCCCAACTGAGCAAGCCAAAAGCCAAAGGCGACGGTGGCAAGGAACCAAAACTCCTTCAGGGCCAGAATGGAGAAAAAAAAACCTTGGGAGAAACCAGGCTCAGTCGGGGTGCCAGTTCTCCTCTGGCCGACGAACAAATAGTGTATGATTATGATTCTGGCAACATTACAGATCAGAAGATAAATAGATATTTGTAATATTATTCGAAAGATTGGAGTTGTCATGCCGGATACGGGTTTAATGAGGATGTTGTGTCGATGCGGCATTTACGGGGGGAGTTTAATGGATGCATTGGTCATGTCCAGGCACACACATATTTTACCATTTATGTTTTAGTTTTCTGAGATTATATGAAATTCTTGATGCTTATGATTGTGCCTTTTATTTAATTCTCTTTTACTCTAAATTATTTTCTAATTTAGTGCTTGATTGGGTATTTGGACATTAGTCTTAATCCTTCTTTTCCTTCAGTTCATCATGCTGACGTACATCTTCATGTTGGCTTGGCTGGGAGTGACAGCGTTCACCTCTTTGCCTGTCTTCATGTATTTCAACATCTGGACCATTTGCCAAAACACAACCGCTCTGCAGGGAGCAAGTTTATGTCTTGATCCGCGCCAGTTTGGTATGTTTCACAATCTGTGGGTTTCACTGCCAGATGTTTAGGTGTGGTTAAGTTTCAGTGATCATTTGTTTTGTTGCTGTAATTTTATTCTTTCTTACTTATTGGTTATCCAAAATAAAAAGTGTAACATCCATTCCTATACCCTAAAAACACAGATTGCTCTTGAGGAATGACAACCATTATTTATTTTAGGTGTTGTGCCCCTTGGGGAGGAGAAGACTCTATGTGTAGGATCAGAGTACAGAACAGGATCAGATAAGTTCTACAAAATGTGTGACTCGAATGAGGTAAGTAAACATCTGTATAAAGTATAGACAGTTTCACTAGATTCACAAAAGTCCAATGTTTTCAAATAGTTGTATAAATCATTTCCACAATGAAAAACAGTCCAAGACTCATTTCTCTCTCAATATTTTATTCTGAAAGCTGGATATGACTTTCCATCTGTTTGTGTGTGCGCTGGCTGGGGCTGGAGCTGCAGTTATTGCCATGGTGAGTTTTTGACAAATACCTACAATTATACTTAGTCCATACACTGCACCTGGAAAACACTGCATGACAACACTAGGCATCCTACAATTGCCTTCTTCGGAAATGGTTACAGAGAAATACTGGGCATCATATACTAAACGACTGAGGATTATACACTACCAGACGTCCAAATCGTTCCGAACACAACAAACTTGCACAGAAAAACTTGTTGTGAAACAAACAGGGATGTCCAGGAGATGACCACAGTAGTTGTTGAAGAGATTAAGTGTGCTGTCACAAAAGAAAAATGCAGTCTTGGGTTGGTAGACGCGGTCAGTACGGACTCTAGAAATTATACCGGGAGTTGAGTGGCACAGTCAGTTGTTTTATCTGTGCTGATAAGGTAAATATTGAGGCAAATTTTTTATGCGTGTTCTGTTAATTTACTATTGTATTGTTATTGTATTTTATTGCAACACTGGTAGATAGAGGACAACTTCGTTTCAGTAGCTGTCTGTGCTCATCAGACACTAATATGCGTTTTTTTCTGTGAAATTTGTCAACTCCGATGGCCCAAAATCTCATCTAGACCAGGGGTTTTCAAACTGGGGTCCAGGGACCCCCAGGGCCCTCCAGAAAGTTCTAAAGGGTCCCCAGAAAATTTCAGAGAATAAAAAATGGATAAAGTCTACCGAACATTGTTTCATTTCTAAATGTTTCACTTCTTTCTTGCCATATACATACTTTCCAAAATTGTATATGTTTGCTTTGTATCTTTCTAGTGAGTTTTTCTCATTATAGCCCCCTTCATCTTGCTCACTGGGGTTGTGAAGCAGTTTTCTTAACGCAGTATGTAAGCTGCTTACATTTATTGTAAAAGTTGCTTATACAAATAACTTTTAATTGAAAATGTTCTTCTTCAGGTTTATACATCCAACATTAAGTACAGCCAATTTAAGTTTGGAAACAATATGTTGTATTTATAATGTCACACTTACTCTTTATCTAACAAATAGTTTTTTTTTGGTTTTGTACCATACATACAAATATATAGATGGATTTTAGTTCATCATATTTGGGGGTCCTTGTCATCATAAAGTTTGAAAAACCCTGATCTAGACTGCAAATCAGGGCAAAAATCTGAACAAAACTCATGTAGTGTATTCTAGCCTTTAGAGGAGAGGTTTTACATATGATTTTATTAATTATTTACCCTCATGTCGTTCCAAACCCGTAAGACGTTCATCATCTTCGGAACACAAATGAAGATATTTTTGATAAAATCCGAGAGCTCACTGACCCCTCCATAGACAGCAATGTAATTAACACTTTCAAGGCCCAGA
Organism: Paracanthobrama guichenoti; assembly: GCA_018749465.1. Taxonomy (NCBI): domain Eukaryota; kingdom Metazoa; phylum Chordata; class Actinopteri; order Cypriniformes; family Gobionidae; genus Paracanthobrama; species Paracanthobrama guichenoti. The sequence goes on along the minus strand of CM031956.1, from coordinate 19,234,004 downwards.
AAGGTAGTAAAAACATTGTTAAATAAAATAGTCCATGTGACACCAGTGGTTCAATCTTAATGTTATGAAGTGATGAGAATCCTTTTTTTGCGCAAAAAAACAAACAAAAATAATGACTTTATTCAACAACTCCTTCTCGTCTGTGTCAGACTCCTATGCTGTTGACGTAGTTTAAACAGTGCAGCACTTCTGAGTTCTGCATCAGAACGGCAGCTCTCCATTGGCCAACTCCTGCGACAGCATCACACGCATACGTCGTGGTGCTCATGTGAACAGCGTCGGACAATGGTAAACTGCCGTTCTGACATAGCGCTTCGAAAGCACCGAATTGTATTTACTATGTCAACCGCATGAGACTGACACAGATGAGAAGAGATTGTTGAATAGAAAGTTATTATTGTTGTTTGTTTTTTGTGCAAAAAAGTATTTTCATCGCTTCATAAAATTAAGGCTGAACCACTGGAGTCACATGGACTATTTTAATGTCTTTCCTAACTTTCTGGACCTTGAAAGTGGTAATTAAATTGCTGTCTATGGAGGGTGTCAGAGAGCTCTCAGATTTCATAAAAAATATCTTAATTCATGTTCTGAAGATGAACAAAGGTCTTACGGGTTTGGAACGACATGAGGGTGAGTAATTAATGACAGAATTTTCCTTTTTGGGTGAACTAATTGTCTGGCTATCACCAGACCAAGCTCAATCTTTTAAGATTGAACATTGGTCTGGGGAGTCTGCTCTGTATTTTCTACTGCACAAGAGGTGTGATCAACGGGCATGATTCAAATGACTCTGTGCGCAATTAGATAGTCCTTCAACCCATCAGACCAACGATCCATCGCTTCTCTATCCGTCGTTGTGTTAAACCCGCCAATAGCGCACCAGGTGGATCAGCTGGTTTGTGATTGGTCCCCGCAAATTTGTAACAGAAGCAGGACAGAAATATGTACAGGTTTCCAGCCTGAGCTGCAGGGCGAAATCAAATCGCCAGAAGATATCCAGTATATACCCAGTCTAGTGAATTAACCCTTTCAGTACCTTCAAATCTTAAACTAATTTTGTAATGGAAAAAAAAAAATGCATTTAACAAAAATACAAAATTAAGTTAACCACTTAAGTTCAGTTAGCTCTTTCAATGTTCCTCGGACATTAAATGAACTACCTAAATGTAAAATTTAAAGTAGGCACTCTGTGCATCAATCATGATTATTTTAATGTTTTTTTTAAAGTATGCATCATAACAACATATGTAAAACCAACCAAAACACTGTTTAGTATAATATGTAACTTGCACCATTGGAAATTCATTTATATTTCAAAATCTGTTTCAAAGACTATTCAATTGCTTGCTTATTCATAGCAGATAATAAATTAATCAGTTTTATTCTGGCATTTTTAAATGAATGTAATGCAAAGAATGTTTCCCTTTCAACATAATATTTGATATCATGGTGATTGTAGTCCTAAAGCTGACAAAAAAAGAAGTTTAATTTCCTCCCTTTAAACTAGCAACAGTGTGTTTATTTGTGTGATGATACGAGCTGAATTAATGACGTCACCTGCTTCAGCACCTTTATGTGGATCTAAACTGAAATGGGATAAAGTCATGAATTACTGTCACTTTTTTCCTAGTGCATTCTGGGGAGTGGGGGAGTTCAATGTAGGCGTTGTCAGCTCTCTCTTATTGGCTTTTCTTTGTTGTTATTTAACATCTTTGTGCCTGCATAAGCCCCCCACCACCCCACCCTCGCTCTCTCCCTCTCTCCCTCTCTCCGTCTCTCACACATACACGGAGAGACGCTGGGCATGTCCTTCTGTTGTCATGGAAACTAGGAGAAGAAAGGCCCTAGAGCTTGTAGCAAGCAGCACTCAGTAATTTGCGGGGAACCATTTTCTGAAAAAGAGAATGTGGTTGTTATAGTCTGGGATGATGTAGCAAATTATAGAAAGAGATTTTCTGTTCCCTGCTGTGGAAAGAACAAATTTAACTCATTGTTAAACACAATGCATCCTTACGCTCCCTGGGAAGGGTAATAATAACCAAGCTTTTCCTTGTAAAGAAGAGAAATTCAGGGTGTGGCCCTATTCAAATGAGCATGCATAATGTAAATCTGATTTTCATAATGGTGCACTGAAGTAAGGAACATATAGTGTAGTGTATATGTATGCTGTAGAATTTCCTCCTAACAAAGGCACAATGCCAGCACACATATGAGAGTAGTCTGGCTGCTTTACAATGCTGCCTCCTGCTGGTGTCACTGCTAATTTTAGAGTGACAAACATGCGTCATCACAGTCTGCTAAGATCTTATTCCAAATACACAAATGAGACTATTAGCAGCCTTGTTAAGCATAAGAGACTTCTTTCAAAAACATGAAAAAAAACAAAAAAACTAAACGTAATTATTCTAAACTTGTGACTGGCAGTGTATGAAAAAACTCTATATTCAATTGAAATTTATTTGTATAGCACTTTTCAGAATACAAATCGTACAGTACAATACAAAACTGCACAGTTCTAAGATCATTCAAATCATGCTAACTAGCTAATATCAAGTATTAATTTAGGCAGAAATAATGAGCTCATTAAAGCAATTATTACATGTCTTCATAATGATTACAAATACATTGAAAATTTGGCAGCTGTGCATGTTGATTCAGAGTTGCCGTCATCTGAAGTTCTCGCAGGTGTAGGCGTCTTCTCTTCACGAGTGTTGGGTCATCTGTAAGAGGCTGGATCCAAACGAGCTGGTGTGATCTCTAGTTACCTCTAAATGGGCATTATGATACATTATGTGAATGCTTGGCTAAATGTGTCTTTAATCCAGATTTTGAGAGACTGTGTCTGAGCGTCAAACATTATCAGCTATAATTGATACAGAACTTAATAGGTAACCAGTGCAAAGATGATAGAATTGGGATTATATGATCATATTTTCTCGACCTGGTATAGCAGCTGCATTTTGGACTAACTGTAGCTTGTTTATTGAGGATGCAGGACAACCACCTAACAATGCATTACATTATCCAGTCTAAAGGTCATAAATGCATGAGCTAGCTTTTCTGCATCAGAGACAGATAACATGTTCCATACATTAAAAAATGCTGGGTTAAAAACGGGGGATTTTGTGGGTCATTTGGCAATCCAACGATGGGTAAATATTGCACAGAACACAGCTTGTTATGTTTTTACATTTTATACATTGTTTTTTGACAGTCAGTCAACCTGATAATAAATAAAGAATATAAATAAATAATAAATATGCACTAATATGACAGGAACAGTTCATATACAATATTTTATTCAATGGAAAGTCTGTCTTTTACAATCATAAAACACTCATAACAATATTTTAAATATGTAGTAAACATTTTAGGATGTGACAGGAGCAGCCAATGGGAATCTTTGGAAAGAAAGCTGGTATCAGTAGGCTGCTCCAGTTAATTTAATGACATCATACACTCAAGTTTGAAAAATAGCTTTACCTTGTGCCATCTCATCTCATATATACACCACTGAAAATATAGTTATGTATATTATATTGCATTTCTGTCAATAGAGCCTCCTAAATATTACACAGTGGACCTTTAAGTTTCAGCCTGTCAATGAATAAGGTCTACTAGTCAGTAGAGCGTGCATGTTACATATGACCTGGGCTGTGTCCGAAAATCTAGGCAGCTGACTTGTTGCCTCGCTGCCTTATCAGAGAGTGACTTGTAAGGCAGCGTTTGTGCATGATGGCACCTCACGAAGACAGTGTAACAGTTTTAATGATCTACGCCAAAAAAGAGAGAGCTTTGGTGAGAACTAAATCAATATTTAATTACTACATTAGTAATTTCTCGCTAGAAATGAAATCAGAAGTGTAAAATGTTGGTCAAGAATATACATTTACAGACAAACTGACCATCAAACGCAACTTTCGGATGACATCTTTTTTTTTCTAGCTCAACTGTCACAGAATAGAACGCAAGGAGGTATGAAGGTATCTCAGGAGACAGGAAGTGAAGCTAACATTGGATTCGGACGTGCCTGATGTGCCTTTCTACCTTGGAATGTGTCCTCTGAAGGCAGCATTTTCCAGGTTTCAGACGCAGCCCTGGTCACGCTTTTGTTTGATGGCGCGTCATTCGCTTTGAGTGTAAATCCAGTGTATGCATCGTTTATAGAAAGGCTAGTGTTCCAAGCAGTAAAATGTGAGACTACAGAAGTTTTCCTATTTAACAATTTGATAGGAATACAATGCAAAACAGACCTTCCCTTACAAAAATAACCATGGTTTTATTGTAGTAAAAGTGTAGTAACCATGTTTTTTTGGCTAATTGATTACCATTTATATAACCACAGTTTTACCACAAATACCATGGTTAAACTATGGTTAGAGTAGCAAAACCATGGTTAATTTGCGGTTACCATGGTTTAACTACAGTAACCATGTTTTTTTGGTTTTATTTGTAGTAAAACCATGGTTCATTTTTGTAAGGGTTGATTTCAGTTCAAATTCAAGTTTCCCCATTATTCCCCATTTCCCCACAAGTTTTCTCTCAGAACAGAATGCAAACTGTTGACTAATGTATCCAGTTTTAACGGGTTTGGCACAGACTACCCAACATTGCGTTACATTGACCCAGCGCTGGGTAGGTATGTGAGGGGTTTCATCATTTGTATTGATGCTAAAAATGGGTAAAAATATTAAAAGTAACCCAATAAAATGACCCAACAGGTTGAACCCAGCATTTGGGTTAAAAAAACAACAACAACCCAGCATTTTCTAGAGTGTAGCTTACAGTAAATTCTCATTTAACCCATAAACGGGCAATGTGCACCACTGGATAAATACTCTAATCTTTTGTAGGCACGAGAAAGAATTTTTGTCATCTAATTCTGTTAGCATTATCATGGTTGAGTCTGTTTGGAGTATGTGGGTCACATGAGTTGGTTCAGATTTTCTGTGCTCATTTTGTCAGTTTGAACTAAATCCAACACGTCCACCCATGGTGCTAGACATTCTGACTTTGTAGAGGCATACAGTGCATGCGGAAAGCATTCACAGCGCTTCACTTTTTCCACATTTGGTTATGTTATTAAATTGGTTATTTTCCTCAAAATTCTACAAACAATACCCCATAATGACAACGTGAAAAAGGTTTGTTTGAAATTCTAGCTAATTTATTAAAAATAAAATTGTAAACTGGTCCCCCTGTACAGGTTATTGCATTATGACAGGTGAGGGGTGGGGGAGCCAGTAGTAATCTTGTTCCAGGACCGGGGCCCTAAGGGAAGATCTTTATAGGCCCCCCTGGTCTCTAGGCCCCGTGTACACAGTCGCCCTTCTCAATCTTTTTGAGTTAAAAAAATTGTACAAATGTTAATATTCACATGTAAATCTGATATTATTGCGCTTAGTTAACTACATGTTTACCTAGATATTTTCCATGTTTACCTAGAGTCCAACACTGATCAAACACACCTGAAAAATCTAACCAAAGTCTTCAGGATTACTTAGAAAATTATATATTGTATCACAAATTACATTATATGAACACTAGACACTGGTTTAGCAGTGTAAAAATACAAGGTCTCAATTTTAGGACAGTTAGACATATACATCTAGTATATTTTGCACGTTACATATTTTTGGCAACATATCCTGGGAGATACAACTCATAAAATCCAAACTATATCAAATATTTAAAAAATTCCTTTGGATAAGTCCAGATGATATAAAAATGTGACATGAAATAATTTTTTTGCTAATCATTTTCCGCTCTTGCCTGTTTAAGGGTTAAATTCAGTCTGGCCATGTATGTAAATAATAATAAAAAATGTCTGAATAATATTAATATAGTGGTTAATAATAATTTTATAAGATTTATACATTTAAGGATGTTTTATAAGTACAATTGTATTAGAATAATATAAATGCGAAAGTTTAGTTGACTCCGTGTTGACGTTATTTAATATTATATGGTGTTGTTTCAGATCCACTACCTGATGGTGCTGTCTGCCAACTGGGCCTATGTGAAGGATGCATGTAAAATGCAGAAATATGAGGACTGCAAGTCCAAGGAGGAGCAGGAGCTGCATGACATCCACTCTACACGCTCCAAGGAACGGCTCAATGCCTACACATAAGACAGGAATCAGCAGCGAGGGCGAGAGGACCCTCAGTGCTTTCACTTCCTGTTGAAGGGAGTTTTGGCACTGGTGCAGTCCAGGTGGTGTGTCGTATGACCAACCCCATGGCCAACCCATTACCTCTCGCACAAACATTATTATTATTATTATTATTGTTATTGTTATTATTATTATTATTATTATTATTATTAGTGCTAGCAGTAGTGTTGTAGTTTTTTCACATTATTGTATTTCATTTTTAAGAGATTGTGCTGGTTCTTTTTTCCGCCACATATTACAATTTTTGAAAATATTTAGTATTTTTTATATTTTAGCATCAATACATGAATCATTCTTATGTAGAGGGTCGGTTATTGGGGAAAAGCACATTTTTCATGTGTGTCTGTCTCTTAAGGTCTCATTATCAAAGACTTAAATCATGAAAAAAATTGGTAAAAAAATTCTCTCTCTCTCTTTCTTTCTCTCTCTCTCTCTCTTTCTTCTCTCTCTCTCTCTTCTCTTCTCTCTCTCTCTCTCTCTCTCTCTCTCTCTTCTCTCTCTCTCTCTCTCTCTCTCTCTCTCTCTCTCTCTCTCTCTCTCTCTCTCTCTCTCTCTCTCTCTCTCTCTCTCTCTCTTTTTTTAATCATCAGAAGGTATGAAGCCCGATACCAGCAGATGGCTTGCTCATTCTGCATTATTTTGGTAAAAGAAAACTCAAAAACTGAGACAGAAAAGACAAAAAACAAAATTAAGATATAACAGATGTACCATAAAGTGTTTATTTATTATTTTTCTACAGATGTCATTGCATAGCTTATCAAGATGATTACAAAATAACAAAATGGTTATTATTTGCTTGCTGTGCTAGTCAAGTTTTCAGACCGCATCGTGCCAGTAGGTGGCGTTGTAACTTCTCTGAGAGGGAGAGGAACTTTCTGACCACTTTCAGGTGGACATTAAGCATTTAAATCTTTCCGTAGTGTCAGCGACCCCCTCTTCGGCAACAATGCAACTCTCCCTTTACTGGAAGCAAGCGACACATGCACAAGCCTACAGCGTTATGACCCCCTCTTTTTTTATTTTCCTACACAAATAGATAGACACAGTAAAGCCGTCAGGGTTTTTATTTGACACTTTTTATTTTCAGCTTTTGTACAAAGTCAATGTGTAAATGTATGTACTGTACTTAGCACTTAACCTTCAGGTGAATACGTATTAGACTGAAAAACGCATTCCATGACATGATAGGGTGGGTGTTCTTCTGAAAGCTTAAGAAAAAAGACAGGTGAAGTGAACACAGTAATGTTTTGTGACAGTGGGGTTTTTCTTTACAAAGGGGAATATGACGATGAAAACAAACATTTAAAGACCTTATACTATTATCTCAATGACAGTTACTCGTTGTCTTGCTAACAAGTCATTATATTGGACAATGGAGATGTCTTATTATTTTAATGCCTGGCAAATCATGTTCTGTCAGTGTTTCTAAAAGCTAGTTTCGTGCACTTATTTGACCATTTTGTGAGCTCTTTCTTGGTGTAAGTGCATTGGGGTTCCGGCTGTCAGTCAGACCCCTGTAATGTTAGGTAAAGACTGTGAACCTAAATGTTATTTGTGGCATGGTCATGCATTCAATGGTAATCGTTTTTACTGGATCAAAAAAATAATAATGATGATAATAATAATAATGGAAAAAGAAAAAAAAATCCAAGAAAAAAAAACGAGAAAAACAGTTTTCATTTCATCTTTTTATGAGTTTGTTCTATGCGACTGTCTTGCTGGGTCATCCCCTTTCTCATAATGTGCAGTAATTTGAATCCTATGCTGAATACATGCGCTGAAACTCCTACTCTTCGATGGTTTAGTGTTTGATTTGTGCCTGTTTACTTTGTGGTGATCTCTCTAACTCCCTCAGAGTCGTCCTCTCACCTTTCTATTACTATTGCTTGTTGAGCCCCTAACTTAATGCTTTCTCTAACCCTAACCCCCTCTGTCTCTGTCTCTCTCTCTCTCTCTCTCTCTCTCTCTCTCTCTCTCTCTCTCTCCGTCCTCGTATACTAGTCTTTTTGTACTCTCACTAAAGAATGCTTAGTAGAAAGCTGTACCATTCATTTGTTTTGTACATAAATGTGCCAACCGCTTGACAGTGGCTTTTCTGATCTGTAGGGACAAACTGCTTGCATAAATAAACTACACTGGTGTACTTGTTAATAAATACTCTACGGTTGTTGTTGTTCTTAACAATCTGTGTTATGATGGAATTCACATACGCTCTAATTATTTCGTCAGTTTAATTAATTGGTTTTACTCAGTAAAATAATCTGACTATAATCGGTGGTCAAATGAGGGGGGAAAAGGGAGCAATTGCACTTTTTAAAGTATTTGCATGTGGCATGTAGTTTCAATACTGCATGTGATATGACAACATAACATATATGACAAGTCTGTTTAAAAAATAACTGGCAAAAAGAATCCATTAATCCAGTCTTTATCGTTCAGAAATCATCGGAATGATTTGCTGCTCAAGAAGCATTATTATTATCATCAGTGTTGAAAACAGTTGTGTTGAAAAATATTTTGTGGAAACAAGAATATTTTTGTTTTTAGATTCTTTATTGAAAGTTCAAAAGAACAGCATTTGAGTTCGAATTCTTTTGTAAAAGTCTTTACTGTCACTTTTGATTAATTTAATGCATCCTCACAGAATTTTTTTTTTTTTTTAACTGAAATCATAACCCAAACTTTGGAATGGTGGTGTTTCTACAGGTCTGTTATGTTCATTAAAACCACATGGAGGCAGGCTACAATAGGACATATCTCTCTCGCCTTCAACCGCTGAAGCAAGCTTGATAAAGGCCTTATAATTAACCATATGCTTCCACAGCAGTTGATTATACTCACACATTATGTTTAATACATATTTGTTACAGTGAAATCTATATTCATTAACACAAAAACATATACATGTAAACATATTTACAAATCTCAACCTATTAAAATTGAAATATAAAATTTTACTAAAACTTAAAAAAAAAAAAAAATATTGAAATACAGAATTTACTGATGGAAAAAAGGAAACAAAACTTATTATATACAGAAATTATTGAGATAAAGGTAAATGCATGCAAATCAGATTGATAAAGGTAAATGCATGCAAATCAGATGTTGCTAACATGGCATAAGGATGGACACGTTTCATAATGATGTTTCTAATTATACATATTTATTCATTCTCAAGCGGTGTAAATGTATAGGCATGTATAAACATAGGCTACCCTTAAGAATAATCTTGTTTTGACAAAATGGCACTTAAAGGGACGTCTGTTTATTCCCTAAAGCAGGTGATAAATTCACTTATTATTCATACATTGTTAGATAGTCAGTAGGCATATAGGCTATGTTATTCACTAAATATTTTCTGAGGTCACGTGAGAGTCACAAAATGTTTTTATTTCATTGGCAAAATATTTTTGAAATAATTTTCTTTGTGATTTCAACCATTTAGCCTAATTATGACTCTAAAAAGAATTTACAACAATAAGGTGAGATTGTAGGCCTATGACAATCTGTTGAGTGTTACGTAACTTGATTCACAATTTGTATTTTTACTGTCTTCCTTTATTTTTATGTATGCTGTCATCCATTGTTGTATTTCATTGTTGTATGTAAGTGTTCGAAAATTATTCATTATATTTGTTATTTGCTTGGTTTAGCAAATAAAAAAGAGGACATGGATAATGTGCTGAAGGATAATTTATTTTGAGGCTAGCCTATAACAGCTTGTTAAACAATATAAAAACAATACGTCACATGTCTCAGAAAAGCCATTCAAGCATTAGCTACATATGTTTTTACTCCATTAAAAGTAGCATAATTATTATAAAAAAAACTGCCTTATGCATTTGTGCAAATCAGTTGTTAATTAACCTTTAATAATAATGTACCATGTTGACAGGGTTGCCTGTATAGTTTACAACACTGAGTCTTTCCTTGAGAAACATGATCCCCCAATTCTTCCTGCCCCGTCATATATCTCTGAACTCAGACAGAACAGTTTGGCCTGTCTGTCACCTGGTCTACTCAGTAAATCATGACCTGTACTTCAGCTTACACACAGGTGTCATCTACCCTCAATGCACGCGAGGCAAGGGAGGTGGAGGAAGCCAAAATCAGCCTCATACAGACAGGAGGTGCAGGATGGAAAAGTATCTGGGAGCGAGCGGTCACGTGATGATGATGAGAGAACCTTCTTGTCATTAGCCGATTATCGTGTGCCTTCAGGGCTTATCCTCCTCCTCGAACACAGCCACACACTCACACACAAATAAACTCGTACACACTTCCCATCCCACACTGATCAACTTTAGTGACCTACTCAGCCTTGAGAAATCCTCTTTCTCTCGCCGCGCGCACCTCCCAAGAATACTCCCGCGCCCCTCTCACCTGTTAGCATGCTTAATAGGATGCATGCGGAAATGCACTTTTCCTGCTTTTATTCATTCTCCTCGAGGACTGATACAGGGCTTTTTGTTTACTGATGGTCGAGTGGGATCTGATGTGTGTGAGTGCGTGTGTCCGTGCTGGTTCACTTGACTGAAGGATGTATCGTCTGCTGGTGGTCCAGGTTCTGCTGGGCTGCTGGAGTGTGGCACAACCTTTCTGTCCTTCCCAGTGCACCTGTGTGTACCACGGACGCAGCGATGGCACTGGCAGCAGGTAAGGACACTATTTCACTGTAATAAGTTCATAAAAATAATTGAATACAATTTCAACTTTTTGTGTAAGATATTTATAACAAGGTATAATTTAGGTCCATCCAATTAAATATTAGGGCCAATAAAAAAAGAGTAAAGTATACAGACATACATAGTAAATAAATAAATTCTTAGCAGTTAATCTTGTGTCGACAGATTTCCTAATGTAGGCTATCTGAAGCATTTGCTAAATTAAATGTTTTATTTGTACATTGGTTTAATAATATTTTTGAAGTTTTGGATGTCATTACAGTCTAATTTGTAAAATGTATAGATTTATATTATTATAGTAATTATTCACATATGTTTAAATAAATATTGTCATATTTGTTTGTCATAACTAGCATCATCCACTTAAAGGTGCACTATGTAAAAATAAATTCAATAAAATATCTAAAAACCACTAGGCCAGAGTTATATATTTTGTTCAGTTGAGTACTTACAATATCCCAAATGTTTCCAACTATTTGTAAATCATGAGAAAATTGCTATTTTAACCAAGGAACCGGGACGTGTGAGGGAGTCGCCTGTCAATGGCGTCATATCTGCGTTACCCTTGGTTTTATTTTACAGAAGCACTTTACTCTCACTGCAGTGTGCAACAAGTGTCACAGCAGCCGCCAAGCGAATGCACAGAGTAATGTCATAACACCATTTTTATATTTTATATTCATACTCATGACCGGAAAAGCGGAAATGGAGCCGGCGACTGTGGCATAATAAAAGTCCCGCTGCTCGCGAGGCGTGTGTTGCGTTCATCTTATTAACAATCGCTCCAGCGGCCTTGCTCAGCTCCGACAACACTCGGTCCTGCTCTGCTTCATACTACAGTAACGTTAATAACCGCATCCATGAACTTGATTTCTGCCTGAGTCCTATCCCAATTCTTTTCCACCAGCTGTGAGGTGAAGACCACATGTCCCAAGATTCGCAAGCTTGGCGTCATCAAACTACGCCTTTGTTTTGAATAGGCAACCTCTAGCGGACGGAAAAGTTACATAGTGCACCTTTAAATTAAAAATGGATTTTTAACTATCACGTAGGGTATTAGCTTGTGTTTATCTTAAGAGCTTAGCCTGAGAGTGTGAACACACAATACAGGAAACCATTTTGAATAATCATTCAGTATAACAGAATCAGACCAGTGTAAACATAAATTATACATGTAAAATAATTCTTTGAATTTTACTTTGTGTTCTTTAAGAGACTATATTCCTCACATACAATAGGCTAATAAAACCCACAATGAACACCACCACACAGGCTCATATTGGTCGAAATGATTAATCTCTGCTCTAAAAATCTGCCACAGGTCTGTTCTATGCAATGACCCTGACATGTCAGATATTCCAGTCAACGTCCCCGTGGACACGGTGAAGCTGCGGGTGGAGAAGACAGCTGTGCGTCGAGTGCCCACTGAGGCCTTCTACTACCTGTCAGAGTTGCGCTACCTGTGGATAACCTACAATTCAATCACCTCTGTGGATCCTGGCAGTTTCTACAATCTGAAAGTTCTTCATGAGCTACGGCTGGATGGGAACATGATCGCTACCTTTCCCTGGGAGTCTCTGAGAGAGATGCCCAGCCTGAGGACCTTGGACCTGCACAACAACCGCTTGACTAGTGTTCCTGTGGAGGCAGCACCTTACCTGGTTAACATTACCTACCTAGATATTTCTAGTAACAAGCTAACTACTCTACCCTCTGACCTGGTGGACATCTGGCCTCCATTTTCAGGCATCCTGCCTAGTGCCAATGCTTCGCAAAAGATTGTTCTTGGTAGGAAAAAAATTATGATGACACACCTTAAATGTGTGAAATGATGTTGAACATGCGCTATTTAATTTGATTTTGCATTGACAGTTTTTTTTCCCCATTCTAAATGACCTTAGCTTACTTTGTTGACATAAACTAAGCCAGCAAAACAAACTCAGAAGTTAAGGAGTAAAATTACTAGTATTTTTAAAAACTTGCAGGTAATATAATATTAATTAAATAAAAGGACACTTACAGTAAGTGTACTTAAACCTATGTTTCTATATGTTTAAAAAGTGTATTTATTTATAAAATTACATTTAAGTTAATATATTTGAAATGTACTGAATTTCAACTTTACTTAGTATTAAGTTCAACTAATTGCATTTAATATACATTCAGGCTATAATACATAAGTAAATATGAATATAATTTAATTGTAAAATTAAATGTTGAATTCTGTCTGATCTTTAAATATCTACTGTAAATCTAGCCTGTGTCTTCATGGGCTCTCCCAAGTTAAGTACAAGCTAATCTTCTAATGGGACTTCCAACTGTGTCTGAGGCTCTAAGATTTAAGTTTCTTTGAAGAGCTCATCTGAGAAGAGGATGATTCATGTGTTTGCTCAGTGGCATTTAAAGAACAGATTCCAGCCGAAAAAGAAAGTTAATAATTCCATAGATTTATTTGTGTTTGACCTACTGGATAAAAAAAGTAAAAGTACTCTTGTATGGCACTTGGTGAAATTATAGAATACTTTAGCAGTTGTTGTAGTTGAACTACAACTGCTAAAGTGTTGCTAAAGTGATATGATATGGTATGATATGATATGATATGATATGATATGATATGATATGATATGATATGATATGATGGTGAAAGTTTTGTCAAAGTTTTCATTTAGAGATTTAGGCTACAACAACACTGATCACGGTTGGCTGATCTACATGGATCAATGTAACATTTTCAGCCATCTTGAAGGAGAGGATATTTCAGTGATTTTTTTTTTTCTGTTGTTTACATTGGCCCTGTCCCAAATGGCACACTTCATATGCACTTTCAGTCTTGTGGATTTACAATGGCTGCCGCGTGCGTGTGTCCGTTAAGTCCATGAGCCCGTACGATGTCCCATTTGTCATTTTGCTTGCGAGCGCCCCGTTTACGGTCGATATGCGCCCTCAATGCACACTTTTGCTGAGTCCACACTGAAGAGGTCTCCGCAGCAGACTTCTTCCTGCCGTTACGTCACAAAAGTGCAGACTCGTAGGAAGACCGTGAGTGTTTAGGGTGTCATTTGGGACAGGACCATTGTAAACTACAGAAAGTTAAATTGTTAGTTGCATTGTCACCAACTATTGGCATGACATTCAGGAAGTGACTGTCCTTATTTAGTTAATAAATCATTCACTCAGCAATAATGAAATAAGAAAATCTGGAACAGCGTACTAGCATAGACTACTACTCTTAGTATTTCTGCAATATCTTTATATGACTGAAACTGCAATGCTGTTCCGAATTTAGAATCCCTTTTAATGAGTGAGTCATTGAATTACTGGTTCATTCAAAAATGCTAAAGTAGTGCTTTGCTTGGAGTTATTTCTTAATTGGCAGTATTGTGTTTAAACTGTAAGTTAATTAATGTCATCTTTTTTTATTGAACTGTATAAAAGCAAAATCACAGTCTCAATCATGTTGGTGTGTCTGAATATCAGCATGACTTGTTTTGCCTTAGGCACAACTTAATACAACAGCATTTTTGCTTTTGTGATACTGCAACTGCATATTCTGTACTTTCACCAGGTGCCGTACAAGTGTAAAGACGCGCACAAAAGCACAATGTGACTGGGCATTACCCTGTATCATCAGGATATTAGCAGTTACCACCATCCAGCTGTTGAGTTGCATCAGTGGACCGTCTAATTCCTTGTTTACAGTCAACTGATCTTCATCCTGCCATAGACAGAATTATAGGTGGACTGTGGTGTTGATGTCCAACACCTGATTCATGCGTGCAAGCTAGACAAGACATCCTGGCTTTAGAATTTACAGCAAGATTTACAACTTTCATATTAGATGGCAGTAAACTGGCGTTTTAGTATAGTAGTTTATCAGTTCATGCATTTCTATGGGAATCAAACCTGACTATGGATAGATAGATAGATAGATAGATAGATAGATAGATAGATAGATAGATAGATAGATAGATAGATAGATAGATAGATAGATAGATAGATAGATAGATAGATAGATAGATAGATAGATAGATAGATAGATAGATAGATAGATAGATAGATAGATAGATAGATAGATAGATAGATCTTGCTTGACAGGCTCATGTGACACTGAAGACTGGAGTAATGATGCTGAAAATTCAGCTTTGCCATCACAGGAATGTATTACATTTTAAAATATATTAAACAAAAATTTCACAAAATAGTTTTTACTGTATTTTTGATCAAATAAATGCAGACTTGGTGAGCATATGCGAATTTTAAAATATGTTTTTCATCATATTTAATACATTGACACTGAGATCTACATCCCTGTATTTAAACATTGCTTTCTTAAACAAATATTCTAAGCAAATATTTCAATATTTGCAGGTCTGCAGGACAATCCCTGGTATTGTGACTGTCGAATTTCCAAGCTCATTGAGTTGTCTAAGATGAGCAGCATACCTGTGGTGTTGATGGATCAGTTTCTAACATGCAGTGGACCAGAGAACTTGGCTGGTGTTCTGTTCCAGCGGGCTGAACTGGATCAGTGTCTCAAGCCATCAGTTATGACTTCGGCCACTAAGATCACTTCATCACTAGGCAGCAATGTGCTTCTGCGGTGTGACGCCACTGGTTTCCCTACCCCCACCCTTCACTGGACCAGAGCTGATGGATCCGCAGTCAACAACAAGGGTATGAGGTCTCACAATGTTACTGTGTGCAGTTATAATTGAACATAGAATTTTTTGTGTAGTTGAGTAACAGTCTTCACCTGTCTGTCCAAGTAAAAATGACATCAAACGTAACGGAAATATTTGAGGGATTAAATACACTTTAACGTCTGTCTTTGACTGTGTGCCAATTGTAGACCAATTAACATGACTACATGCTGTCAGACTAGTAAAATTACAGTCAAACTAATGTGTTTACATGAAATTTTAAAAAGTGTGTTAGTCTGAAATGTAACTTGCTAACTAGGACTGCATGATATTAGATTTTTTTTGTGTGTTATTGATATCGGATATTAAATTCATGCTCTTTCTATGTTTTACATTTAACTTACAGTATATCTTTAAAAACACATAATTTAATAACACTGTTAAATGTAATCTGCATGTAAAATGTAATAGCAAATCTCAAAATGAATATACAGTTTTCATACTGTAGCTTATAATTGTGTGATGCCTATATTCATTTACCATAGTGTATTTATTTATTTATTTAGACAAAATAATATAGAATTTTAATATGAGTCCATTTTAATGACTGGCTAACATGAAAATAATTATCAGCATATAGGCCAAAATGTTATATATCATTGCATCCCTAATATAAATATTAGATATTATATATAATATAAATATTAAACATTATTTTTACATTTTAATATATAGATTAATTCATTTTGCATCATTATTTATAGGCCATAACATAAAAACAATTGCTAGCAATATTAGTTCATCCCTAATAATGCAAATAATTACAGCCTTTTTGAGCATAAGATGAAAAATCTGACTGACCCGACTTTATAGTGTATGTATTTCATCAGATTTACATCTCTGTGTTTAACATATTGCTTTCATAAAGGCAGAATAGCAATATTGGTTCATCCCTAGTGTAAACCTACCTTAGTTATAGCAATATATAAAGCATCCTTTCACCTTTTTCTTATGAACTTATTGTTCAGGTTGTTACTCACCATTTCATGTCTCTGTAGTTGTGCAGCAATCTCCAGGTGAGGGGGTCCATTGGTCCGTCCTCAGTTTGCACAATATCGTGTTTAAGGATGCAGGCGATTACCTCTGCAAGGCCAAGAATGTCGCAGGGAATGCCGAAGCATCCATCACCCTGTCTGTGGATGGGGTGCAGGACACGACACAGTCCCCACCGATAAACATAACCAAGCTGCCCGATGGTCAATCCGGGACTTCTTTTGCACGGACCAGGATGCCATTGTATACTTCCTTAAGCCCTGTGCTCACAACCAGAGCTGCCATGACCTCAATGCCACCACTGCCATCCAGGAAGAGTCTGAGACCAGACGAAGGAGTTCAGAGGTCCCCACCTGCTGGAGACAAACCAGCTAAGGTCCAGCAAAGCAAGGGCGGCAAAGGTTTAATGATGAGTGACAAGTTCAAAAAGAAAGCTTCAGAAATCAAAGACATTGAGGTAGTGGAGGAGACAAGTGACACGGCAGTCTTATTATGGACCGCTGAAGGTTTGCCAAGCGATGCGCCTCTAACAGTGGTCTACTTTCCATATGATGCAAAAGACGATAAGGAGTCGGTCGATGCGGAAGTTGGTCAAGGAAAGCTGCTCTTGGAGTACCTGATGCCTAACCAGATGTACACGGTGTGTTTGGTTACTAAGGGTTTGGTTTCTGGGAAAGAGCAATGTGTGGATTTCAGTACTCTGGATAACAGTGGAGACGACGGGCAGAACAAAGTTCTGATGATCGCCAGTGGGATCGCATGCGCCGTTGCGGTGCCTCTCATTGTGGTGCTGCTTTACAAGATCTTGTGTCTTTACTGTAAAGGAAGCAGTAGCAGGAACAGTGGACCAGACGATGACCTTTCAAAAGAGACGTACGTAAAGTTCGAGACACTCACCATGAAACAAAGGACTCTGAACGGGCAGACGAATGATTTGTGGGCACGAAGGCAGACACAGGAGTCAGAGAGGATGCTCCTGTGCTCACGTTCAAGCATTGACTCTCAGATGACGTACAAGAGTGACAGCTCTAGATCCGAGTACCTGTGCTAATGTATGGCATATCGGCTTTGTGTGTTATCCTTTCCACACACAAGCTGTGGCAACATCGGTTTTAAAAGATTAGCTGTTGATGTGCTGTCAAACTCATTGCCTTACAAGACTTATTTTGACTCCACATTTTCGCATTTTCTGTCTCATTTCCCATTTTTAAAAGCCATATTCTTTACCCAATCACACACAATTCTGTATTTCTTTTTATGGAATGCAGTGTACATATATGTTGTGTATTATTGTGTATGCCAACATATGATGAAATAGTGTTATATAGATTCATGATAAATATTATTAAACATTTTTACTGCCTAAAATTGATGTTTTATTGCTTATTAGAAACCATTGAAGATGTATGCCTTTTTTGGTATTATGTGCATGCAGTTGATGAATGGCAATGAAAAGTCAAATATGCCAAATTTACAATCGGTTAACAGCATCTCTTTTTCAGTTTTACATTTAAAATGGCTAGTATCTCAAGTATGTCAGATAAGGTTAAAATCAAGCAGAAATAGACACTTTCTTTGTTACAAGGGTCTTACATAAAGTCAAGCCGATGTGTGTGAGTTTAAATGATTATATCATGCATTCCTCTAAACGCAACAGGTGCATTTGATGTTTCTGTCCCCTCTCAATTTTTTTGTCTCTTTATACATTTCTTCCTCTTTGTCTTTACAAGTTTTTAATAGGATATTTATGTGCACTGTTTGTGTAAGCTATGTGTTTTAATGTGTTGTTTATCTGTATGTGTGCCATGCATGTCATTGAAATATCCGTATTCGTTGTTCCATTAGCATGAAATTAGTGTCAGGGAACATTCTCAAAGGACAGAGCACAACTGTTTTCAGTGTGGCGCTGTCTCGTTTTCAATATGGTCATGTTGAATATGATAAATTTGTCAGGCAAGAACAGCAAAAAACAGCAAGACGATACAATAATTCAAACAGAACAATGATCAAAGATCGTCTAGTGCATGTTTACATATAACATAAATTACAAATGACCCCTCATAGTGTTTCGTGTGTAATTTTATTTTGAATCAGGTCTACTCCCATGTTGACGCATTATGAAAATAATTTATATATCCATTTTTTTATTTGATTATTTGCACAATTTAGTGAATGCCACATTCACAGTCTACACAACTGTCATGTGTACTACCATTAAAAAAAATGTGGATCAGTAACATTTAAAATAATAACAATACTTTTAGACAGCAAGGATGCATTAAACTGATCAAAAATGGCATTAAATGTATTTACGTTACAAAAAAAAAAAGTCTATTTCAAATTCTATGCATCAAAAAATCCTGAAAAGGTATCCCACTTAAGCAGTTTTCAACAAAAGACATGTTCCTTGAGAATGATTTGTTCATCATGTGACACTGAAGACAGGAGTAATGATGCGGAAAACTCAGCTTTGCCATCACAGGAACACATTTTTTTTAAATAGAAAACAGTTATTTGTAATCATTTTTCACAATATTACTGTTTACTGTATTTTTGATCAAATAAATGCAGCCTTGATGTGCATAAGGCAAGAAATGGTATGTAAATTCATTATTACGTAAATTCATTAATATTGATCTCTAGTTAAGTCATCAGAATATAAATTATTGATTATCTTTTTTTCAGCACTAGTCTATCTCTATCAAGTCAGTTCACTTAGTGAATTATGTCCAGCGTGACGTCCTGTGAGTGTGTATCAGAGCAGACATTGTGCTACATTTCCTGTTCTGCTTAAGTAGAACAACAGAGCAGCTGTTGTTGCTGTACCTGCCGCAATTTTCCCAGAGCAATGCCTCTAATTCCTGTAACAATATGATAGCTATTCGTATAATAAGATTGCGTGTACCGGCATTTATAAGCTCCGCCCCCATCGCCAACCCCTGTGATTCTTCACTGTGGGGGCCAGACAGAGACTATGCAGACACAACAACACATTAGTTTAATGGTGTGTGTGTGTGTGTGTGTTCATGTGTGTGTGTGTGTGTGTGAGGGAGGGACCATCCTATTACTCATTAGCAGCACAAAAAGGTGTGTCCACTCCTACTAAATCACATGCTTGGACTGAGAAAGGCCAGGAGGTGAACTCAGGGTGACTTGTGTTATTCTTTTAAGTTGCAGTTTTTGTGTTGCTTGAGTTCAGGCTCAGAGTCTTACATCAGGGAAAACCCTCTTCTGAGCCCTTGCTGGTCTCACCATGTGTCAAATTTACCATGGGACTGTCAGGAATTTCATACTTTGCTTCCAAAACAGCTAGAGAGCAGGAGGACTGGAGAGATTGAGGCTCTGTGTGTATGTGTGTGCCTGACATAAAGCTGGCCATCCTACAGGACTCGGCTCTGTGCAAAAAAGACACCTCTGGGATATAGATGCACTTTTTGGAGTCTTTTCGTCCATTTAGTTGAAGCTGGTTGGCTGTGCGTGTAAGATGTGTGGGGGTTACGGCTGCATGGTGTGGCGCAGTGATCGAGGAAATACCTAAGAGGAGAGCCCTGTAGAAACTGAGATAGGATTATGTTCTGGGGGACATTAGCGGCCACCTTTCTCTTGTGGTTCTGGACGGTGAGTATGGGCCCTGCCAGAGCTTCAGGCCCTGCTGAGGGAGCATTATGCTGGGGTGGACGAGCCTGGGCTGCTGGGAACTTCAGCTGTGTGGGTAAGTGCTGTTGAAGTGTGTATTATGAAACAAGTTATGCATTATAGGGACCCTTGTGAAAAAGACACTTTAGCATAATGGTACTTTTAAAATGATTACTTATTATGAAAAGAATTACTTTACAAATAATATATTTAAGTGCAAACTGAATGCAATGTTTTCAGACACTTAATTGCATGTTATATTATAGTTTAAATTTATATGCAGTTAGCTGAACCCAGTTATGGTTAAACTACTGCCAAATACATTTACATGCGTTTATGATAAACTACAATTAACACAGTTAAAATTAAATACTTTAATAATAGTATGTCCTTTAGTATGTTAGTCAACACATCAAATTATGGGCACTTCTTTAAAGTATGACAAAAAATTATAACACAATAATTTAAAATGATTTAAAACTTTATTACAAAATTTACTTTTTAAAAGTGTACTCTGTTGAAGTACACTTAGTGAGCTTTATTTCATATTATCTGCAATACACTATATTTTTTTATTTGTGCACACAAGCTCAAATGAGATTTGAGAGCTACACGCAGAGGGGAAATCATTTTTTTCATACAAAACTATCAAATAGTCTCAGAAGACTGAAATAAAGCGAAGGACTTTTATGGCACTTTAATTGTAGTCACAAGCTATTTTCATTGTATGTAGAGAAAAAAAGCGCCATAAACACTCTTTTGTTCCACAAAGAAAGAAAGTCATACATGATTGAATGACATGAGGATGAGTAAATGTTGACTTAATTGTTTTGGGTGAACTATTGGGTGGCCATTACATGCTATGAAGAGATAAAATCTTATTTGGAAAAAATTTAATAAATAAATAAAATAAAAACATTTTAGGAAACACTAAATCATAAGTGTTTTTGGACTCATTGCCCAGATTTGCTGCAGTGAGAAAATAACTTTACCCTCCCTTCATGAATCATAGTATTTACTGTAAGTCTTTTAAATATCAAATCATGCATCCTTGATATAAAGAAAAACTCCCTTTAAAAAAGCTGAAGTTTTGATTTACTAGAACTAGAACATCAGAATATGTTTGCTTTGATATACTCATCTAAACGTTAAATTAGTGGCTATTGAATGTAACCAAAACCATATTCAACCTTTTTTCGTTATTTGTCTCATATCCTAGCAACATGGCTGTGGGTTTGTGTAATCCACTCAAACAACTTCGAAGGCCTCCACTATGGTGTGTGTTGCTAGGTTACAGCTGCTTGATTTCTGCAGGCATCTGTGAGATAGATGTGTGAACCTCTCCCCATTAAAGCATGAAAAGACCTGTCACAAAGCAACATTAATTCACATTCTGAATGACATTATAGGTGCTAATATGGGTAGGGAATAAAGAGAAAATAATTAGCAATGTTATGACCCAAGAAAGAATGTCAAACCTCATTTATCAAACAGCTTCATTTTAGGGTCACACCATAAGGTTTCAGGGAGGTTTCATGTTAAAGCTATTTAATTTCATTTAGTGAATACAGCCACTAACATACAATAAAATCAACATAACATGTTCTTCCTCACAACTCTGAGCTTAAATCTCACACCTTCCTTTTTCAATAGAAAATAAGATCTAATCTACAGACCACAGTTTTAAATCAGATTATGAATTTATTGCAGAACATTGTAGGTTAACATATGTGACCATGGACCACAAAACCAGTCAATAAGGGTCAGTTTTTTGAAACTGAGATTTATATATCATCTGAAAGCTAAATATTGAATAAAAAAATCTAAATATTGAGAAAATCACCTTTAAAATTGTCCAAATGAAGTCCTTAGCAATGCATATTACTACTACTAATTATTTTTATATATAGAAAAATTACAAAACACCTTCATGGAACATGATCTTTACTTAATATCCTAATGATTTCAATATTGTAATGCATTACTTTTAAAAGTATCTTTCCCCAACACTGATTAGCGCTGCCTATGGAGCTAAGACACGAGGAAAGGAAGCAAGGATGCACAAATAAGAAATGAGAAGCACCCCAAGTCTACAACCTTCATTGTTTCTGGACCAACATTTCTACCAACCAATCACCTTGATCTCAACCTCTTATCCCGCCCCCAAAATCAAAGGGCCGTGATTGGCTGGCTGATAGAAACGGTATTACAGGGAAAAACAAAGACATGTTTACATTTTGTGAATCATGTTTTACCTTTATGGACAATTTATTTCGTATTAGTCAACTATAATTTGATATTGTAAATATATTATTTGTGGCCAGTTTAATTTAAAGTGCTTGTTAATGCTGGTGTTGAAGAATTACAGCTGCAACATCTCATAATGTACCTCAAAATGAGTAACTTATGTTATTTTAAATCCTGCTAATTTTGTTTTGGAGGTCTCCTACAACAGGTTTACATGCATCAAAGGTCAAATTTACCATAACTGAACTTCAGCTCTGTAGACAATAACGATGGCGCCGATTTTGCCATGTCAATCCGATCGCGAGTCCGATGACGAGACATTGGAAGAACTGGTTATTCAACCCGAATCTCCAACGCAAAGGACGACTTGAGCGAGATGTTTCACAGTGATGTACTACTCATTTTGAGGTACATTATGAGATGTTGCAGCTGTAATTCTTCAACATCAGCATATGTCCATTTACAAACCCATATGTATATTTCTAATTTGCGGGAACTGTAACTGTATCAATAACAGCGTACGTTAGCCGAACATTAACATGAATGACTGATAATAACATAAACGTTTATAAAACAAATCTTGCTCCATCCTTTATCTTTACTCAAGAACAGATAATATGGCCCACAGCTGACTAGCAGAAGTATTTCAGTAAGACAGTAATAACGCGAGTAAGACGGAAACTTACACAATATAAACCACAAAACATTCGTATTGGCGGTTCAGAGTCGATTCTTTCTTTTGGGAGACAATAACTTTATTTATCGTGCATTTTCGACTTTACAACTTTGGAGAACATTTACAATCACAAACAGCTATATTACACACCGCATGAAAGGGAATATTAGAAAAAAAGGGGTCACTTTAAGATTGGAAGAAAGTTTTGAACAGGAAAATGAGATGTGCACATAAACTTGTTAAAATGGTTGTTAACTTCAAATAAGGCTCCAATTAGAAATGATGCACTGCAACATTCACTGCATTCAGTTTGTATCATTTGATTAGGTCTGTCAAAGCTTGTATTTGTGTCTTCAAAGATCCTGAGCCTTACCTATTACTTGGCCTTGGAAATGGCATCCAGAGGATGAACCTTGATGGTGGGGACCAGAGAAGGATCGTATCTAGGGTGGGAAGGTCTATCTTGTTGGACTTCCATTTAAGTGAGGGGACAATGTTTTGGGCTGACACACATGCAGGGCAAATCAACAGGGCAGGACTAGATGGAACAGGCAGACAGGTACCTTCTGAAGACCCATTATTGTTAGTTTAATTTTTTTTTTTTTTTTTTTTTTTTTTTTTACATATGAAGAGTTCAGATGCAAAAGCCTCTAAAAGTCACTTCGGTCAAAAATGAGATAACGATACTGAGTGAATGCTCTCCGCAAGTTCATAAAATACTTTCACTTCAAAACCACTAAATCCCAGCCTCAGCCCATTCAGAAGTACTGGTACTTAGGTAGAAACCTATACACAGGAGCCTGACAAAAATGCTTATTTTAAAGAAAAACCATCAGATGGATTTAGAGGCTTTTGCTTCTGAAGTCTTCATATACAGTCTAAATATGATGAATACAGTATTTTAATTTTGAATGTCATCAGTGATTGTTTGGAGCCTATTCAAAGCCTTTGGTTTATTCTTTCAGAAACTCCTCTCATCGGTGAAAAGAATCACTGGTCTGGCTGTGAACTGGATTGAAAACTCAATCCTCTGGAGCAATGCAGATAAAGGAACGATACACAGAATGGACACAGATGGGAGGAATGAAAAGACTGTCTTGAGAGACCTATCTCAGCCCAAAAGTGTTGTTGTTGATCCAAATGACAGGTAAAAATAATTATAATACAAAACTATAGTCGCTCGTGAAATGGAAAAATGCAAGAATTGGAATAATAGGAATAATTTACTCATTTTAGGTGGATCTCTCCTGAAAATTAAAAAGCACAATAATACAGATTTATTTTTAAACAAATATTATTTACTTTGTATTTGTAAAAAAAAACAAAAACAAAACATTAATAAATAGGCATACATGAAAGTACATACACTTCAATGGCAATAAAGTTGTTAGCATATTGAGACACGGCTTGTGGAGCAAGAGGTCAGACCTGTTACCCACAACAACATGTTTTACATTTTTTTACTCTGTTCTCTCAGTAGTGTGCTTATTGACTCTCTGGGAGAATGAGGATGACTAAAGACCTTGTCATTTTCACAGTTCTTCTCAGGACTGTGTTGCTCAAATCCTAGTTTGCTTGCTAGCTATAAATGCTGGAGCTTTCAGACGTTCACATTCTTTCGAACATGGCTGGCACATAGGTGCAGTTTTAACAGGGTGTCTCCAACAGCATTCTACAGATGCACACTGGCCTCACTTTTAAGTCAAAGGACTAGTCTGAAGAGATAATCAAGTGTTAAAAAAGCAACCATTTTGGTTTCAATACAATTAAATCAACATTATTAGATATTCATATTGGAAACTTATTTCAGTATTTGCATTAATGCAGAATGGATCATTTAATTTATATATTAAAACTTAAAAACACTATTTTATATATAATATGTAATATTTATATTATGGATGCACAATATAAATGTTGATAATATTTTCATGTCATGGACAGTAACTAAAAATTGCTTATATTAAATTCTATACTGTTTTGGCTAAATAAATGAAACAATAAAATCTATCTTTTAAGTGAATTTATGCATCACAACATTATAATGAACAGTATGAAAAATGGATGTTCATTTTGAGATTTGTTAAAGATTACATTTAAAGTATTAGTTCACTTTAAAAGGAAAATTACCCCATGATTTACTCACCCTCAAGCCATCCTATTGGCAATATACACTCACCTAAAGGATTATTAGGAACACCTGTTCAATTTCTCATTAATGCAATTATCTAATCAACCAATCACATGGCAGTTGCTTCAATGCATTTAGGGGTGTGGTCCTGGTCAAGACAATCTCCTGAACTCCTAACTGAATGTCAGAATGAGAAAGAAAGGTGATTTAAGCAATTTTGAGCGTGGCATGGTTGTTGGTGCCAGACGGGCCGGTCTGAGTATTTCACAATCTGCTCAGTTACTGGGATTTTCACACAGAACCATTTCTAGGGTTTACAAAGAATGGTGTGAAAAGGGTAAAACATCCAGTATGTGGCAGTCCTGTGTGCGAAAATGCCTTGTTGATGCTAGCGGTCAGAGGAGAATGGGCCGACTGATTCAAGCTGATAGAAGAACAACTTTGACTGAAATAACCATGGATCCATCATGCCTTGTTACCACTGTGCAGGCTGGTGGTGGTGGTGTAATGGTGTGGGGGATGTTTTCTTGGCACACTATAGGCCCCTTAGTGCCAATTGGGCATCGTTTAAATGCCACGGCCTACCTGAGCATTGTTTCTGACCATGTCCATCCCTTTATGACCACCCATTCTCTGATGGCTACTTCCAGCAGGATAATGCACCATGTCACAAAGCTTGAATCATTTCAAATTGGTTTCTTGAACATGACAATGAGTTCACTGTACTAAAATGGCCCATGGCCCCCACAGTCACCAGATCTCAACCCAATAGAGCATCTTTGGGATGTGGTGGAGCACGGAGCTTCGTGCCCTGGATGTGCATCCCACAAATCTCCATCAACTGCAAGATACTATCCTATCAATATGGGCCAACATTTCTAAAGAATGCTTTCAGCACCTTGTTGAATCAATGCCACGTAGAATTAAGGCAGTTCTGAAGGTGAAAGGGGGTCAAACACAGTATTAGTATGGTGTTCCTAATAATCCTTTAGGTGAGTGTATTGTGCCTAATTTATATTTATGTATTAAAAACTGTAATAAAATGTTTTGTAATTAAAAGTTTTGATACCATTATTTTACATTATTTTGACATATAAACTGAATTAATCTAAATATGTCATTAACAATTTTGCAGAATAAGTTGAAGGTTACAGAGATGCGAGATGATCTATATGCAAATGATGTATAAAAATGCTACACTGATATGTACAACTTTTTTTCCAGATATATTTTCTGGTTGTCAGATGGGGTGACTTCCAGTATCCAGCGTTCAGACGTGACAGGTGGGAAGATGGCAACAGTGCTGAAAGTTGCAGCCAGACTGAAGGTTCTGGCTTTAGACCACCGGGACAGGAGACTGTTCTGGGTTCAGCAAGGCCAAGGAGGGCACACTGCAATGGGCTCCTGCAACTATGATGGCAACATTATCAACGTCTTTAATCAGCCCTTCAGGTAAAATTGAGATGTATCCTTTATGTAAAGGATAATAGTTAGTAGTATTGTCAGCTGGTCTTTATCACCCTTCAGGGAATATTTTTTTGCGATATAGACTGGCTGACAGTAAATTATCTGCCTTATTAAAGAGATAAATCAAGTTTATACAATACAGATTGTTTCAAAGCAGCTTTACAGTGATAACAGGACAGTGATTAAATGATGCGAAGAGTTCATTTCGGATGTAAAGCCGCATTAAAAAGAAAATAGTGTCATTGTTCAGCTAAAGTCATTTTAGTGTTGTTCCGTTGTAAAGATCATCAATTAATTCAATTAAATTAGCTATCAGCTCTGCTAAATCAGTTAAATCAGATCTGCAGAAAACAGTGACATCATAGTCCAGCTCAGTTTAGTTCTCACCCAATAGTGTCAGTGCAGTCAAATCAATAATACTGTTGAATATTAAAGCTGCAGTCCATAAGTTTTGCCTCTTTGTCGCCATCTCTGTTTGAAACCTGCAATTGCAGTTTTTTTTGGAATTATCATCTTTACTTGGGTCGTGCATTGGCATGCCTCCACAGTGCTGATGAATCTAATGTTTTGAGGATTATGTGTGGCTGTCAGTCACCAAATCGGTGTGGATACTGTACTTCGGAATCACAGATTCTACGTCTTGGAGTTTGACCAAAATAACAAGTTTTCCCGCAAAATGTAATCTGAACAAGTAACACGCCTGCCACTTTTGTTCTACCAACTGAAGAAAAGAGCATTACAATAAATCGCGCCACCAACAGAGATTGAATCTAACGATCGCTTAGCTCATATCACATCAAACCATGCAAATTATTATTATTGTTATACTTTGTTAACAACATCAGCATTGCGTGACTGTGTATTTAATGTGTATTAGCATTACATGTAGATTTTAATTTCTGTACAATCTAATCTATTGATTTTGACTCCGGGTGAATCTCCAGTTGTTACTGATGATTGTCGTTTGGACCTTTCTGGATTACAATCCGCCATCAAAGGGATAAGTTTTTCAATTTTTTCAGCTGCTGTGAGAAAAAGACTATAAATGATCCGCCACCTGCAGCATCACCACATGCGATATAGCCTATGTATACAGACATGACGTAATGACGCAAAGACATGCTTGAATTTCCCACGGAACCCACCATTACCACTCTAATTATAACACATTATTACAAGCTTACCAGTTGTGAATCGGGCTAATGTCAGAAGATAGTTTTGAACACTGGCTAGTTATGTACTTGGTTGATTTTGGATAATTTTTAACCAAAAGGACTGCAGCTATAAGTGATACGATAAATTAAAATGATGTATTCAGCCGATAAGTGATAGCAATATATTGCCTCCCTTTTTTATATTAAAAACTTACATTTTTTCACATATTAGCTATACTTACAGTAAAACAAGAAGTATTTTTACAGTAAAGATGTCCTCCCTGCTCTACCTCTAGGCCACAGGCTCTGAGGATGACGATTTTTCTGGATTATGTGTACCTAGCAGACATTAAGTCAAAAAGAATAACAAGAGTAAACAAGTACACAGGGGGCAGAAGGGAGAAAGTCAATTCCAAAAAGATGTCGCACCCCCTTGCTGATGTCAAAGTGGTACATCCCATCAATCAGCCGGTGGTGGAAACTCCAACTCCACTCACTCCAGGTTAGTAATACAAGATTAAATGATTAATTGCTTTAATAAAATATGCTGGAGTATTTGCGTTCAAAATAGCTAAACAAAACATATTTGAATAATTATTTATAACAATTATTAGATTTTCCAATTATTCCACCCTTCTATCTATAATCCTACTGTGGTTATTGACCAATGTCTGAATAAGTATTCCAGTCATCCATGTGATAATTACTTTAAGTGAGTGTTAAATGAAAGCAGTCTTAATCTAAATGTAAAATTATATCATATGTAATGATCATGTTTAATTAAATATCCAATATCCACTGATAAGTGATAGTGATATATTGTGCCTCCCTAATTTACATTTATATTAAAAACTGTGATTATTTTTTATATTAAATACAGTTAAATGATTACACACTCAATGTTAACTCTTTCCCTGCCAGTGTTTATAGTATTTCACTGGAACTAAGGGGCCAAGCCCAACCCCCGAAAAACAACCCCACACCATAATCCCCCCTCAACCAAACTTTACACTTCACACAATGCAGTCAGGCAAGTACCATTCTCCTGGCAACCGCCAAACCCAGACTCGTGCGTCGGATCGCCAGACAGAGAAGCATGATTTGTCACTCCAGAGAACACGTTTCCACTGCTCTAGAGTCCAGTGGCGCGGTGCTTTACACCACTGCATCCAACGCTTTGCATTGTACTTGGTGATGTAAGGCTTGGATGCAGCTGCTCTGCCATGGAAACCCATTCTATGAAGCTCTCTACACACTGTTCTTGAGCTAATCTGAAGGCCACACAAAGTTTGGAGGTCTGTAGCTATTGACTCTGCAGAAAGTTGGCAACTTCTACGCACTGTGCGCCTCAGCATGCGCTGACCCCACTGTGTGATTTTACGTGGCCTACCACTTTGTGGCTGAATTGCTGTTGTTCCAAATTGCTTCTACTTTTGACCGTGGAATATTTAGTAGTGAGGGAATTTCACAAATGGACAGGTGGCAACCTATCACGGTACCACGCTTGAATTCACTGAGCTCCTGAGAGCAACCCATTCTTTCACAAATGTTTGTAGAAGCAGTCTGTAAGTCTAGGTGCTTGATTTTATACACCTGTGGCCATGGAAGTGATTGGAACACCTGAATTCAATGATTTGGAGGGGTGTCCCAATACTTTTGGCAATATAGTGTAGATGGAGTAGATTGAGTCCATCAACACCCTCAAAGCTTCACAGTCCTATGTCACTGCCTAGGTCGACATTTCATTCGGTAACGTTATGCAGTTTTGATTTATATGCTGTTTAATGTTTGATGATCATGTTGTTTTACATATGCATCTGCTTACATACGCTGTCACACTTTTTTTCTGTTTTGATCTGGAGATGCTGCGCTCTGTCTGAAGATGTGTAAGAGTTAATTGTATTCAATTAGCCTATTTGCATTCAAAATGAAGTTATAACAATTACTTAATTGTTCCAATTATTCCACCATACTACCGATAATCAAACTGTATCAAAACAGGTAATTAAATGTTCTTATAATTATCCTAAACATCACATAAAGGTCTGTGAATGGAAATAGATGCAGTTTGTTCTTTTGCAGGCTGCAGTCGACACACAGGAGAGTGTGTGAAAGTGTGTTCCAGTCACACTGACACTGGTCTGTGCCGCTGCAGGGATGGTTTTTCCCTCAGTAAACAAGGCAACTACTGTGAAGGTACAGTCTCTGTTTCCTTTGTGATACACAGTAACATCTAAGATACATGATAGCATTAATGTAGAAATGCACCGCTTTTTTATTCTTTTGTTCAAAATGTATTCGTCTGGGGGAAAAAAAATCTCACTCCTTCTAGATATTAATGAATGCTCCCTGTGGAATCACGGCTGCTCACTGGGATGTGAGAACGTTCCGGGCTCTTACTTCTGCACCTGCCCTAAGGGTTACCTGTTACTGCCCGATTTGAAGACCTGCCAAGGTAGGGCTGGAGAATGGGGGATGGATTATGAAACACTAACACTAGTAGCATACATATCAGTGAGCTGGAAGCTGGGTCAGGGAGTGAGAGAATTCTAAAAGAAAAAGGGCTAGAAAGAGACAGAGAGCATCTCTTGACTCCATTGTTTATGCTCTAATTGTGCATTGAGGCAGAGCCGGACAGCGCAGTGACATCAGTAATAAGGAACACATTTAGTCAGCAGCTTTGCCTGGCTAAGCAGGTCAGGAGCAAAGTAACAACGAGATTAACGCTCAATACAGTTCTCGCATCTGTGGACTCTCATAAGCACATGCAATCAAGTTTGTTGTCATGTTTTGCTGTCCGAATATTCACAATGATTACTGATGAGTAAATGCCAATACATACATTTTTATAGAATTATAAAATAAATTCTGAAATAGATTTTATTTATGATAAATTAGAAATGAATTTAGAATAATAAATACACTCAAGTTTGGAATGGAGGAAAAATTTAGACGTATGCAAAAAAAGAGATTATTTTAAAGTTGTCATGAAATAGAAGTTGCAATACAAGAAAAAAAAAAATAGGGTGGGACATGATTCGATCGGTAATCGATTATCATTGGATGGTTGTGGTTTGCTATTGCAGTGATGTCATGCGAGTGACAGGTTGTCCTGCCCTCGTGCCAGTAAACAAGTCATCAGAGATAAAGGGCCCTATCATACACCCAGCGCAATGTGACACTAATTTCAGCCCAACACTGTTATCATTTTCACATCCAGCGCCACATTGTTTAAACCGCAAATGCACTCGCGCCCACCTGTTCGCCCATGGGTGTGCTGGTCTGAAAACAGCGAATCCGCCATGGTGCAAGCACAACTGGCTTTTAAAGGGAATGGGAGATGAGACTCTGATCGGTTTATTGCATGTTACACCCAAAAACACACCCACTAGGTACAACCCTTTTGGACCATGTGCCGTTGTTGTTAAACTAGCAAAAGTGGATTTGGATACGACCATTCGCTTAGATTCCCTCCCTCTTGCAGAGACAGAGTTAGTTTGGTTAATGATTACGAGGGCACATGAATTTATGTGCACGGATAAATCATTTATTAAATACTGCAATATTGCTTATTTCACTTTTTTGATTTCATGATTTTAAACATAGTTGAGAGTGAAATTATCACATTATCTTCTTGTTAACTGTCTCAGAGCATCACATGCTTTCACTCACTCTGAGCAATGGACCCTTTTCTCACTTTCACTTTTGTGGGTGGGATTATGGTCCTGACATCATAACGGGATTGGAAAGAGTGTCCCGTTAAGAAGCTTGTTTCCCACCATATGACTTCCTCAAAATCATTGGCACTGGTGATAGTATTATTCCTATTTTCGAATAAAAATAAATGGCTTCTTCTTCTGTAGCTCTCTGTATTTAAATCTGTTTTAACTGCTGTCATTATTTAATGTAACTAGATTGGAGGCATTATTATTATATGTATCCATTGTTAACCTGAATAAAACAAAATTTTCTAGACGCTTAATTGATTTTAGGACTGGTGTTTTGTAAATATAGGATGATTGGATTTGGGATTGTTAGGTGTTCAAATAAGGACTCTCTGATAGGCACAGTGCCACAAGGTCTGTTGGTTTAGACTGAGAGGTGTTCATGGAAACACTGGGGTGAGAATTGATCATCTGAGGACAGGGCTTTTGGAGAGAGAAGAGAAAGATTGAGGCCATTAGCTTTAGACTTGTTTGCATTACCTTGTCATCCAGCAGCAGGCTGCTCAGCTAAGAACAGGTCATTCCATTTCCCGAAGTGACCACGCCATCCTATTAATACTCGGTTTGAGAAGAATATGTGAAGTGACCATTAAACTGAAATGGCAGGTTATGTTAGGGCTGTCAAACGATTAATCAGCACTATTTTAAACCCTAACAGTTGATATTGACCTTATAGTTTTTATGTTTGAGAGTCCCAGAGATCCTAATGATTTATGTGTAAAATAATAATAGTAATTTTGAAATTTACTTTTTATCTACTATGTTTGTATTACATTTCTCTTAACTAATCAAAACCAGGTACACAGATAACCAGTATCCATTCAAGTAATGTTTGGTTTGGGATCAATTTCACTCCTAATTTGCATTGTCGAGGAAAAATATACAGTAAACAAAATCTGGATATGTGAGAATTCCCTGCATGTATTATTCAAATGTAAATATATTATTATAATAAATCTTCAAATTCCAAAATATTACAAAATACTTTAGGAGTAAATGCATTTTTATTTGTATTTTAAAATATATTTTAGAAAATATAAAAGTATTTTTAAAATATATAAAATAGCCTAAAATATTAAATATAACTAAGATGTATATTTATACAGTCAAACCAAAATTTAATCAGGCGCCTTCAACATTTTTTCACATCAGTTTATTCGCTATAGTTTAGAAAATGGTGATAAAATATGACAAGAACTCAAAATTCATCTTGATAATGTCAGATAACTTTGATAGAAAGGTAATAGATCATACAATCAACCAATCAGCTGTCAGCTGTTAATTTAAGTACACAATTAGATAAAATCAATTCAGGTCTATCTGTCTGTCTGTCTGTCTGTCTATATAGTTGTAAATGGAAGAAAAAATGGCCTGCTTACTTTTGTCTCTGTGTCTACAGAGACTAAACCATGTGTGGAGAGTGGTACAGCTTGTGATCATGCATGTGTACACACAGCAGAAGGAGATGTGTGTGTGTGTCCAGAGGGATCTGTGCTAAATTCTGATGGCCATTCATGCACAGGTGTGTATGCTTTTTGCAAATCAAAAAATATTAAAAGCCACATTTTGTGTGCAAATATGACTGTTTTCTTCACCATTGTCTGTGTGTTTCAGGCTGTTTGTCTGCGGATCGGGGGGGTTGCAGTCAGTTGTGTGTGACTTTATTTCCAGGCAGGTGGGTGTGTGAGTGCCAGCCTGGATACCAGCTACAGCTTGATGGTAAACACTGTGCTGCCGAAGGCAAGTCCTATAAACTTTCTTTATATTCTACATTCTGCCAGTGTACCTATCGGTCTCCCACGTTTTATCTCCTAGAATTAAGCGTATCGTTAATCAGTATTTAAGTGCATTTGCTTCCAATGACCAAGAACACCTCTGGAATCTCTTTACTTTTTTTTTTTTCAAGCAGGACCTCCATCGTACCTGTTGTTTGCCAATGTAGTAGATATAAGAAAGATTAACACAAATGGCAAACAGAGCAGAAAACTGCTGGAAGAACCGAGAGGCAATATCATTGCTGTGGATTATGATCCAGTGCAGAAAAGGGTAAAAGATCACACAAACACGCAATCAAGAACACAGTCAAAAGACGGTGTGAGAGTTTATGGATTGCTCAGGCTGAATATGCCACTGCAGTTATAATGTGTTTAAAACTGCCATCTAGTGGACATAAGATGTAATGCCATATGATGTAAGGAAACAGAATGTATTTTACCGTCATCTAGTGGCCACAGAATATACGTGCAAGAGGATACAATTTCATTCATGTACACATTTGACACGGTACATACAGTTGCAATCGAAATTATTCAACCCCCTTGACCTGCAAGACATTTTGCTGGCAAAAACAACATTGTATAAAAACAATTCAACAAAGGCATCAGTAAACTATTATAGAAAGTTTATTAATACACATTTGAGTGATTCTGAGAACATAAAGTTGAAAAAAATTGGCTCTAAACATTAGTGTTTAAAATTATTCAATCCGCAAAAGTGCAGAATCTTTTATTCTCTATAACCTCCAATAAACGCTGCCTGTAAGCGTTAGAAGCTTCGGTAACCTCTCTACTGCAGTCTCGGCCCATTCCTCGCTTGAAAAAGCTTCCAGATCACTGATCATTTTTGGTTGTCACGTTACCACTGCTTTCATCAAATTCCACTAAATATTTTCAATGAGATTTAGATCTGAAGACTGTACAGGCCACTCAAGAACATTCCGCGACTGATCCCTGAACCAGTCTTCAGTAGATTTGGATCTGTACTTTGGGATGGCTGTCCTCTGCACCGAAGTCATCACTATCTTTGCCAAAATGGCCTGATACTTCAAAGAATTCATGCTGTCCTTCATAGTCAAGATTTTCACTTTCTGCAACGGCAGAGCACCCCCATAAAAAGACTGGACCACCTTCGTGTTTGACCATGGAGATGGTGTTCTCCTGCTCATAAGCTTTGCCTTTTTTGCCCCAGACATACTGCTGATCCATGGGTCCAAAAAGTTCCAGTGTGGTCATATCACCCCATAAAACATTCTTCCAGAACTCCACAGGTCTATCCAAATGAATTTTAGCATATTCAAGTCAGCCTTTTTAAGTTCTTCTTTGTCAAGAGTGGCATTATTTAAAGATGTCCCAACATGAAGGCCATGCTTAGTGTTCTTCTTCAACTCTGCACTGAAATGTGTTTTCCTCCTTTCATCAGGTCATCTTGCAAGTCTTTGGCAGTAAATTGAGGGGTTTTCTCAGTTGCTCTTATTAAATATTTTATTCCCCTGAATCATATTGTGCTTTTTCCTCTCAAAACCAGTCTCTAGGAACTTTTTGTGTTTTGGAAATCTTCTCGTAGCCATAGACCTTCTAATATAATAAAACATTTGTTCTCTATAGCTTTTGTGAGAACTTTTTTGACATATTTGCTACTCAACCTTATGAGCTAAATGTATGTATGTGTAACAGTACAAGCTAATTCAGTTTTGTGGCTTAACTGTGTAAAAATGTTGTACCATACCATACATATAAGTGACTTAAAAACAGCAGAGTTGAATAGGGTCGAATAATTATGACATAGCTGTATTATAATATAAAATCCTCAAAAGCATTACGTTATATATTATATACATTATCGCTTTTCATTTTCCACTAAACTGTTATAGATGCATTTTTTTTTTCTTTAGACAAACCTACAATAGTAAATTATTACAGTCTCCGGGGTTGAATACTTTTAATTGCAACTGTATATTAAGGGCTTTCTTCTGTCCCATTCAAAATGTATCTGCCCCAAGTTTTTTTTTTTTTTTTTTTTTGCTTTACACAACATCATAGTTATGGAGGAAAATCCTGCAAATAAATAAATGAACAGAGGCAGACAGTAGTGAAGTATTTTTACTCTGCTCAAGTACATTTTGTTTTTCTTTGGAAAGCATTTACTTCACAACATTCCAAAGCAAAATATTGTACGTTTTACTGCACTACATTACAATATGTCATATTGAATATCATTTACTACTTAATTACATTAAAAATGTAGTACTTTCTTTTACTCAAGTAAAAGTAATTCAAAGTTTTACTTGAGTACAAGAAAGTACTAAATTTTTATGTAATTAAGTATTAAAGGCAAAAAGTTTGTAGTGAAGTAAAAGTTTTATATACTTGAAAAATGAACTTGAGTAGAAAGTAAAAAAATACTGTTCACCTCTGTAAATAATCTTAATCTTATAATTCCCAACCAAATCAGAAAATATTTATTTATTTAAGATTATTTTATCTTATTTGTTTTATGTCCTTGAAATCCTTGAAATTGTAACCAAATAATGATAATGTCTCATGGAAGTAGTCACTTGGGTTTGTTTGTTTAGGTGTATTTTGCAGATAAAGGCCTGAAGCGTATTGAGAGCGCTTCACTGGATGGAGGCTTCAGAGAGATGCTGTTCTCCACTGGACTCGACTCACCTGAGGGTCTGGCTGTAGACTGGGTCCATCGCAAGCTATACTGGACTGATAGAGAGTGGGTTGCAGATGAATACAGACACACTGCCTTAACTTTCTTATTTGCTCAACTGACTTTACCATTGTGCTTTTCAGATTATCTTCTATTTCCCGCAGCAGTTTAAATGGCCTTGATAGAGAGATTTTTATAGATAAAGACATCCAAAAACCCAGAGGCATTGCCCTACATCCTCAGGCACAGTAAGACCTTTGAAACTGCATGTTTTTTCTATACAGTTTGCCTATCCTGTAAACTAAAAATTGTACAAGGGCCACAGCCATTATCTTCCATTTATCTTCCATATCCATTTATCTTTTTTTTTCAAAGGGAAGGTTCGGCAAAAAAATTACATTTATTTAATCAACCTCATGTTATTCCAAGCAGCATTTTTCTTAAATATTTGTGGTATGAATTAAAATGGATCTTGACTCGTAATCATACATGAACTTCTCATCTGTGTGTCTGGAGGAAGGTGTATTGGACAGACATGGGTAGTCGTCCTGCAGTGGAGCGGTCAAGTCTTAACAGAGACATGCGTGAAGTTGTGGTCAACACCGGTCTGGTGTCTCCTAGTGGACTAGCTGTGGATCACGGCTCCCAGCGTCTGTACTGGTGTGACCTCAGCAGAGGTGTGATTGAGTCGGCCAAGCTGGATGGTTCTAATCGCCATATACTAAGTGAAAACCAAGTAGGTGAGGCTCCTCTGCCAATAACACACACAAACCTTCAGTACACAAGCTAACACCCACCAACCCACCAAATGCGAGTAGATTTTAGCAGTGGTGTGTAACGCAGGCACTCCTACTAACCACTTTGGCGGGTTGAATTTTTCACCTCTCCGACAGTGAGTTGACACACAAACCCACCCCGCTTCACTTACTCATTTAATTTGCTCCAGATGAATATTGTTGCTGTTACAGGGCTTAATTTCGGCATGGGATTGCATGTATTGCACATAATTTTACTCATTCCCACTCACACCTAAAGTGCGCTCGCATAAAGCCGCCTCTCATTTCTAAATTTAGTTCTTTTTCACTGCTTATTGCACTTAAACAGTGAAATACACACCAAATAATTTCAAATGCAGGTCTTGGCGAGTATTCACGTAAACACAGTCAGTTATGTTTTAAGTGAATGTAAACCGTTGAGAAAGAACTCATGTGTAAGAGTATAATGGATCCGTGCGTCAGGTCTTAAAGTGACAGCAGCTTAATAAACCTGCCAAATTATGAGATAATATAAAAAAAATCTATATGGCAGTTTTTCACTATGGTATCAATGTCAATGTTGTGGCCAGTGGAAATGCTGAGTAGCTAGTAACTTTGGAAAACCATTAGCCAAAGCTAACCACTAGTGGCTGGTGAGCAAAAAAATGTCATGCCCTGACTGTTTGTAAACATGGAAGTGATCACATACTGCTGTTGCAAATCTGATTTTATGCTGGTTTATGTGGTAAAAAAAAAAACCTATAGACAACATGTTTTTCTGTGTGTAATATGTTTTCTGTTTTATTTTTGCTTTGGCTAAGGACGCCCATTTGACGTTGCAGTATTTGAGAATGTGCTATGGATCAGTGACTGGGAGGGTTACCTGCTTTACCGAATGGACATGAGAACTGGACGAAACCTTGAACATGTCCATGATGACTCTATCCAACCAGCTTCTCTGGTTGTTGTCCACCCTCTTGCCAAACCGGGTACTAATGCTGTGTCCTATTATTAGCATATCTACTTTGGGTTTAACACGTTTGATCAATTTAATGCCTCTTTGCGGCATCAATTTTTTCTTATTACTGACCCCAAACGGTAGTGTATTTCCATAAAAGGGTACGCCAAATATGTGAAAATATGAAATATGCTCTGGTCAAGCTCAGGCCCGTAAACTTTAAAAAGTAATTTAAAAAAATTAAGAAACATTTTGATAGAATATTTCTCTTAACTCTTTTAACATGAAAAATTGGCAGTTTGACAGACAAAAATGGCAACATCTGCTCAAACCAATGTAGTGATATTATTTTAAATTCCACTGAACTTATACTTTTTATATGATTTCCATCTTCTAAAGAATTGTGTATTTTTTTTCGGTATAGTAGGACATAACTAGAAAGACTCAACAGATGCATGTTTCTTTCTCCTAGGAGCAGATGTTTGTCTTCATGAAAATGGAGGATGTGCCCAAGTGTGTGAGAGCAGACTAGGATTGGCTCATTGCTCATGTAACTCAAAGCACGTTCTTTCAGCTGATGGAAAAGGTTGTCGGCTATTATTCACTGGTCAGTGTAATGAGAATTATGTTAAATTACAAATAATTAAAAAAAAAAAACAATCCTAAAATAATTCATTAAAAAATCAACTGTTTGCATAAAAAAGAGCTGTATTTTTCCACATAGAATCAGATGATGGTGAACCAAGTGATCATCTGAGAAATAAAACACTGAATGATGAGAGCACACCACTGGCCATGCTTTACACAGAGAAGATGATTTCAGGTAGAACAATATTCACAACAGTTTCATTCATCACAGACAGGATATTTGTTTCTCATGTTCATTGTACAATTTTTGTTTGGTCGCAGAATACTGTGATTGACTAATAGAAATCAAGTATTCCATAAATGAACTTGAGAATGATGTTCATTTCTTTTAGACCAGGATGACTGCTACTCTCTCAGATGTGATGTGAACGCTCAGTGTGTGCTGCAGGAGGGCCGAGCCGTGTGCCAGTGTGTGAGAGGTTTCACCGGAGATGGGGAATTGTGTGTGGGTAAGTGTAAGTCTGTGTGTGTTTGCACTACATGTCAGATGATTTTGATTTTGTATAGACTGAAGCAGCAGGTTTGTGATGTATGTGTGAAACTGAATTTGAGTGTAGGGATATTGATGTTTATGTGGGTGTGGTATGCACCTGTTATTGGATGTATTGATCAGTCTTTATGTAAATTTAGGCTTGTTTAGATGAGCACATACAGTATTGACAACATGTGTTTGTGTGTGTTTGCATAGACATTGATGAATGCAAAGTAGGCCTGGCAGATTGTAGTATTTATGAGGCGGAGTGTATGAACACAGCAGGTGGATATTTCTGCCAATGCAAGACTGGATTCAGTGGAGATGGTCACACACTCATATCAACTTGTTTACTGAACTGCTGTATAAAAGTTTTAAAAAAACGGTAAGATTTCTTAAATGTTTTTAAAGAAGTCTCTTCTGCTCACCAAGGCTGCATTTATTTGATTCAAAATACAGAAAAAACAGTATTATTGTGAATTCTTTTTTCAATTTAAAATAACTTTTTTCTATCTGAATATATTTTAAAATTAAATTTATTTCTGTGATTCAAAGCTGAATTTTCAGCATCATTACTCCAGTCTTTAGAGTCACATGATCCTTCAGAAATCATTCAAATATGCCGATGTGCTGCTCAAGAAACATGTATTATTATTATCAATGTTGAAAACAGTTGTGTACAATTTTTTTTTTCAGGATTATTTAATGAATAGAAAGTTCAAAAGAACAGCATTTATCTGAAATATAAAGCTTTTGCAAAGCTTTTACTGTCACTTGATCAATTTAATGCATCCTTGCTGAATAAATGTATTAATTTCTTCAAGTTCTTTCCCAAAAAAAAAAAAAAAAATTCTGACCCAAAACTTTTGAACGGTATAGTACAATGTTACAAAAGCTTTTGAACTTTCTATTCATCAAAGAATCCTAAAAATGTTTTACACAACTGCTTTCAACATTGATAATAATCATAAATGTTGCTTGAGCAACATTAGAGTGATTTCTGAAGGATCATGTGGCACTGAATACTGGGATAATGATGCTCCAAACTGAGCGTTGCCATCACAGGAATAAATGACATTTTAAAATATATTCAAATAGAAAACAGTCATTTTACATTTGAATAATATTTCACAATATTACAGCTTTTTTGAATTCTTAATAACATAAATGCAGCCTTGGTAAGCAGAAGAGACTTCTTTAAAAACATTAAAAAATCTTTTGACCATGTAGTATGTGTATATATATGTATATATATATATATATATATATTTCTGTGATATGCACTACTGTTCAAAAGTTTAGAGTGAAAGCCATTTGTTAAAGATTTCTATTTCAAATAAATATTGTTCTTTTGAACTTTCTATTCATCAAAGAATGAAAAACAAATCCACAAAAAATAAGCAGCAACATTTTTTAATAAGAAATATTTCTTTAGCACCAAATCAGCATATTCAAATGATTTCTGAAGGATCATGTGACACTAAATTGCTGAAAATTCAGCTTGTTGATCATAGAAATAAATAACATTTTGAATATATTAAAATAGAAAAGTTTTTTAAACGGTAACATTGTTTTACAATTTTACTGTATTTTTGATTAAATACAGCCTTGGTGAGCATAAGAGACTTCTTTCAAAAATTCATACTGACCTTAAACTTTTGAACAGTTGTGTATGTGTGTGTAATGTGTATGTATATATGCTGATAAGCTACTGTAGCTCAAATTGTTCAAGAAGTTAATGCTGGTTCCGGTAGAAAGGTGTCAGAATACACAGTGCATCGCAGTTTGTTGCGTATGGGGCTGCAGGGGCCTATCCACCGCCGAAAGCGCCAGCAGTGGGCATGTGATCATCAGAACTGGACCATGGAGCAATGGAAGAAGGTGGCCTGGTCTGATGAATCACATTTTCTTTTACATCATGGTCGGGTGCATGTGCGTCACTAATCTGGGGAACACATGGCATCAGGATGCACTATGGGAAGAAAGTAAGCCGGTGGAGGCAGTCTGATGCTTTGAGCAATGTTCTGCTGGGAAACCTTGGGTCCTGCCATCCATGTGGATGACTGGAGACCATGTACATCCATTCATGGAAATGTGAATATTACCTGGTGGCTGTGGCCTCTTTCAGCAGGATAATGCCCTGCCACAAAGAAATTGGAATGGAAACAATTCAGGAATGGTTTGAGGAGCAATACAATGAGTTTGAGGTGTTGCCTTGGCCTCCAAATTCCCCAGATCTCAATACAATCGAGCATCTGTGGGATGTGCTGAACAAATAAGTCTGATCCATGGAGATCTATACGTGTGTGTGTGTGTGTGTGTGCGTGTGCGTGTGTGTGCGCATTACATATTTTTCCCAATTACAGAGATCTTTATGTGTGTGCATGTGTATTTCACAGATATAGATGAGTGCAGATTAGATATGCACGACTGTGATGTAAACGCAGAGTGTTCGAATGCAGTAGGAGAATATCAGTGTAGATGTCGATCTGGGTTCGCAGGCACTGGATTCAGCTGTCAGGGTGAGATTCATCTTTTGAATGTTTAAACTGAAACAGCACCTTCTCAACTTCATGTATTGTAGCTTTTGTTTGAGTTGTCTACATGGTTTATGTATTATGTGCCGTTATGGCTTGATGAGCAGTTATTTGATAGGATCTGATAATCTGAGTTTGTACAAATGAGCAATGCATTGACATTTAGTAGAACTGTATGATGCAACATAATAGTGACCTCATTTCCATGCTCTGTTTCATTGCAGAGGAGTTTAAGGGCGCCTCCACTTGGCCGAGTACGGGTAGTCCACTTGATGTCACATCACCATGGCAACACAATAATGTTGTGCAGAGCTGCCCTTCCACTCATGATTCGTACTGTCTGTATGACGGAGTGTGCTTCTATTTCCCTGAGATGG
Organism: Paracanthobrama guichenoti; assembly: GCA_018749465.1. Taxonomy (NCBI): domain Eukaryota; kingdom Metazoa; phylum Chordata; class Actinopteri; order Cypriniformes; family Gobionidae; genus Paracanthobrama; species Paracanthobrama guichenoti. Next base: position 19,192,234 of record CM031956.1, on the reverse strand, counting down.
AGTCTTATGCCTGCAAGCAAGTGTTTGCTTATATACTGTAGCTCCTGTCATGCAGAAACTTTAACCTGCTTTATTTAAATTCTCATGATCCGCATATTCCACAGTTTCCTTTAAGATTAAAAGCTAAAATTATTTTTAAAATGTGGCTTTAGTTAATAAGCAGTAGATGGCAGTCTTGTGCTAAAAATGATTTGGCTTATTTTTTTATTGAACGTTTGCCCTTGACAAAAAGGACACAGGTTAAGCATATTCAATTGACCAATTTATTCTTATTGTCTATTCTCTGTCCACTGACTGAAAAAAATAATTCTGATGAATTTTACTGATGCTTTCTGTGTGTGTGTGCTGCAGCTGTGTGTTAGGATACATGGGTGAGCGCTGTCAGTTCAGTGATCTTGAATGGTGGGAGCTGCAGCAGGCTGAAGAAGAGAAGAGGAGGAATATGGCTATAGCAATGTGTATTGTGCTCTTCATCACCCTTCTGTCCATCGCTGCCTGCATCACTTACTGCTACGGGTGAGAGTGATAGACAAGGTTAGCAGGGGGTCAGAGATGCATGTTAATAGCACACTTATTCTCAATTAATGGAGGCAATGGATTTTTAAAGAATAAATCATATAGATTATTAGAGTTTTTTTTACATGACTAAAGGTATGTGGTGGACACCTCAACAATTGAATTAAAATTCTAGTTCAATTCCTGAATTTCAGTGGAACTTGATTTGAGGTTGCACAAACAATGCAGAATTGCAACTTGAATTATAACAAAGTATCTTTTGAAGTAGGATTATTAAAAAATAAAAATAAAAGTTTGTCAAGAAATAATTTCAACGTTGGCTTTAATACAAATTTAAAAAGCTTTGAAGGTTGAATGTTTATTTGCTGGTTTACAAGGCAAAGATGGATGGATGGATGGATGGACAGAGACAGATGGATAGATAGACAGTCAAATAGATAGATATAATTATTTAAGATGAACAAGAATCGTGTTATATTTCTTTAAATTACAATTTAGTAAATTCTTCATCCTGTCATATCAATTCAAATTTGTGGGTGTTGCCAATCTAGTTAAAATTAAAGGGGCTAGTTCTTCAATTCTGAATTTGCACAACCCTGCTATTATGCTAGTCAATAATAGTCTAGAAAAACAAAAAGTATAAAATTGAAAAAGGAACAAAACCAAAGCATCTGCCACATTTTCAATCTTAATGCCTCCGATTTGTAGTGGATTCAAGAGACGAGATGAAAATAGAGACTGTGATAAAAATGGCTCGAAAACAGCCTTTTTCCATTTCATCAAACACCTATAATGGTTCAATTGCTGCTGGTATGGGTTCATTTCCCTGCTTTACCGGTTGAACAGCGTGTAAAAGTGGCATTAAATTGTTTATTAGGAGAGGAGGTTGAGGCTAAAGCCAATGAAACATTTAAAGATGTTTTCATCCCCTTGAGCATGTGTCAGGAGACTTTAAACACACACACACACACACACACACACACAAAACAGCTGGGTGATATTTTCCTCGCCCTGGATAAGTATCTAATTCTCTATGCCTGTGTTTAGGGGGTTTAGTGACATTGAGCCGTGGTATGGTGTTTTCTAAAGCAGCATACTTATGTTGGGTTCCTCTGGCCCCTGCTCTTCAATGCAGCAGTTGCACGCTTTCAATTACATGCTTGGTTTAGCTTGTACTACAGCAATTACACATCAAAATGGGTCATTCCTATGCCCCAAAATGGACCCAGTGATCTATAACCTTATTTAAAACTACATGGGTGGCAATTTTTCCGTCTAAAATTGCGTTTTTCACTTGGTTACTCGTGTTTCCATTTTATTTTTCTTAAATTTTTCTATCTATATCAACTTTACACACCCTTTAACACTCTCGCATACAAACAAACACGACACTGGTTTGGTTTATGCCAAAGCCCATTATTGCCCCAGGTGCAGGGATGAGACACACATATCAAATACACATGTTTGTAATAATGCTACTTATTATACCTTCACATCTCACTGCAGGTCTCCATATTTCATTCTCACTCAACAGGATCCAGAGATTGGTTTTGCCCTCTGTGTCAGTTAGCAGGGTGGCAATCCATGAACGGAAAAATCAAAACACCTCAGATTACTATTTACATAGATATGAGGGTTATGTGATGACTATAATACATTTCATAGGAGCCAGTTCAATGAATCTGACATATTTAGCCTCTCAGAAACAAGCAAACAAAAGAAATGTATTCAAAGGCCATTGAATCTACAGGACTTCATATCTAAAGCAGACAATGTCAATGATTTGCTGTTTATCAGGTCTAAAACACATTTTGGAACATGTCCCTCAGAGGATGATGTGGGTGACATAAGCATGAGTGAGGACAGTTTCACTGAGATGACAACAGCCACTCCACAGGTAAGATACTTGTTCCGAATATCAGTTTTTGATTTTTCTTTGATTGACTTCTTTGCTTTATTTGGATTTACACATTGTGTATATAGGTCTATGTGGTTTTGGACACCTCTCCCTGCAGTGACGAAAAGGTCCTACATGTTGTAGGTTGTCCCAGAACAACATGCCCCTCTTGCTCTTCAGACGCAGGTAAGAATCTCCTTTCTCATGTTTTCCCATAAGTTACAGCCAATTTTTGTTTCAGTTGTTTTAAAACAATCTTTAGAAGTCCAGATAGAGATGGGGGTGAATGACAAAAAGAAAGAAGTAATATATTTATGTCCTCCATTGGCAACTTACAAAGGCGGCTGTGAAAATAAATCTGCATTATTTATCGTTTGATCTTTCATTCAGAAAAGGGTGGGGGTTGGGTGGGGGGGTGTATATTTTATATCATTATAAAATAAATGTTTTTCTCTAGTTCACATTGGTCACAATTATTGGCACCCAATTATTGCAACCTCCTTTTCCCAAGATAACCACTCTGAGTCTTCTTCTATAATGCCTGATGAGTTTGGAGAACACCTGACAAGAGATCAGAGACCATTCCTTCATACACAATCTCTCCAGGTCCTTCAGATTCCCAGCTCCATGGTGCTTCTTCTCTTCTGTTCACCCCACTCATTTTCTATAGGGTTCAGGTCAGGGAACATGGCAAAAGCTTCATTTTGTGACAACTAAAACCTGGTCTAATAGTAGCGCAATAGTAATATGCACGTCTAGACAGGTGCACAATGCGCGTACACTCTGCTTATTACACACACAGGGAAGCGCAGCAGCACCCAAACATGCCAAATATTAAAAATAAAAGGATTACAATGTATAAAGATAAAAATGCCTACATGTTATATCAGAATGACCTATTTGCAGTAATGACGAATGAAATTGGCTACTTATTTAACCAAACGTGGCAATACACACATATTTAAACTGACTCGTCAGGTTGAGGGTGTCTATATTCCGCCATGTGAATAGCAAATCCGCCATGGTGTAAGCGCAACTGGCTTTTAGAGGGAATGGGAGATGAGACTCTATTGCACGTTATGCCCAAAACACACCCATGACTCATTAAGAGAATAGGGACAACCCTTTTAGACCATGCACAAACCATTTTTTTCCTTTCGGATACACCCTAAGTGCACTTGCGCCATGCGCTTTAGACCATGCACTTAAATCTGTAAAATAGGGCCCCTTTAGTTGATTGGAACTTCTTAATTATTGCCCTGATGGTGGAAATTGGGATTTTCAGAGCTTTGGTTATTTTCTTACAGCCACTTTCTATTTTGTGAAGCTCAACAATCTATTGCTGCACATCAGAACTATATTATCTGATGAATGATTAAGGGAAATTGGCCCTAGTGTTTCCTCGTATTTATACTCCTGTGGAACAGGAATTCATGGCTGGGCAATTTCATGCGTCTAGTTACCCTGGTGTGCTAAAAAAAAAAATTTAATTGTATGGGTATATACTTCAGAGATAGTTTACTCATAAGAATTTCTAGACAGCCGCCTTTGCTTATATTTACCAAGGGTGCCAATATTAGTGGAGGTCACTGTGTGTGTGTGTGTGTGTGTGTAATATAATTTATAATATATTATAATAATTATAATATCACCCACTTTCTTATATGTATTGTGTGTGTGTGTTTGTTGTTGTGTGCTTTTTTTCTTCTAGGAGACAGTTTTGCTTCAGAAAAGACTGAAAAGCTACAGAGAGACAACTGTGGTCTGGATATTGTCAACTGCTCTGTATCCTGCGATGCGCACAAATTGCTGGGTACAGAGAAGACCACCAATAATCTCATCTCCTTAGAAGACCCTCAGGCAGCACCTCAGTGATTCACCACACAGACTCATCATTGGAGGCTGACCCATTAACTAATGTCAATATGTTCAATGTTCAAAGTCACTATCATTCAGTGTTACAGTACAGCCAAATGTGGGAGTGCACTCAAAATGAGGCTGTTTGAACAAGTTTCCACATTCAAGTTGCACCAGTTATTTGTCAACAGATTTCATACACATCACTCCTGGTCCGATAAAAATACTCCAGTCATGCTTGCATCACTGGACTCTCAGCTGATCCACGTCCATTCAGTACTATCAGCAGCTTTACCACGTTGCTCAAGAGCTAATTACACTACAATCCCCATCCTCCACAATCAGGACTTCTGATATTCCTCTTCAAATCAGATTGTCATTTATCTTGATTTATGTTGTAACATTAAATTATTGTCATTAAGAATATGATATCTGCAATATCCTACATTTATGTTGGTTCTGTTCCATAGGTTGCATGGATAGTTCTTGCCCAGAACAGAACCATAAAACAAATTGTACGCTAATTGTTAATCATCTTTGACAATAGTGGTCCTGACAGAAAAGTAGGTCACTATCTGGTAACTCTTTGAAGTAAGAAGATGCAGGGATCTATAAAAACAGCGCATATCCTTCAAATGGTTTTGTGCAATATATAAGAGCTATAGGATGTGTTGAGAGACCTAAGAGGTCATCTAAAGAGTGTGATTTTGAAGGTTGCTGGCTGTCATCACATTTGAGCCATAAGCCTCATTAGACATGGAACCCAAAACCCTTTTTTCAAGTGATATGTTGTATTGCATACTAGCTCTGTAAATAGTAATGTAGTAGCGATGAGATGCAGAGCATATTGACTAGGATCTTATATATAACTTTCTTTATATTATAACTGTTAAAACTGTATATTAAAACTGTCATTGTTTTAATAATGGAGCACAGTTGGTTTGAGCTGGTGAAGAGGAAAACAAGACACATCTAGCTTTGTGAGCAAAAAATAACATGTACTTGGCCTACTTTGCTTCAGGTGCTATAGAATAATATTTCAGGGGCATATCTGGGCCTGCTTACATCGGCATTGGTTTCACAGAGAGACTATATAAAACACATCTACGATGAACCCACAATAAATACATTTAAAAAAGTATCAGGTTAAAAAGAATCAGGTATCAAAACATTATTAAACATAATGTTTGGTATCAAAAAGATAAACAGATTTCAAAACATGATATTTAGGCGAATTAAAGTCTCAGATTAGTGAATGAATCATGCATAATTTTTTTAAGAACAGGAAAGTGACAGAAACCTCTGCCTCAGTCAAATTTCTCACAAGTCATTGGAAAATAAAAGCAATATTCTGGCAGCAAGTTATATGTATATCCGTGTAACTATCAGACAATGTATATGCTGGGATTATAAGGTTTTAACCTACATGCTGTTTTGAGCCGAAAGGCTAGAACAAAGACACTGAAGGACAATGTAATAAATTAGACCAGAAAGTACAACATCCAACCTGATGCCTTTTGTTCTTACTCCATTTTTTTAATCTTAACATCAATAGCAATAAAAATTATGTTGGATATACACCAATCAGGCATAACATTATGACTACCTTTCTAATATTGTGTTGGTACCCTGTTTGCTGCCAAAACAGCCCTGACCCATCGAGACATGGACTCCACTAGATCTTTGAAGATGTGCTGTGGTATCTGGCATCAAGATATTAGCAGCAGATCCTTTAAGTCCTGTAAATTGTGAGGTGGTGCCTCCATGGATCGTACTTGTTTGTTCAGCACATCCCACAGATGCTCGATTGGATTGAGATCTGGGCAATTTGGAGGCCAAGTCAACATCTCAAACTCGTTGTTGTGCTCCTCAAACCATTCCTGAACAATTTTTGCTTTGTGACAGGGCACATTATCCTGCTGAAAGAGGCCACAGCCACCAGAGAGTACCGTTTCCATGAATGGGTGTACATGGTCTGCAACAATGCTTAGGTAGGTGGTACATGTCAAAGTAACATCCACGTGGATGGCAGGACCCAAGGTTTCCCAGCAGAACATTGCCCAAAGCATCAGACTGCCTCCGCCGGCTTGCCTTCTTCCAACAGTGCATCCTGGTGCCATGTGTTCCCCAGATAAGCGACGCACACGCACCTGGCCATCCACTTGATGTAAAAGAAAACGTGATTCATCAGACCAGGCCACTTCTTCCATTGCTCCGTGATCCAGTTCTGATACTCATGTGATCACTGTTGGCACTTTCGGCAGTGGACAGGGGTCAGCATGGGCACCCTGACTGGTGTGCGGCTATGCAGCCCCATACACAACAAACTGCAATGCACTGTGTATTCTGACACATTCTATCAGAACCAGTATTAACTTGAGCAATTAGAGCTACAGTAGCTCATCTGTTTGATCGGACCACACGGACCAGCCTTCGCTCACCACGTGCATCAATGAGCCTTGGCCGCCCATGACCCTGTCGCCGGTTCACCACTGTTCCTTCCTTGGAGCGCTTTTGATAGATACTGACCACTGCAGACCCAGAACACCCCACAAGAGCTGCAGTTTTGGAGACGCTCTGACCCAGAGCAATTATCCTCCGGCCATAAGTTACAACTACACAAGTTATGTGTCCAGGAACGCCGAAAATTTACGTCAGAATGGCTTTACCAACGATCACACAAATTCATTCTGCTCGTGTTTCATGAATGAGGCCCCATGAATGACAGTAAAATAATTTTAATGAAGAAGTAGAAGAAAAAAAAAACTGCTCTATATGTAAATAAATATGTTATGTAAAGATCATTTGTTGGTGCTTCATTTGGTCTGGTCATTGTGTGCTACACAACATTCAGATGATGATTACAGTGCTTAATCTTCAGTTGAAAATCTTTGTTAACATCTATTGTTGGCCTACTTGTGATTATTTATTCTATTGGCTGCAGCTGCTTTATAGGTGTAATGGATCAATGTAGTTTTGTTTTGTTTTTTTTTTTTTTTTTTGCAGACAATGAAAGAAACAAATGGTCATGAGATGAGTTTGAACACATTATTATTTCATTAAAGTTATTTTCTTGTTTTCTTTCCATAGACAGAATATTATAAATACAGTTTACAGATTATTAGAACCACAAACTCACAGTGAAGAATCTCTTCATATTTTTAGATGTATATGCAAAGTGTATATAGCATTCCCTCATCTTTTAAATATACAATTCCATTTATTTATTTAGTAGACACTTGTATCCAAAGCGACTTACAAATGAAAATAAGCAGAAGCAATTAAAGGAAGAACACAATACAAGTAGCACTATCATACTAACTTTCTGTATAGCAGAAGTATAGGAGAAAATGACTATCAGCAACATCTGACTTCTTGACTAAGGTCAAATATCTGTTAGCTAACGTTTTGTTTGGAGGAAGATCAAGCCCACACACTTAGCACACACGCTCGCCTTTAATCTCTTTTTCTTGCCATCATCACTTGCCCACATATCTATTGATTTTCAGAGAGGGTCCACTTATCTATATATTGCTCTCTGATATGATGAACACTGGAGCCCAGGTTGCACTCCAAACTGGGGGGAATGGAGCTTGTAATAGAGATGAAATTGAACCTACGTCAAATTCCCTGATAACACATCTCCCAAAAGCCAAGAGACTCCAAAATGAGTGGACTTGTTTTCTTTAACCTCTCAGCATTTTGCCATCTTAAATTTCCAATGGTCTCAAGGCTATTTTGTGTCATATTTGTGACTTTTTCACTGTAGACTGTTTTTATAGCCGAATAATCCTAGTCTCATTTTATAACACTACAGTGGAGCCAAAGGAGGTTCATTTTATAATTGGGGGCACATTTCACATCAACAACAAAATTAAAACAATATGCTTTCTCAATTAACTGTTATTGCTATTGGATTCAGTTTATACAGTATATTTCCTCATTAAATTGGACAGGTAACAGTTTTACCATTTTGACCCACAATTTCAATGGCAAGCTTTGTCTGACCAACCACAATATTTTCTTTACCAGATTAAACTCAAATTTAAATATATATTTAAACAGGGATCATTAAAATATTGAAAACCATAACTATAGGTTGATAGTAGATTTTGGGGGGCTATGATGACATCATTTGATGCTGGTCACATGATTTTGTGATAAACCCTTTTTAGTTGCAGGGGGTTATTTGGTTTGTGACAGGTGACAGAACTTTCTGCAGACATGAGAATGTTTTCTTAAATCAAAGAAAATTCAATTTAAACTCAATTTGTTATTCAAATTTCATAAATACATTTAATATGAAGTTTACTTTTTTATTCATTATCTTAAACAGAAGAAACACTCATCATTTCAAAAATTAAAAATTAATTGCAATTTAAAAAAAAAAAATGAATTCATTAATTTTAAGCAAGTACCTTAATTATATGGTGCACATAATCGTTGTGTGAGATTGTATGCTTTCCCTAATAGATAAAATGTGATTTATTTAAAGAAAATTGTTAGAATATAATTATCATCAATGGAAATGAAATGTACTCTAAATTGTAGAATAACTGATATCACAGTTTAATTTTACTTTTATGGTTGAATTATCCCTAATATTGTTGGTTTAACTTAAAAAGTAAGTAACCTTAAAATGTTGAGTTCATTGAAATAAAAAATTTGAGTTAATGCAATGAAGGAAATGGGTTTAATAAATAGAAACTCAAAATATTATTGTATCTGAACCACAAATTAAAAATAGTTTTTGTGATAAATCATGGAAAAAGCTCAATTTGGCATGTTTCACTGCATTATAACAAATAAAACAATTACGCAATATGCTTACAAAATCTTTTAATACTATTTGAATAAAGTGTGATGTCAATTCTCAAAAACTATTTCATTGTATTAACTCAATTTTTTTATTTCAATCAACTCAAAATTTTAAGGCAAAAAGGTAGCTTACTTTTACAGTGTAATAATTATCCTTCCTAACAATTTCAGTATGCCCTGGCTGGAAAGAGCCAAGTTTTCCCACTTTTTCCAACTGACAAAATGTGAATCAAGATCTGAAACAATCTGGCCACACTCCCTCTCTCAGCTGTAGGGAATTAAAATGGGGGGATCAAAGGATGAGAGAGTTAATCCACCTGAGAGTGAAAGAGAAAGACAGCGGAGAGAAAGAGAGGGAAAGAGAAAAGGTGTGCGAACAAAGGTGTTTGCGGTTGGCCTGCGACAACGGATCAGTGTCTTGCTTTCAGCATTCTTTTTTCCCCCATCCTTTTCCCTCCCATTAGACAGGAAGCAGTTGGTCTGTGCAAAAGGTGCACAGATGAGGAGACTAAATAAGGCATTAGATGCCCACTCAAAGGCTTTGTTGTTGATCCTCCAGGTCAGCGCAGAGCCCTCGTGGCCTGTGACCTGCCCAGAGCTGTGCTGCTTTGCTAGGCTTTGAGTAGATTTAGTGCAAGGGATAATGCATGAATTTGGGCACAGGCACATGTGGTGAAGGCTCAATTCTATCGACGAGGATGTCCGTCAGTGATGTTAGGTAGATTACTTACAAATTGTAATCCATTCCAAATGACATGACGAAAATTGCAGTTAGTAACGTAATCCAATACATTAGCTACACATTTAAGGTAATATAATCTTACTACTTTTTGATTACTTTTGACCTAACTCGATTATCACATTTGAATAGGACAATCTTGTACCATATTGATATAGAAATAGGCCTATAAAAAGAAAGAAAATACATTCCATTCTTTGTTATCAACAACATGAAGTGTATCAAATATTACATTAGGGTTTCCAAGATTGGGGTTCATGATGGAACTGCAGGGGGTTAAAAAGCTATTAAGTAATGAAATCATAAAAATTTAAAACCAGTTTGATATCGTGGCTTCACTTCGCGCTCACTACTGCGCAGACTCGAGACCCAAGATGTCAGCGCCATATTTGGACAATGGCGACTTCACTTCAATGGAAAAGAGTGAAGGCAAGTCGTCCACCTTTATTATCTTTTAAAATTTCCTTTCTAAAAAAAGCCTACTTGTGAAATCACATCATAGGCTAAAAAAAGTAGTTGAGAAAAAAATAAAAATCATAATACCTATATTGTTCCGAACATAAGACAACCCTGATTATAAGACGATGGCAACCCAACGCCCCATCGACAATCCCTAACCGCAAACATGACAGTCACGCTATAGTAAGCTTTTCTTTGATTAGGCTTGTTTGAGACGCGCCTTGCCTCGCCTGAAATTCAGCCGAGACTAGGCGGCTGCAGTGAAGGGAGGAGTGAAAAAAAGTGCAGGCAAAGACGGACAGTTCTCTCTTCTCGTAGTGGATCCGACACCTGCGAGATCAAAGGCGGATATCGCGGGATTCGCACTCTTGCGCTGATCAACTGGATGTTGCTGATAAACTCGATGTAATTTAAGTTCTGTTACTTTTATATGAAAATAAATATTATGAACAAGACACCCAAAGTTTTTGTTATTTATTTCCATTCGAAAGACGTGTTTATCAGTAATTTTTACTTTAATTACATACATGTTTTTATATATATTTAAAATAAATATGACAACAATAACATAACCCACAGAGAGATAGCACTGTCCTTGAGTTTGGGAATATTCACACAAAAAAATATATCAGAGTTTTAAAATCAAACATTTAAAAAAAGAACCATACGTCACAGTTGTTTAAACCAATAAGCATTAAGATGTGTCGTCAGTGAGTCGTTTCCCATCGTGCTTTTGCTCAGCAGTCGGTGCAGAGCAACTGCTCCCGACTGCAGAATCCGACACGGTTTTTTGACACACGTCAGCATGACATCAGAGCAAGTCGGACCACGTTCGGACACATTTCTAACCGGCATGCATTTTGCGGTGATCACCGGTGATCGGTTCTGCGCAGATTTAGCTAATCTCAAACGAGCCTATTGTCTTTTTGCCGACCTTCAAACATTACACTCTGACGCACCGCATTTCTTGGCACACTTGTTTTACCCGTATTTAGCGCCACCTATTGTCATGGGTGTATTATTGACATGCAAAAGTCTATGCAAGACGTATTTCTAAGAAAATCTTATATTCGGAACAATACGGTAATCTACTGTAAGAATGACATGTAATTACTAAAAACGTAACTGTAGTTTGATTACGAATATTTTAACATAATATAATTACAAGTACTTAATTTTTGGAATCTGATTACATAATCCAGATTACATGCAATCAGTTTCTACCCAGCACTGCTCGTCAGTCCCGTGATAGACTGAGGACTGTGAGAGACCCATGCACAATATAGACAAAAATGTAACCTGTTCTTCTCTGAAAATCTTCCCCCATGCTCTCAAATCTCATTCACTTTACTCAGATAAATGATGACAGGTTTGGGGTCAGTGATGCCATATTCTTTCTTATGCCTTAATCATTTGCATTTCGACGTATTTGAATACAAGATATTTGATCTCTGTCTGAAGGTAAGATTAGTAATGAATTATAACAGTCTTTTAATACAAAAAAGCTATTATATGGCTTTATAAGACTTATAACAAATAAGTTGTGGACCATGCAATGAAAGTGAATGGTGACTGGAGTTGCATTATGCCTGAGATCTGCTTCTGTGTTCCAGACAGAAAGTCAAACAGGTTTAGAATGTCACAAATTGTATTTTCACAGCGATCACTTTAATAACCTAGCTACTAACAGTAAATGTTGTACTTTGCAGGGATCTTGGGCTGGCATAGCAGCCTATGCTGAAATAGGCCTACAAGTTTGAACCGGGATGAAAACCTTTTATAGCCTAGAATAGATCTGAAAGTGCCCGGATGATCTATAGAAAACAAGGGAAAAAAGACGCCTGACAGAAAACAAGCTGTTGCACCTTTTGTTTTTTACCTCAAATGTCCTTTGTGAATATTTTATTTATATTGATTGCATTTTGTTGAAACGGAGTATTGACCAACAGAAAGTGACTTCTGTCTGCGCTGTGCTTAATACATTACGTCGCTACACTGTTGACAATTGAGAATTGACCTTTTTGACCATTTAATTTCACTGAAATTTCGCAAATGTAACTGTACCTTTAGTCTACTCCGTTCCGTTGCAACATAAAATGCAATCAATATAAATAAAATATTCACAAAAGACATTTGAGGTAATTAATGAGTCGGTTGCGTTTATTAGCCTGCAACAGTAGACTTCGGTCGCGTTTCCGTTCCAAGTTGACTATGGACTTAACCTAGTACAACGTGTCTCGAATGGGTTCACGAACGTCACGTGATCTCAAAACGTAGGCTCCTGCCACACGAGAAAATAAAGCGTATAGGCTGCTGATTTGGAAATGGAAATAAATAAGCTAGGTGTACAATGGACATATATTAATATTAAATCCGTTAATAAACATAAAGCCTATAGGCTATCTCAAATTTCCTATAGACTGTAGCCTCTATGCACCATTATGACATTTACTTTCTGCATTAGGCTTGCATCCACAGTCTTTTTGTAGAACATAGCTAGAAATATATGTAGAACATATATCCATAAATCCACCTGTAAAGCAGTTGCACTTTTAAAATATATTTAGTAATGACTCTCCATTAGAGAAGGCTTGCGTTAGTGTCACCTGTCCAGTAGAGGGCGATGTGAAACAGCATTAAAAGGTGGCGTGAGTCGTGTTTGTAGGTGCTGTGTGGAGTGTCAAGGAACACGTGGAACGGGTAGGATATGAAACGGGTGTTTGTTTGTTGCTCTTATTATTTCCTCTCCATCACACTGCACTTACAAGAAGATTTTGACACTGACACGCACAAGTTTTTATGACGCTGCTGTTAGCGAGGAACGAATATTTTGTTTGTTGCTTGTTTTTACGTTGTGCAATTTTGTTTATTATGATAATAGTTATTATGGTGATGATGATGTTTGTGTTAATTACAGTGTGGGAGTTGGATACCTAGTGCATCATGGATGCAGCATTATTTGGACAAGTGCCTGTTGTGTTTCGTGTGGCCTTATGTTGCATAGGCATGTCATACTTTTGATAGGTCTTGTAAAATGTATTCAAAGCATATAGACCTAATTGGTTATAACCATATTACTCTTTTAGCACTGTAATGAGGAAGTATGAACATGGGGCAAACTTCTCTGCAAAATTAATAGTTGCTCATGTTTATTTCAACAGTTATTTTAACGCATCTATACTGTAGCTATACAAGTTCATTGGGGGAAAAATGTCTTCTAACTTTTTCTAACTATTCTTGCATTTCTTGAAAAATAAAAATGGCCTAATTGTGACATGGACTTTTATTGTACTTTTCTTTGAGATGCTGTTGATTGGTTATTAACTTTAAAGGGTAGTTCACTCAGAAATAAAAATTGTCATTTACTCACCCTCAAGTTGTTCCAAATCTGTGGAATTTCTTTCTTCTGCTGAACAAAAAAATATATTTTGAAGAATGTCGGTAACCAAACAGTTGATCTGGGCCTATATTCCATACTATGGAAGTCAGTGTCTGTCAACTGTTTGGTTATCTATATTCTTCAAAATATCATATTTTGTGTTCAGCAGAAGAAAGCCATTCATACGGGTTTGGAACAACTTGAGGGTGAGTAAATGATGACAGAATTTACATTTTTGGGTCAACTATCCCTTTAACAGTGTTTGATATGACATATTATACTATTGTTGTAGTATACTATATTGTACACTCTATGCCACATTTGCCAAAATAAACACTGCATGTGCTTAACATGACATACAATTTCATGTGTGATTTTAACCAGACAAACAGACAGGTTTTTTTTTTTTTTTTTTTTTCTCTTCTTTACTCATTTTTTGTTCAGACTGCCAAATGTGAAGACCAAAAAAATTGAAAAAAAAACATCCTTTGGAAATTGTCATTTAATTTAATGCACTACATTAAACATGATGGCCATGTGACAATGTACTACTTTTAAAACATTTTTCTTGGGGTGCTTCTCATTTCTTATTTGTGCATCCCCATTTCCTTTCCTTACATTTCTGCTCTAGCCCCATTAGAATGTGATGATGAGAGGCAAGGAAAGAACATGAGATTGAGGAATCAAAGGAAATCTTTTTTTTTTTTTTTTTTTCTTCATATATTTGTATTTGCAGTATAAAGTGCACACTTCAGTATTCTTAAGTTGTGAACATACACAGTGTATATATTTTTTCAGCCTTATGTGAGCAGTGTTGGGGGTAATGATTAGTAATTTGGGTTACGTTATCAGATTACTTTTTAAGTAACTAAAGTAATGCATTGCAAATACTAATGCAAGTTACTTTTGTTTTCTTACTTATAGACTGATACCTCTTCGTTCTGCATGTTGAGAGAATTCAGGGGTAAGAGGCAGAGGTGTTGTGAAGTACGAGTGAACTTTCTTCTCCTGCATCCTATTTTTCTTCAGTCCAGAATGGCAGCACCGCTGAAAGGATTGTTTGATCTGCGCGCTCAACTGTACAGGTGTGAATTTGCATGTCCTTCAGCCTGAGGCTTATTCATTTAGTTTTTGGTTTGAAAGGGCCTGTAGATTTGCTAACAATAGGATGAGAAAAAGTAACCTAACTAACTAATGTAATTAGTTGCTTTTTAGGGAGTAACAATATTATAACACGTTACTTTAAAAGTAACTTTCCCCAACACCGTATATGAGACTCACTAGTCATTCATTTATATTTATGCAAATATTTTCTGCTTAGCCATTTTCTACTTAATATTTTCATTCATTATAGTTGCTTAATTATGCGCATATTTCTTGAAGCAGTACAATTTAAAATCTGTCCCAGTGCTGACTGACATGTTGCACAGTCTGTGGTGTCTTTGACCTTTCAAAATGATAACCGATATTTTATGAGCTAGCGTGGCACATCTGACCTAAGGCTTTTTGTGGCATTCTCCATAGGGCAGTGAGTGACTCAAATCAAGTTTACTGCCTTGTATGAAACTGTAATGCAAAGACGTGAATGAAATGTATACTTTGGTTTCACAAGGGAAGATAACTCAGTTGGCAGTGACACTAGATCGGGATTTTAGAGAATATATTATTGTCTGAGGAAGAATATAATTATGTCTGTATCTAGATGGAACAGGATTACTTCCAGTGCTGGGTAGTAACTGATTACATGTAATCTGGATTACGTAATCGGATTACTAAATTTAAGTACTTGAAATTAGATTATATTACATTTTAAAATACTCATAATCAGACTACAGTTACTCTTTTATTGATTACATGTTATTTTTCACAATGGCAGTAAATTATTCATAATTCATTGATTCTCCCTACTACTTTTTTACTTTTTAAGTTTTCTTTCTAAAAAAGCCTTGTATACGTCCAAGGTCTTCAGAGTTTGTGGATTTGCACACACTAGTCATGAGCCTACTGGAAACTGAGACACGCGGCATTTGATCACTGGAATTTCTTCAAGTGTTTTCTCAACATTGCAACACCTGCATATCTAATAAACTACCAACAAACAGATTAATTATTAATTATTTAATTATCACTCAGTGAGTCATTTAACTATGTATTACTGTCTTTGAAAGGCTTTTGTCTTCCAAACACATTAAAATTGTACAAATTCACATAATTTAATATTTACATGCAATGCAGGGATTACCCAACATTTTTTGTCAGCTGTACCTCTTTCACTCTTTCTATCATGAACCCCAGTCTGGGAAACCCTGTAATATTTAATAATGTAATATTTAATGCACTTCATGTTGTTGATAACAAAGAATGGAATATATTTTTCTTTCTCTTTGTGTTTTTATATTAATATGGTACACAATTATCTTA
Organism: Paracanthobrama guichenoti; assembly: GCA_018749465.1. Classification (NCBI taxonomy): domain Eukaryota; kingdom Metazoa; phylum Chordata; class Actinopteri; order Cypriniformes; family Gobionidae; genus Paracanthobrama; species Paracanthobrama guichenoti. The sequence continues at coordinate 19,176,148 of CM031956.1, read as the reverse complement.
CGTAAGTCAATGTGATTAACAAGTTAGGTCAAAAGTAATCAAAAAGTAGTCTGATTATATTACCTTAAATGTATAATGTAATGGATTACTAACTACAATTTGTGTCATGTAATTTGGAATCCGTAATCAACTATACAGTTTGTAAGTAATCTACCCAGCTCTGTTTACTTCTTACTTTTTCCCCCCTTGGTGCTGAATACTTCTAAATTGTGCACTAATTTTTTGTCATTTTTCCTGTAGCCGGTTATTGGCTGAACGAAACAGTCCTGAAGGGCTGAACTTTCATCATGTCAGCCACATTTAGTTTTTCTTTTTCACCAGTTTTTCTTGTTTTAGAAGCGATAAGCATGCAGGGGTGAAAACTGGAACAGCATACAAAATGCGTTCAAAAAACAATTGATGAAACCCTTTTTGTCCAGATTAAGTCAATTTGTACAATCAAGTTAATTCTAAATTATCTGAAGTTAATTGCACACTTAGTTTACCAAAGTACCCTCATTTTGTCTGCATCACTGCAATTGTTACTTAGCACTTATACTGTTTTCTTGAAAAGTGACTTGAAGGCGGATGTTTTTGAATTATCGGTTGCTTTTTAATCGTAATTTTGTGATGTCCATTCAAAATGCCAAAATCTCAACCTTTTTGACTCCAGGGCCTTGTCCGAGACAATATTCGAAGAACTTCCTATCTAAGCTGATATCTACCTCTGGTTTTATTTCAATTATTTCAATTTAATGCAGTACAGTCTTTGTTTTATATAATGGTTTAGCATTGTGGTAATATTTTGATTGTTTTAATAAGTATGTTTAAATAATTTGAACACTTATTGGACAGCATTTAATTGCACCAAAGATTTCCAGTCAAATCTGCACATTTCATAGTACTTTTAACACTATTAAACCTTAGAAGGTTTAAATGTCTTTTAGCACAATTTCTGTCACTTTCTCACATATTTACTGCCCAACTCCAGTCAGCACAACAACACACTGCTTAGTATGGCTTTAGAAACCAGGACAGTCTGAACTTGTGTCTTATGTCATTGTCGCTGAGGCAATAGTGCTCCCATCTGGCATGTCGTTGAGCCTGTTCACCGCAAGAGTGACAGTTCAGATATCTGTCATGCAGAGACGATAGCAAAGTATGTACCAGAAAGAATATCTCTCAGTCCTACCAGGTAAACAAGGAGAAACTGAATGAAAAAACAGACACATTATTATTTCAGCACTCATGGCTCTTTGTTAAAATCGTCTATAGATGCTTTACATGTATACAGTGCAAATGCACAAGAGCACGATAGACACCATTCAGTTATTCAGGTTTGTTACAGTGAATATAGACATTTTGTGTAAGTATGCTTGACTTCATGGTCCATCAGACAGATTGATTGGACTCTGTATGCCGTCGGTCTTTGGAATAGATGAAAATTATGACCTTAAGCCATGGGAGGAAGGCCAGGCCTTTCAGAGGTCAGAACAATCACAGATTCAGAGAGGTCTGATGATTCATACTCCACAATGGCCTCAGGTGTTCTGGTGATGGCTGAAATGTCCTCTCAAAATGGCCTTCATTGGTCTTGTTCTTCTCTCTGCCTTGTTTTCTTTTTAATAATTGTGTGGTTGCTTGTGTATGTGTGATCCAATGGCATTAACATTTCAGGCCTATTTGACTACCTTGACTATTTTGCCATTTTTTTTTTTTTCTTCTAAAATGATATGAACATCAAATGGAAAACTCTGAGACCTGAGAGGATTTTGGTGCTGCGATGCTGAACACACTGTGGCTTTTTTTTTTTTTTTTTTTTTTTAGCTCAACACTGACCAGTCATCCATTGACATGGCTTTCATACAAAACTATCATACACACTCTAGTATCTAATCAATACAAAATAAAAATGCAACAATAACATTTAATGTTTAGACATAACCACACAAATATTGATTCTATCCATATAATTTTCTTCTTTTTTCCAAAATTTCCCAGTCCATTTCAACTTCTTAATTCTGTTTGACTGATTTGCATCCCTTTTTAATCTATACATTTTTTTAAATGCAGAGAATTGAATTGGGCACATAAACATCACATAAAGACAGTAAAGATTTTTTTGTTTTGTTTTGTTTTTGTTTTTTTGTTCAACTGATATAACCATAATGATTTCTCAGTGCGGCTCAATAGAGCACCCCTACTGGCGGGGAGATTTATCTCTATACGTTAGTAGTACAGTATGCACAAGCTTTGATAGTAGCCTTTCATGGTCTTCTCTTCTTTCTTCTGCAAGTCCATAAGCCCCAAATGTAAAGACTCATCCATCCACTATCCATTCATTGGTCCACTTTGCTTTTCCCCACCTCTCCTTGATTCACTTTTCTAAATCATTTCCTTGATTTATTGGCTTTTCCTGGCTGCGTTGGATTTGGTCTTGGTGATGTAGGCTTCGAAGAAGAACTGGCAGAAGAGCACAAAATAGCTGAGGTACATGAGGGACGACCACACAATGTTCTGCACATGGGATGGGCACTCTTGGCCTTGCTGCATCCACGAATACACCAAGTAGTTGACCACGCAGCCCATCACCATTTGGGTGATCTGCGTCAGGGTGATGAACATGGCAAACTTGCGAGAGATTTTGAAGCCGGCGGCCCGAAGAGCGTAGTAAGAATACATGACGGCATGCACCAGATAGTTCATGGTCATGAACCAGCCCCCGCCAGCCACCATGTCCTTGTAGGAGTACCATGAGTAGAGCAACACTGTGATGTGGTGATACCAGTGCAGGAAGATCAGCTTTTGTTTGCGTAACACAATGAATAGTGTGTCTCCTGAAAGTACAAGAGCAAGATATGGATTGTGAGCGAGATATAGGTGGAGAATGGAGAAAAAGATTTTACAATTGTTTGTTAAAACAAAAACGCTGGTCACTGTGAAACGATTGGCTATCTCAGATATGCTCTCGTTATTTTTGTGTTATTGATAACAGGAAGTAGAGGTTAAGGTATTAAATTAAACTTGCATGTTCTAGAGCTTGAATATCTAATCAGGGCAAAGTTTACCCATGCATTCATTAGACAAAACAAGTTTTATTTTGGCTAACGTAGTGATTCAAACTGTGAAAACACCGTGCTATAGACTGGTCAAAATGAAGCATTACAAAATGTTAAGTTTTTGTGTTACATTAGGTCAGTTGCCCCCACCTGCATGCACCAACATAGACACTTGAAGACATGACCTTATTTAGAAAATCCTATAGGATTTATTTGAAACATTGTAATCAATACAGTACTAATCAACTTCAACAGGCTTCTTTTGTGTTGGTTAAGAGTATGTGAAGTCTCCTAAGTAGGCCAAGTCTTAACTTGTTTCAGCTTCATACTGTCAGAAGTTTGTATTTTGAGGCACACAACACACTGGTCTTTCTTCATAACCACCGTTATACTGGTTTTCTTGTCTTTAAAACAGTGTCTTCATCAAACACGATGGTTGTCATGCTACACTGCAACAGCTTGATAAGGCTGTCTACACTGGCTGTCTTATTCCATGACAACAACCGATAACATACTGCTATATTTTGTTTAATAATTTACATATGTGACAAGTAGCTGCATAATTTCACAGCAGGGTCTTGTATCAGCCTGAAGAGGTTTCTTTTCCATAAATTTCTGGTGATTGTAAACTATCCCTTAGGGTCATTCCGGGTCAACTCAACCAGAGGTCCCCGGCTCAAATTTAGATTAATATTTTATCTTTTTTTTTCTGTACAAAGACAAGCGTAAATAGTGATGAAAGCCAAAATATTAAACCATTTGAACATGGAGCTGCTTTGAGATCCCCATATCTATGGGACTAAACTATATAGGACCTTAAAAGAAGATTTCAAAAGGAAAGTTTATTAAGAATGAGAATCTAAAAGTATTGAAGATCTTAATATCCATGTAAAGTTACATGCATGCAAACTTTGGACAGGTATGTTCTATGCAATTTTGTTGATAGGAAAACACAAGATACATTTTCTAGTTTCAGAGCGAAGAACATTATTTGTTCTTCAGATTTCCTCTTCAAAAAAAAAAAAAAAAAAGTAAGTAAAGTATCAGCTGTATGCAAAGTGACCCACATTTGAGTTTTAACCACTGAAAATGTGTACAGTTTACCAATTTACTCATGGAGCCACATTATGATCTCCATATCTCTGGGATACCAAAAGGAAAGTTTAAGAACCAGAATCTAAAAGGATATTAAGGTATCTTTAATTCTTCTTGAGTTACAGGTAGGCAAACTTGAGGAAAAAACAAAACACAGAAGTGTTTTCGCCATTTTTGAACTGTCATCGTTGGTCATCTCTGTGTAAAAATAAAATAATGATGCTGCCATCTTTCTAAAGTCATTTTTACACCCCTGAAAATTGGCTGAAAATGTGGCATTTCATAATTTGGCTTTTTTCACTATTTGTTTGTCTTTCTACAGAAAAAGTATTAACAAAATCAAAAATTTGAGCTGGGGGAAGTTTCCGAAATTTGGTTGATTTGACAAGGAATGACTGCTTAGCCTCCTTGTTTTGTTTTTTTTTGTTTTTTGTTTTATTTAAATTTTTGTTTTTTTTAACTGCATTTCATCTGCTTGCTCTGAGGCCCAAGTAATTTATTATGTAGGAAAACAGCATCACAGGCTTTCCTGGTTCCAGCAACTTTTTAGTATTTTATTACTGATACTTTACGGCAGTTTCCCAGGAAGTAAAGAATTTTTTTCCTCTCTTCTCTAGAACACATGGGATGGAAACGGTATATATATCAGAGGGCAAGTGCATTGTTTTCAGTTGGTCAAAAGTCTATATATGTTGGTGTGTCTCCTGCTGTACATCACTAACAAAGCATCATGACTCATCACGGTTGGCCTGGCCCTAGAAGGGATGTTAAGGTCCTCATGTTGTCTTAGTGCTGTCTTTTTGTTTCTACAATGGGCCTAGTAGCCCACTAACCACCAGGACATGACAAATACAATAGGCCCAGGCAGGCGGAAAATGGAACCACTATCCCAGATTTCTAGACTTGGGGTTATGCTGCAAGGTCCACACTAACAAATTCTGTTATGCTTTCACAACCAATTATATTCATGCAGATGAACACTAGGCTTCTCAGTAGTGCTTTGTCATTGGAGCAGGCTACATAGATGAGGCAGAATATATTTAACTAGAACCATTTAACTTTATATATCTGTGTTAAATTATTACAGTTGTTTTAAATAGAGTTGAGGATTTGGGACCTGAAAAATAATTTTGTAACCGTTTTAGTCTATAGTTTTGCTTTATACAGATGAAGCATTCATAAAAACGCTCTAAATATCCATTTGTGTCCATATATGTATAAAATATTATTTATATGTGTGTATATTGTGTGTATACTACCCCACACATTTTTCACCAGTTTGGTGACTGTGCCATGATGCAGACATTTGACAGCAGTTTTATGTCTTGAGGTTGCTGATACGCAGTTTGTGGTATCTAGTTTTATACCTTTTTGAAAGACCTGCACTAATATTATATTATTATTATATATAAGCCAATAATTATTGTCATGTAGCAGATAAACACTTTTATACTGTTTTGTCTAATGAACTAAAAAAATAAATCACTTAAAAATGTATATATATTTTTGAAGATTAATTAATTTTAAGATTTTAAAAATATCATTTCATAAACTTTAGTTGAGCGACAACTGCTATGTAATCGAAATGTAACAGGGAAAAAGTGCTTGTACAATTAAACTGTTGAATGAAAAAAATCTAATATTGACTAATATGGTACCAATGTATTGTGCATCCTACATGTCCTGCTTTTTAGCATTCAAACAAACATCAAATGGCACTAGTGAGCGGTTTCTGAGAAACACTGTTTATATTTGAATTTGACAAACGCACCCCTATCCAAAAGAAACAGACCCCTCCCTTCATTGCTCCGCCCCCAAAATAACGAACGCACTATACAACACGGGCACCGATAACAGTACGGATAAATCAGCTGTGATTCAACAATGGCATATCTTGGTTACTAATCGAGCAGAAATTCGAAGCAACCTCGGTGTCCGTTTTAAGGCCTTCCCGCTCTCTAACATCTCTACAGCACTGGAAAGCTTTTTTTAAATATTAACGCAGGTCCTCTTGCCTGATCATAACCCTTCTTCTTCCAATCATACTCCTGACCTTTTCCTCTGTGGTAATATCACAGGCATCTCTCTTTCTACAGTTTTTCTCCTATTTACACAGGCTGGACTATGTGCAAACACAATATTTCCACACACACAGAGCAGACATATAGCAAATATTCACCAAATTGTTTGTTTGGGTGTTGAGCTAAATTTCAACAGCGTTTCTCAGAAATCGCTTGTTGCACCTTTTAATCTTAACCCATAAAACTGAAATCGGACCTATTCGTGTATAATCTCACCTAGTTCAGGTGCCTTGCTGAGGACGAAAGCATAGGCCCAGAACTTGCTGACTGGTCCATTGTAGAAACTCTGATCGCACACTGACTGCTTTAGGCCTTTGGTCATCAAGATGTTCATCATGTAGCCTCCGGTTCTGATGGCACCAAATATACTGAAGAAGGAGGTGCAACAAAACAAAAGAGACATTTAAAATCAAATACAAGTGTATAGTACTTTTTTATTTGACTGTCAGGACTCAGGGCATAGCATTACTAATAACAATGCTTTATGGCTGAGCAGTTACTTGGCACTCAGGTTCCAGTTTTAGGTTTCTTATAATAGCTGCCAATGGCTGGATCATGTGAAAAACCTGGAAGTGCGAGGTAGCCTGTGTCACCGCCTTTCTAAAGTAATTATAGCTCTGATCTCCACACACAGAAGAGTGTGTCATATGTTATATCATTGTACCATTTACCATATCATTAAGATGTCAATACAAAATCATATATGCAGGCCTCTTATGTACCATATATGCAGGTCTTTATGAAGTAACTTGGAACGAGGAAGTGGCTTGTTTTTCTGCCTATAATGCACACCATTAATCTGCTAAAACATGAAACAATTTATGAATACACAGTATTCACTGCAGTGTTGTATTGTAACGTGCAAAGCGACATCATTTAAAAAAAATCAAAAACAGAAAGTACACATCACATAAATGTGAAGTGTCTTTCTGTTTCGACTGGTTTAAATCTTTTTAAACTAGCAAAATTGAGAAAATGTCATGGGAAGGAGGTCTCAAACTTGGCTTTTATCTTGCACTGCCATTGCATTATGACGTCTGGTTTAATATGCAGTGAAATCTTCGTAGTGCCTGTGATGTAAAAAAATCACTCAACTGTACATATTTCTAATTTACATACTACAGTAATATTTCCATCCTAATAACAGCAATATGTTAAGGTAAGCAAATGTCTTAGCATTAACAGGTGTTGTAGGCAAATGGATAACACCCTCAAATACACACTCAAACATTTGCATGTAAGACATATGACCCATTTACCTCTAGACATATTTACCTGAAGGCTGCAAGTGTTAAAGACCATAGTACTAAAGGTTTCCTCAACTCAAACTTCTCCCTTTGTTTCATTACATGCCGCCCACCAAGTATGCAGGCAGCGTAAAGTGCAGAGAAGAGGAAGGACTTCTTCCTGTAAGGAGGAGATGATAAATTAGTATAATCCAACATCCTTTTCAAAATCTTACAGAATACCAGATATACTACCAGAACCAACTATAAATCCTATATGCAGTTGGCCATTTAACAGATGCTTTTATCCAAACTAAATGTTCATATGTATGTACACTACCATTCAAAGTTTTTATGGAAACTGATACATTTTATTTTTCAGGATACTGTTAGCATTTATTTTAAGTAGAAATTTATAATGACACACTTGATCAATTTAATGCATCCTTGCTAAATAAAATAAATAATTAGAAACATTTGAACCGTATAGTGTCTAATGGCTCATATTAAAAATATTTCATTTCTGAGCACTGCATTTTCTTTCCATTTGTATTTTGACACGTTTTGTATGGTAATACACAAGCCCCATATTACATTGTAAAATATGTAGACTTTACATATGGTTAAGCAGCCACCTGCAAACTGGTCCTGTGACTATTCTGACTATATTATAATGCAGTTATGTATCTGTTAAAAGATACTGTTAAAAAAATATATTTTTTTAATTTATTTTTTTAAACATTTGCATACTAGTCTATATTGTGTACTCTGTAAAAAAAAAAAAATTACAAATGTTTTTAAATATCACATTACATCCTGATATAATGCATTTGGCTCAGCAACTTTGTCTGAATGCATCAACCATTACATAAATATGTCACTGTTTCTTAAATCCTATATTCTTCACTTATCTGTTGCCAAAATGAAAAACTGTTGGAGCTTTTTATCACAGACAGCTTATTGGGCTTATTTTGACAGCTTGTGTTGCTTTTAGGATCTCTCATTATCTGGCAGTGCTACTGCATTATCTGGAAGCTGCAGTCTAATTTAAAATATTTTTGAGGATATTTTGATCCCCCTAAATCTGATTTGCAATAAATTTGCTTCCATGACGCCCCATCTATGCCTTTTGAATGCTGAGGTAATTGGAATTGAAAGAAAACAACATTCTGGTTTCCTCTGACACCATTAGGAAACCTGTAATGACTATTAAAAACATAAATAATGATGATAAAAGTATGTTCAAGGGTACTGACATCACAATATCAAACTTTTCAACACCAACATGAGAGCAATTTCACGGTTCGGTGCTAATTTTGAAAACATGTTCACAACTTAAATTGATACAATTGATTTTTTTTATTACTACTCAATTGTTCTATTGCTTGTAATTTCTTAAGTACTTTGTTTTTAAAACCAGTATCAAGTAAATATTATCAAATAAATGAACTTTAAATTGTTGGTTAAGTGATTTGTGTATTAATACTCATTCGATGCTGTCAGAGTTTGGTCGAAAACTGGCCTTTAATTACAATAAACTGTGTGTTTCTTTGCACATCCCTATTGAAACATAAGCTTTCATTAATAATGCCAGCTTTTTTTTTTTTTCAGTTAATGGCAGAAGTCAACCAGATGGGAGCTTTGCCAGTCCAGCATCCATCTGGCATTATGAGCCAAAACTGGGGCACGTCTCTCCATGCCAGTATCATCTTGTGTGTGACTCTCTTTCCAGAAACTACAGTCAAATAGGTGAGCAAGGAGCCCTAGAGATTCTTCTTGGGGTTTTAATTACTCACTGGATACAACCTTAGACAATTCCTCTATTCATCAAAATTCAAATACATCAAAATATAATGCAATATTAGTAGTTCTAAGCATCTTTTATTGTAGTAGCATAATCGCTTCTTTTTTTTTTTCATTGCACATGTCATCTATAGGCTTGGGTGTAGGTTGTGAAGGCACATTGAGCACCATTTTTATTTTTTTGTCTAGTGGATGTGGGAAACACTGACCTCACTCTGCTTCTAACAGTGAGTCCATTCTATGTATACAGCCCCCTCCAACCTTGACTTGTCATTGCTTTGTTCTTTGTGTGTGTACAAAGGGAGGCTACAGTATGCACATATATTATAGGACCGATTTATCTGTTTTATTGGAAGATTGAACTCTTGTTACTGGTTGCACTTATTGGTCACTGTAACAGACACATTTTCTGCAGTGGCAGCTAGCAAGAAGCTTGTATTTTAGAAAACTGCTTCTGCTAATGTTAATCCATTACAAATTTTATGTATACATTATGTATTCATTCTAATGACAATTTTAGGGAATTTATTTGTCAAATAAACGGAGCATTACATCATTGCGATCACAATGTAGCTTAATACTATATCTCCAGCAAAATAATCTCAAAATATTTCCAGTATTCAATATATTTGCCAGCCCTAGATGCAGCAAAGAAATTAAGAAACTGCCAGGTTATTCATTTAAGATAGGATGTTTAGATGGGTTACTGAGCTGTGCTGCAGTGAATGACAACCATATCACTCTCTTTTTATTAGCACCATATCAGGAGACATGTTTTGGGGAGAACTTCAAATACCCTGCTAGAGGAGTGAGTGAGTGTTATATGCCCTGCCATCCAATGGAGTTGTGAGAGACTATTCCCATCAGGCCTTGTTACTGTCAAAAAAAAAAAAAAGCAGAGCTCTAGCAGCTTCTGCATAATGCACTGAAAATGATATAGAAAAGGGTTGTATAGGACACAAATATCCTGACCAACAAATATTTTATATCAGCAAAACGGATTCAGGTTCTGCGTCATCAACACACAGAAAGTAGGTCTATTTATTGCAAGACCATCAATTCCTTGAACAGCTTCATCTGTGTTTTTGTCTATGCTCTCGTTTTTCCAGCTGAGAGCATCAGACCTGCAGTGGACAAAGACTGATGGTGAAGCTACCTGCAAGGGATCACATCTGGCCCAAGCTGCTTGCCCTAGAAGTGCTTCCCAAGTCATTTAGAGACGCTAAATAAATGGAATCTGCAGCCTAATAGCAGTTTTAGACTAATGACGATAGCAGAATCTATTCTGCTAAATTCAGTGATTTTTAACCGAATGCAGCACAACGTTGGAAAAGTGCAGGATGGTGGAGTTCAAGCACAGAAAATATTTTCTGTCAGAGCAAAACCTTGACACGAGGACACACAAACGCAGTCCTTTTTTTATTTATTTTTTATTCCACGTTAAGCTGCAAAATATAGATGTATATTGAAATGCTATGAGTTTTCTGTGCAGCTTGCATTTAATATCTGAGAGCGATAACGTCTAAACCAAACCAATGGTTGACGTTATAATTTGTGACATGGTGAAAAGGGCTTTAGCCAGAGGTATTTGTTTTTCTCCACCACCCTTTCTAAACATCAGATGCAATCCCATCTTCGAGGCTACTCGCGGAGAAAATAGAAACGAGGTGACTGCTCTTTCAGAGGTCACATTTCAAAATGCATTTTTTTTGTGTGTGTGCTCAGAGTTAAGCAAAGTGGTCTTAACTCTAAAAAAAGTTTTGTTTAAGACTTTTTAGATGTCAATTGAAGGATGCAGGAAAAGCAAATCTACTTTATAAAGATAATCTCTCAAGGCCAGTGACAATGTATTTTTTTGGAGAATCTCACTATGTGGTGCAGTAAAGTGACTGTCTGTATTCTGTATTATAAAACTGTATTAAGTAACATTTATTGCAGGGGACATTGGCTTAGGCCAGGAAACTCTCTAGTATCTGTCACTATTATGTAAGCCTGACAGGCTGTGTGGAATTCAGTCCACTTTTATTCATCCACAGTGTTTCTGTTCCTCATGTCTGCTTGTCTTTATTTTGAGAGACAGACTCTTACAATGAGAGCTCATTAAAGAAACATTTAGGCAGTGCAGTGTAGTGAGGATAGAGGATAAAAATACACCCAGATTAGAGATGACCTGTGGCTATGTTCACAACCTCAGGCTAATTCTCTCTGGTCAACCCAGACCAACACAAAACATGGCCCATTGCACAAGCTATCTTATTTATCTTTGCTGATAATGGCTTTGCCAATCAAAAACAAATAATATATATATTATTTGATATGATATGATATAAGAACAGATGCCAATTTGGCCGACTGTCTAGCAGGTATGACTCAGCACTGTCAAATTATAATGAACTAATTTTACAAGTTATGCTTTACATAACACATGCATGCCCTGTAAAACACATGCACACTTTAACTTCTACATACAATGAATTTATGAGCACTGACATGGCCGTTGAAATGCAGTATTACCTGTTGGAGTGAGATTCATTTTAAGTGTTAAAAATTTAAAATATCTAGCATCTTTTTTGGGTGTTTGTTTTCAGAAGGCTTTCTGTATCCTGTAGTGTTGTTAATGGAAAACTCTGTAATTAAATAATCTCTAAGTTTAACAGCTTTTGTTACCTATAAATACACAGGATGCTTTAAACATTCAGGTGATAATTATACCGAATCTGTATTATAGCACTATATTCGTATACTTGAAGATCTTTTCTTCGCGGAACTTCAGGAAAGTCTGAGCTGAAGCAGCTGTGTTCGCCTAACATAAATAATGCAAGATTTGTTTGTCAGAGCTGATCATCAGGAAGCTGTACGAATGGATCCTGTGGTGTTGCAGTCATTCATCACAGAGCGGGACGTGGGATTATTAAAGGAGAGACGTGCCTCGCAGCTTCTTTTTAAATCCGAACGGGAGGGGTTTTGATAAATGCTTTTCAAGCTAATGTTTACTCCCTCGAATGCAAAAATCTATAGTCTTAAAAAATGCTGAGTAACACTACAGCTAATTGGTAGTATTTAACCCCTTTGTTCATCCCCTTACTTGGTAGAATGACCTTTGTGCTAACAACCAAAGTCTCTGCCAAATTATATAAGGGTATTGGGACTAAACACTATTTAAAGGGATAGTTAACCCAAAAAATTTAATTGTCATCACTTCACACCGGGCACATTTGCTGTGGTTGTTCCCGGTGCCCCCCACAACGTTGGTCTGGTTTCATACTCAACTTGGTTCTATCGAACCCTGGTGCATTTGTGTTCATCATAAACATGCACCCCTCAAAATAGGAAACAGAACGTGGTCAATATATTGTGTTTTTTTTTATTTATTTTTTTTTATTAATTATTTTGCACAGCAGAGTAAATTACATGAAGGCGGCTTTCTGCTGCTTGCAAACATAATCTTTAGAGGAGACAGGATTGTTATTCATTTGCCGCCCTGATTTCACTTGCTAAGCACGATTACACTGCAGGTTTGCTTTTGCTTGTGTCCTAGGTAAATAATCAACACTATCATCCCTTACATATGTTTTATTGGACTAAATACATCGTCATCAGCTAAAATGCATGTGCAGGTTACTTTTCTTCCTGAACAAGTGTCCACCCGAGTCTGTGTTGCGCCACAGTTTGAGTGCAACCGAACTAGAGTCCAGTACCCCGGTGTGTACCCGGGTCCGCATGACCGCTTTTACAGTAACAATTTTTCATGCGAACCATGCACCCTCAAGTTGTTCCAAACCTGTATGAGTTTCTTTCTTCTGTTGAACACAAACAATGACATTTTAAAGAATGTTGGTAATTAAGCAGTTGATGGTAGTTATTGACTACTATAGTAGGGGAAAAAAATACTTTGTAGACTACTATGGAAGTCAATGAGTGCCGTCAACTGTCTGGTTACCAACATTGTTTAAAATATCATCGTTTGTGTTCAACAGAAGAAAGAAACTCATACAGGTTTGGAACAACATGAGGGTGAGTAAATGATGACAACATTATTAACAAATATTTTTGGGTGAAATATCCCTTTAATTATCCCTTTTAATAAAATATCCCTTTAACTTTTCCCGTTAGTTCCTACACCCCTGCATCTGCCCAGATTTGGCTCATTTTGGACATGGGCCTTCATTCACCTGTGTTGCAGTGCAAATGTCATCTGCCTTCCCTTATCTACACTCACCTAAAGGATTATTAGGAACACCTGTTCAATTTCTCATTAATGCAATTATCTAATCAACCAATCACATGGCAGTTGCTTCAATGCATTTCAGGGTGTGGTCCTGGTCAAGACAATCTCCTGAACTCCAAACTGAATGTCAGAATGGGAAAGAAAGGTGATTTAAGCAATTTTGAGCGTGACATGGTTGTTGGTGCCAGACAGGCCGGTCTGAGTATTTCACAATCTGCTCAGTTACTGGGATTTTCACGCACAACCATTTCTAGGGTTTACAAAGAATGGTGTGAAAAGGGAAAAACATCCAGTATGCGGCAGTCCTGTGGGCGAAAAATGCCTTGTTGATGCTAGAGGTCAGAGGAGAATGGGCCGACTGATTCAAGCTGATAGAAGAGCAACTTTGACTGAAATAACCACTCGTTACAACCGAGGTATGCAGCAAAGCATTTGTGAAGCCACAACACGCACAACCTTGAGGCGGATGGGCTACAACAGCAGAAGACCCCACCGGGTACCACTCATCTCCACTACAAATAGGAAAAAGAGGCTACAATTTGCACAAGCTCACCAAAATTGGACAGTTGAAGACTGGAAAAATGTTGCCTGGTCTGATGAGTCTCGATTTCTGTTGAGACATTCAGATGGTAGCATAAACAGAATGAGAACATGGATCCATAATGCCTTGTTACCACTGTGCAGGGTGGTGGTGTAATGGTGTGGGGGATGTTTTCTTGGCACACTTTCGGCCCCTTAGTGCCAGTTGGGCATCGTTTAAATGCCACGGCCTACCTGAGCATCGTTTCTGACCATGTCCATCCCTTTATGACCACCATGTACCCATTCTCTGATGGCTACTTCCAGCAGGATAATGCACCATGTCACAAAGCTCGAATCATTTCAAATTGGTTTCTTGAACATGACAATGAGTTCACTGTACTAAAATGGCCCCCACAGTCACCAGATCTCAATCCAATAGAGCATCTTTGGGATGTGGTGGAACGGGAGCTTCATGCCCTGGATGTGCATCCCACAAATCTCCATCAACTGCAAGATACTATCCTATCAATATGGGCCAACATTTCTAAAGAATGCTTTCAGCACCTTGTTGAATCAATGCCACGTAAAATTAAGGCAGTTCTGAAGGCGAAAGGGGGTCAAACACAGTATTAGTATGGTGTTCCTAATAATCCTTTAGGTGAGTGTATAGTGCAGTGAAAGATTCTAGTCCAACTCCTGACCTTTTTTCTTTTAACGTTTTCCTGATAAATTATTGTCTGATGAGGTATGTTACAGTACATAAATACGTCTGAAAATAGGCTTTCATTGAACATTTATCATTGACATAATTTGAATTACATAAAACTTCAAGGCCTTTACGATTTCTGCCACTGACCCCATCGCCCTGGCACCAACCCTGAGCTGCTAGAAAGCATTATAGTATATTATATAGTATAGAATATTATAGTAATATAGCATTTATAATTACAGTACAAAGGGAGGGATGTCTTTTTATATTATTCTTAAGCCAAGGATCTGATAATTTAGCACCCTGATAAATTGATAGGAAGCACAAATAAAAACTATAATAAAAAAATAAAAAATAAAAATAAAAACGATAATATTTATAATAATTGATATTAATGACCATTACCCCAAAATGTCTTAATTTACTCGCCCTCATGTTGTTCCTTTGTGATTTTATTATGTGGAACACAAAAGGAGATGTCAGGCAGAATGACAGTTACCATTCACCATCACTGCATCTTTTCCCCGTACAATTAAAGGGTAATGAAATCCTACACCAAATTTTCTGAGATTTTAACAGAAGTATGTGTGTTGAACATCATGGAAGACGATGTTACCATCTGTTTGTTTTGAATGTGGGAGAAAACTACTTAATTTGAAACCTTTTTGCTCTTTTCAACTTCCTGGTTTAAATTCGTCTTCATGTCAACGTCATAGGCTGTGACGCGTTCCTGTACTATAGTACAGCGATGACTCATCGGTGTCTCATAATTATTCATGAGACTACGTGTCTTTATCCTATGAGAAGACGCGTTGCTTAATTCATGATGGCACGCGCATAATTATTCATGACAGCATGTGTTGATGGGTATTTTCCTCTGACTGGCACTTCAAACAGTGAGATCGCATACAGTAAGTGAGAGATGCATTAATGGATCAAAAACGAGTATTTTTTTTCCTCTTTTTATGAGTTTCTGCATTGCCTGTGATCTCTTCAATAGATACTGAGTTTTCACACAAACGCGATTCATCCACACTGTGAGTGTAACAGCTCTTTACGGCAATTTAATCGACCAAACTGCATATAAAATTCCACAAAATAAGCCTCAAAAGTTATCAAAGGTATGCAACAGCGTTTGTTAATATGTATTTTCAATGCAGAGAACAAATTGCGACTGACTGTGCATTTAATTGTGCATTGAATTATAGCTGTCACAGGATATGTATTTGTGTAACGGTGAGCTTACAAAACCATGTGTATATTGTGTTGAGTGTAAATTAATGGTAATTTGCAGCATGCATTTGTGGGAAGCTTTGATGCTTTTAATGAGAGCGAAATAAAATTGTCTGAATCAGAAGCTGTTGATGTGCTGTCAGTCTCCCCTCATCCCCCTCCACTCCACCACTAAGCCACGCCCACTTTTATAGCATTTTTCAAAACTGTGTTGAGAACTGACGGCTGCTGAAACTGGGGGTTTCATGACTCTTTAAAGTGAATTGTGACTAAGGTTGTCAATCTGCCTAAATCATTTTTGGTCTTCAATAGATGAAAATAATTGTTGGAAAGAGTTTGATAAAGGTTTTAGATTAATTAAATAATTATAATGTTTGGGTAAACTATCCCTTTAAATCTGCATTTCAGGGTTGCACACAGTCATTCAAGCAGCACAAGACGCTTCCCCATCATTTCCTTCGCATTCCGTTAAAGTACAAACAGGAAACCGACAGGCTGAAGTGATAAACTAAACAAAATTCTTAAGCACAGTAACACTAAAACGTATTTTAAAGACAGTCGGTGTTGCTCTCAACACAGGAGGGATACAAGATGATAGATGTGATGCAAGCAACCCCGAGAAGTCGACACAGTGACGCGGAAACATGATTGGTCAGATTTGTGTCAGCCGACATCAACCACCACATCCCATTGGTTGCTATGAATTCTTAACCAGCCTCACACTTCTCGTCTCCAAACGCGCTACAGAATGACAAAAGCGTGATATTGATCCATAGCGCGTAATCGTGTGAGGTTACCATATGTCAGATACTATTAAAAAGCTGCACCGTTTCCAACATGAGAAACGTGCCAAATGTGCAATAAACCGCGATGATTTCTGCCATTCACTACAGAATCAAGGTTGTACGGAGCAGGGAATCTAATAATAACGCTCCACTTGCATGTATATTATTCCATATGATTACCTGTATTATGGCGTTCACATATTTGCTACAGAGATTGTGGGCTAGGCTAGGCTTTGAGTTTGAGCTAGTGATGGAAAGGCAGACTCGTTTCCGCGAATCGGTTCTTTTGAACAGTTCATTTAAAAGAACCGGTTCAAAACTATTCTTACGTCATGGCGTGATTGTAACCACGTGATCCCTGACAGTAGGCTACACATTACATTCACTATAACGTTAGCCTGGTACAATATGAATATATTCATGTAGCCTATATATTCTTATTACGCTTCTTAATTATGTTTTAGGCCTATTTATTAGGGTGTTTGTTGTAATGCTTAAGTTAATTAAAAATCAATTCTATTTGGAGTGTAACTGTCATAAAATCAACTCAGTAACACATTGTGTTGTATTTGTAACATTTGAAAGCCTTTAAAGTAGCCTACCATGTCATTCCATTAGGCTAGTCAAATAATTCCCTCAAATCAGTTCTCGACTCATTACAATTCCTATTCGAAGGAAGGGACTCACGGATTAATGAATCGTTTATTTGTTGCTTTTATTTTTTATTTTATTTTTTTAGATCAATTCCGTCCGATTCGTGAGCATTTTCCAGACCGTTTTGTGAACCGGTTGAACCGATTTATTGGAAAGGTCCGAATCTAAAGAACGATTCTTTAACGGATCGCTACTTTAGGCAAGCTATTTATTATAGGATAAAGACGGATTGAAACGCACGTTAGGTTTTATTTACGGGGGAAAAAACAAAAGGCGATCTACGCGTGTTTTTCGAATAAATGTTTGCGTGGAATCTGAACACGCGAGGCATCCTAGGATGAAAGTTCCAATTATCACGAAGGGCATGCGGAGCATCACCTTGAATAGGCTTTGAATCTGATTAGAGCAGCGATGCTTCATTATATATGATGCCTCTAATATATATATATATATATATATATATATATATATATATATATATATATATATATATATATATATATATATATATATATATATATATATATATATACACATCGATGCTGAAACAAAAATAATGAGTCTCTAGGGGGAATATCACAGTGCATAAACCGTGGTCTGGATGGTAGCCCTACCTGCCAGTGACTTTCAAGAGTCCCCCGTTTTTGTGCATCATGCTTAATGCATGGTTCAAATATTTAATATGCTAGTCAGTCTAAATGATGATACAACGGGGTTTGTAGGCGTGATTGTTATGGTCCAGCATATGTATCATGCATCAGAGCTACTGTACCAGTTCTCTTGCATCCATCGAATGGCTTCATCTTCATTGAATTGCCTCTCGAATTCGTATTCTTGCAAAGCCAGCACCGACATGGTCTCTCGTCCTTTAAACGCTTACTGAAGAACGTTAGCCTTTCTTTGGCGACTAATTGAGTTTCACGAATTTCCTATCTATGTCTCGCAGGCTCAGCTCCAGCCTTGCCCTCGCATCGCTCTTGCCACCCCCAGCACATTCGTTGAGTTGTTCTCGAATGTCAGCCTATTTAACTCTCAGCCCGTGCCGGCATACGCCCTCCTCTCTTCTGAGGAAGAGGAGCGCAAGGTCCTAATGCCGCAGAACTGATGCATCCTCCTGGGCTGTCGTCATCTCAGACTGCGGTGACCTTTGGCATACATTCATAAACGAGGCATTTTTCATCATTTTCAGTCGATGTTCAGACTGTAGGCTACACTTCTTATTTGTGAAAATGATTCAGCTGTCACTCCTGTCAGCCTAACATGCATTTCCCATGTAAACAAAACCAGTCTATCATTTCTTATCCAATCTGGTGACCTGGATTTTCTGACATTTTTGTAAATTTCATTTTTTTATGTTTTTTTATAAAAATGTTTAGGCTACCTTTTATATAGTAATAGACAGATCACTATAATGTACAGCTATTAAAAATAAAAATGGAAACATTAATAATATCTAAGTCTATATGACAGAGCTGTATATTCATCTCACTTTAGTTATTCACAGTTCAAGATGCATTTATCCCAGATTATAAGAAATTAAATGTGCTTTTAAAAGCCTACCAGTCTTTGGGCATACTTGACAAAATGTATTTGTCATTATCTTTGACATCATTTAGATCAAATAGCTTTTAAGAATTCGTTTTGCTGACAAATATAAATGTGGCCTACATAATAAAATGCCATTCTTGAATGTTTAAGCAGCACTTTTATACAAGAATTTGATTTGTTTAGCATTTTTGGTCACTTTATAACCCCATAATTCCATTTGTGCTGTTTCATAGTTTTGATGACTTGAATGTTGACAATAGTAATAATAAAGAACGATTAGGTGTGTACAAAATTACAAATTTATTTTATTTTTTTCCAACGCATTCAGAAATGTGTAAAGCATAAACCAATTATACATCTCTTATTTTCCCATTGCAAGAATAGTTTTAGAAGCGTGCAAACTACTCTGTTGTGCCAGCCAAAGTTTTCATTTCAGGGTTATCAGACTATATTATGTACAATACCGTGCACTTTTGTTTTTGAAAGAGGCCTCTTTGGCTCTCCAAGGCTTTATTTGTGATCTGAAATACAGTAAAAACAGTAATATTGTGAAATATTATTACAATTTGAAATAACTTTTTTCTATTTTAATATATTTTGAAGTATAATTTATTCCTGTGATGACAGCGCTGAATTGACTCCAGTCTTCAGTATGATCCTTCTTTCTATTTGATATTAACAAGAAATGTGATCACCACAGCTGATGAACAGGCATGCTGCTAAATTTAGTTTATATTTTATTAAATGTTTCTTTTTTTTTTCTTTCTTCAGGATTCTTTGATGACTATAAAGATCAAAAAAGAGCATTTGTTTGAAAAAGTATTTTATGTAACATTATGAATGTCTTTACTGTCACATTTGGTCAGTTTAATGCATCCTTGCTGAATTAAAGTTTTATTTCTTTTTAAACATTGTATTGACCCCAAACTTTTGAACGGTAATGTATCTTTGGTGGCATGAGGAACTGCCACTTTCTGCTTTCATGTTCTGCCCTTATTCAGTTTGATTTCCAAATCCATATTGAGTATAATTCCTGATCACAAAACTATATTTGATGTTGACGGATGCTCTTCCTTTGATTTCTTTGCCATTTTTTTTTTTTATTGGTTACATTTTTTTTATTTGCCTTCAGTTATTGGTGGCGGTACTGTGATAAGTACTGTGAGAGTACTCTAAAGGTAAAAGATCACAGCCAACGCCCATGGAGGAAAAATGATTTCTTTGTCTGCTGTGGTGTGGAAGAAATCCACAGAAATGAACTAAATGGGTTCTTGGATATGTAGGCTTGGCCTATAACGTCCACAGGTGTGTCTCCTACAAAAGTAGTAAGATTATCAGTTAATTTAAAGGGACCTATTATTACATTTTTTTTTTTGTGATGATTTACTTATCCTCAAATATCTTCTCTTTTGTTAAGCAGAATAAAGACATTCATACAGGTTTAGAACAACTTGAGGGAGTGAATGATCATAATGTTCATTTTTGGGTGACCTATCCGTTTAACCTTATATTCAAATGTTTATGTTTATATATATATATATATATCTATCTTTGTTTTTGTTTTTTCTTTGTTGTTTTTTTAACAGGTGCTGGTCATATAATTAGAATATCATCAAAAAGTTGATTTATTTCACTAATTCCATTCAAAAGTGATTATTGTATATTATATTCATTCATTACACACAGACTGATATATTTCAAATGTTTATTTCTTTTAATTTTGATGATTATAACTGACAACTAAGGAAAATCCCAAATTCAGTATCTCAGAAAATTAGAATATTACTGAAGACCAATACAAAGAAAGGATTTTTAGAAATCTTGGCCAACTGAAAAGTATGAACATGAAAAGTATGAGCATGTACAGCACTCAGTACTTAGTTGGGGCTCCTTTTGCCTGAATTACTGCAGCAATGCGGCGTGGCATGGAGTCGATCAGTCTGTGGCACTGCTCAGGAGTTATGAGAGCCCAGGTTGCTCTGATAGTGGCCTTCAGCTCTTCTGCATTGTTGGGTCTGGCATGTCGCATCTTCCTCTTCACAATAGCCCATAGATTTTCTATGGGGTTAAGGTCAGGCGAGTTTGCTGGCCAATTAAGAACAGGGATACCATGGTCCTTAAACCAGGTACTGGTTGCTTTTGCGCTGTGTGCAGGTGCCAAGTCCTGTTGGAAAATGAAATCTGCATCTCCATAAAGTTGGTCAGCAGCAGGAAGCATGCTCTAAAACTTCCTGGTATACGGCTGCGTTGACCTTGGACCTCAGAAAACACAGTGGACCAACACCAGCAGATGACATGGCACCCCAAACCATCACTGACTGTGGAAACTTTACACTGGACCTCAAGCAATGTGGATTGTGTGCCTCTCCTCTCTTCCTCCAGACTCTGGGACCCTGATTTACTTTCATCAGAGAACATAACTTTGGAGCACTTAGCAGCAGTCCAGTCCTTTTTGTCTTTAGCCCAGGCGAGACGCTTCTGACGCTGTCTGTTGTTCAAGAGTGGCTTGACTCAAGGAATGCGACAGCTGAAACCCATGTCTTGCATACGTCTGTGTGTAGTGGTTCTTGAAGCACTGACTCCAGCTGCAGTCCACTCTTTGTTAATCTCCCCCACATTTTTGAATGGGTTTTGTTTCACAATCCTCTCCAGGGTGCGGTTATCCCTTTTGCTTGGACACTTTTTTTCTACCACATCTTTTCCTTCCCTTCGCCTCTCTATTAATGTGCTTGGACACAGAGCTCTGTGAACAGCCAGACTCTTTTGCAATAACCTTTTGTGTCTTGCCTTCCTTGTGCAAGGTGTCAATGGTCGTCTTTTGGACAACTGTCAAGTCAGCAGTCTTCCCCATGATTATGTAGCCTACAGAACTAGACTGAGAGACCATTTAAAGGCCTTTGCAGGTGTTTTGAGTTCATTAGCTGATTAGAGTGTGGCACCAGGTGTCTTCAATATTCAACCTTTTCACAATATTCTAATTTTCTGAGATACTGAATTTGGGATTTTCCTTAGTTGTCAGTAATAATCATCAAAATTAAAAGAAATAAACATCGGAAATATATCAGTCTGTGTGTAATGAATGAATATAATATACAAGTTTCACTTTTTGAATGGAATTAGTGAAATAAATCAACTTTTGATATTCTAATTATATGACCAGCACCTGTATATATCATAATAATAAAAAGAGAAATATCATAGTTTACTTTAATCTGTACAAACATTTTTGAAGTGACTAAATAAGCCGCTTATTTGAAAAACAATAACAAGGGTAAATCTCTACAGAAAAATGCACAACTATAACTGTACCGCACAGGCTCTGTATGTCATTACTGCTGGTTTCATAATACCATATGTATTCAAATGCACTAGAGTCTGTGTCAATGGTCTTACAAGCCAGCAATGGAGCTTGAGCAACTATGAGTGCATTTCAACTCCGGGGACAGTTGTATTGATTCTGGGACCACAATTGATTCAACTAGGAACAGTTCACTAGGAACACCATGTGCTCTGTACAGGTGAAGAAGTTCAACACACAGACTTGGAGGGAGACTAAAATTAATGTCAGAGGGTGTGGTTAAGCAAGAGGATGTGAGTCACAGGGGCGAGAGGAAGTTGGTCAATTACAGATATCAGATGTATTATCAGTTTTTATTGTGATTTCAACTTGTCTGTCAAAATGTGCCTCTGTTTACTTTTGACGTGTGTTTTTGTTCTCATGGAGGATGAATGTATAGGCCAAATTATTGGTGATGTCTGATTATTAAAGCATAACTGACAGTCTAAATTGATGCAACACACTGGTCTGGTGAATGTACTTGCATTTGATCTTTTACAGTTCTATCAACAATGTAAAAAGAAAAAAAGTGGTTTCTATTATAAAAGTTGATTGCTAGCTCATGCCAATGTGTTTAATGCAAATTTGCCCAGTTAATTTTCTAGTACTGTCCAATGGACCCAAATCATATAGCATAATGACGGTGTAGCTTTTTTAAATCTTTTTCTTTTTTCTTTGAAACTAGTTTTACAGATATGTCCAATCCTCATTTGTTATCCTCAGATCAAACATGCCAGATCCTGTAGGCTGTTAAAATAAGACCTTGTTTGATAATGAGCCAAGATGTTACTGTGTGTGTGTTAATCAAGTTGTCCTTTAAAGATAAATGGTTACTTGCCATTTAACAGATGCATTTACTACAGTAATGGCTGAGATATTAAATTATAATAATAATTTAAGATATGCAATGTGCAATCTGAAGATAGGTGTAAATAATGAGATAATGTATCAAGTCATCTGGCTGGATGTGAACCTGAAATTAAATTAGCAATCCATGTTCTGTAATATGAAGTTAAAGATTTATATTCACAGCATTGCTCATTTTGCATAAATGAATGAACATGTTTATTTGTATACATTTATTTATTTGAAATGTTTGTCATGGTATATCATAGAGCAGCACAACGAATTTGAAACTTAATTAGGAAATTGTTATTTTAGTTAGCAAAAAAAAAAAAAAAAAAAAAAATTGTGTTGTTTATAATTATAATTCATGTATTTAACACTTTTTGTCTTCCATCTCCTACTTAATACTGCACCATCTAGTGGTGACATACTGGAACAGCCGTTCTATGGTGAATCTGCTTGTAAATGTGTTATTTTTAACTTCCTAAAACCCAGGAAAAATAACAATTTTGGAATTTAGTATATATTTTTTTGTATATATTATTCATTGTTTAGAGCATGTTTTGGGAAAATTATATTTTATTTGTTATGCTATGTCCATGTATAGGCAAAAACAATGGTTTTTTTTTTTTTTCACCAATACATTTTTAGGTTTCAGGATTTTTCTTTAAAGATGATTCTCAGCTATGTTATGAAAGGTATTACGGTATAAATTGATATGCATTTTACTTTATGCAACATGTGGCTATAATGGCCGTACATGTTTTTCCATTCAATGCAATGTATCTATACACTGGATCTAATTTGCATATTAATGTGTTCTTGGAGCAACATGTAATGACAAAAGATGTGTAATAATGGGAGTAATAGTTGGCAACATTTTATAGGAACATTGATATTCTTTTCCTGTATTCACTTGTTGTGTCTCCCAAAATTCCTGATAAACATGCTTTAAGTCCCGGTGTCCTCTACAGTTTGTCAGTTGGTTCTCTACTTTTGAAACAGAAAGTCATATTTTGATTAGAAACCCCATTACGCTTTCCTGAGATGGTTTATAACAAACAATTTGAAAATGAGTCAGATTTAAATGATAATTACAAAATATTATCATATCACATGAGTGCTAAATTTGATCATTCAGTCATTTTTAAAGACCAAGGAAGAGTTGTCCTGGTGAAACCTCAAAACAAAAGCCCTGAATGTGCTCTTGACATGACATCTAGACTTAAAACTGTGACATGTATGGTGTCAGAGAAATTCACTAAAATATAGTGTCCTCGTACGAGGACAGTGGCACCCAGGAGGTTAATCATTTTATTTTGAAACCCACTTTTTATTTTTTATTTTTTAATTTTTTTATAAATAAATAAATATCTAGTATTATTTATTACTATTAATCTGCATTATTTACTGATGTTGACAAATAATAACCATATTACCAGTGATTTACCATTTAATATTTTGCAGTGATCTTCCTTTGATATAGCGCTCTTAAAAAACAACTCTTGTTTGCTAATCAAGTTGTGACAACTTGAACAAATTGTGTACACATCCTGAGGAGCAGGGAGCAGTTAGGATGCAGAGGAGTGTTGTAATGTTAATGAGAATTGGATCTGTTAAAAATGTCCTTGTGTACTCTCGTGATACTCTCAGTTATGGTTCTCTACTCTTAATTTGATTAGTTGTATTCTGCCCCCTGTTGGACGTGACGGTGCATAACACTTTAACGTTTGAAATTATGCTTCAGGCATTTTTAGGATTTGGTTAGGTATGTTGGGTGAAGTTTTGCATTAGATGTTGACGTTGATGTTGTACAAAACATTTTATATACAAATTACAGCAATTATTTTCCAATCTGCTAAAAGTATTTTTAGAAGAGGCAACCATACTCTTTATCATATGCTGTAAACCCTAAATAATTAACTGCTTTGAGTAGAGTCAAATGAAATTAGCCAAACAAATGAACTTTTATGAGTATTTAGAACTTTTTCTTTTGAGGTCTCACAACTGACGCATTTTAAGTACTCTGAATTGATTCATTGTTTTGAGTTTTATGAACTTTCTTTTAATTTAGACTAACTTAAATTTAACCGGAACTGGGCTGGGATTTCAATTTCCCAGCATGCTTTGCCACGACACTCAAAAGGCACCGTAAATGGCAAAATTAAGTGTTATATTTTTTTTTTCTACATTTGGTACGAGATTAATGCTAAATGGGAGATTTAGTAGTGTTTAATGTTTTGTTGTTGAGTTTCTGTTATGTATTTTTTATTAAATGTATTCTATTGCTGTCCTCATTCAGCAAGTGCCATGCTATGCTAAAGCTATCAAAGCATTGTGTAACCAGTTAGCAAGGTGGAATTAATTAAATGAGCTAGTTAAAGCTACTCAAGTTTACACACACACACACACACACACACACACACACACACACACACACACACACACACACACACACACACATATATTTGACATATATTTTTAAGTTAAAATGTATGCATTAGCTTACTCAAATGTTTCAAGTTCAGAGCAATTAAAATGTATGACTACAAAATAAAAATCTGCTTACTTAAACTTTACATTTCTTAACTTTTCATTTTTAGGGCCCAAGCCCTGAAAGGGCGAAGGCCCTATTGTTCTTCTAAGGATTATTATTATTATTATTATTATTATTATTATTATTATTATTATTATTATTATTATTCTTTCGCCTTTTTGGCCTTTTTGGGGCCCTTAACATGCTCGAAAACTCTTGAAACTTTGCACACTCGTCGGAATGCGTGGCCATCAGGGTTTGGGCTGGGTTTGGTACCCGGGCGTGGCAGGGGGGCTCGACAGCGCCCCCTTGAATGAAAAAGAAAACTGTCCATAAATCAAAAACGAACTCATCGGGCCGAACAACTTTCGTGCTCTAAGTTATGCGTCAGCCCAACAGGAAGTGAGCTATTATGGGTCGTTTTAAAACGCATACTGTGGAATTTGAAATGCTCCTCCTAGGCGATTAACCCGATCAGCACCAAACTCGGACAGCATGAAGTCAAGGCATTGAGGATGCTAAATTGCGAGCGGATTTTTGATATCTCGAACGGTTTGGCCGTGGCAGGAGACGAATTTATGGCGAGAAATGGGAAACAGGAAGTGTGTTATAACTTCTGCATACATTGACCGATTTGGATGAAACTTCAGCTGTGTGTTCGTTGTAAAAGGCCGATCACATGGATATGACTTTTGTGAGTCAAAATTATAGCGCCACCAACTGGCAGCAGGAAGTGCTTGTTTTATCAAAAATGCTTTGAATCACCGTCTTATTTTCACCCGATTTACTTCAAACTTCATCAGTATAATGTCAAAACATGGCAGATATAGACATATGAATGGATTCCTGATATTTTGAATACTGTTGCCATGGCAACGTGTCGAAGTTGAATAATCTTTTAGGGTGTTTTTGAGACTCTTAGCATGCTTGAAATGACTTGAAACTCGACACATACATCAGTGATGCCTTCCAGTAGATATGGCCAAAGACTTAGAAACGGGCGTGGTGGAGGGGCTCAGTAGCGCCACCTTTTGACAAAAGTGGGGGGGTTAGATTTATCTACAGTCACCAAACTCTGTATATATATTGTTCTCATCGAGCCGGACATCTTTCTAATTTACAGTCATTAGCTCTGACCAACAGGAAGTCAGATATTTTGGTTTGAATTTGGAAGTTTGGATAAATCAGGCTCTGAGTTATTATAAACTATTCGTAGGAGATGCATGGAATCGACACCAGACTCGGTCAACATGAAACAAAGACACTGAAGATGCTATAGTGCGAACGATTATAGGATATCTCAAACGGTGCTGCTATGGCGAGGGATTAAATGAAGGACAAAAAAGGGAAACAGAAAATGTCTAATTTCTTGTAAAATCATTGTTTGATTTAAATGAAATTAAGATTGTATGTTCGGTAATTTAACTTGGGTGAATTTAAAATGAATGTACTATTTTTCAGATCAATATATTTATTTTATTCAATATATTTCATCTGAATCTTATTTTGTCTGCCCTCCCTTCATTGTCCAAAAGATGTCACTGTTGACTTAGTTTTGATGGGGAAAAAAGGGGATGTGGGTGTGTGTGTGTGTGTGTGTGTGTGTGTGTGTGTGTGTGTGTGTGTGTGTGTGTGTGTGTGTGTGTGGAGGGGGGGATGGGTGGCTAACAGCTAAAGCATGCCTCTCTGGCTCTTTCTCTCTCTCTGTGTGTGTGTGTGTGTGTGGAAGGTGGATGGGTGCACCTGCAGTATTCTGAATGTCATTCTGAACTCAATTTGTAGAGCACTGCAATATAGTTTTATATGATTAGTTTAATAATTATGTTAATAAAAATATAAAAAGACCTTTAGATAAATACTGGACTTAAGGACTTTAAAAATGTAATCTGCAAAAGATAACTTTGCACTCATTTCAAAGGGACCTTTGACATCATCTGACATGAAATTCATCTAAACTGAATTGATCTCATAGATGTTGTGGTTTGTGGTCATAGCAGCACCGATTGCTGCAGTTAATGAGGGGAATTCAAATGACTTTGACAGTCATTTTATTAAAACATTATTTTACCTACAAAAAAATAAATAAATAAACAACTTGCCTAATGTACTTTACGTAATGATGATTGATCTTAAGATATTTTAACGTATAATATGTGTTGTGCGTCCCCATGTTTACACGTACACAACAATAGAGTTTACATGCGTTTCATATCATAGGCTATCACAAAGAACTATCACTTTAGTGTGAAAAAAAGTTTTTAAAAAAACTATACAAATACCTTGAATTAAATACTGGCCTTCTGGACTTACGAATTTTTGAGCTGCAAAAGATAACTTTGCAAATATTTGAAAGTGACCTATTATATCCTGTGACAATAAAATGAATCTATATTTCAATGACATCATGGGTGTGGCTTGTGCTCATAGTGGCACCAGCTGCTGTGGTAAATGTGGCATATTTAAAATATTTGTAAAAAAAATATTCTCCTGTTTAAATGCATATTGCCTGTCGTGCACAGTTTCCCCGAAGCCACCGGGGTGGCGGTGCCACCTGCTTGGGCCCGTCATCGCTGCTCGCAGCTTTAATTTTTTTTTGAGTTTTGCCAACTTATTAAATTACTAGTTAAATTAGTTACACCATTACATTCACATTCTTTTATAACATCAGACGAACTGAAAGCTATATTATTTCTTATCTATGTAGATTTCCCAGCAAAACTTGCAATGAAATCAAGAAATCAGCAGGTCAAGTCATCTCAAAAGGGAAAACCGCACCTGCTGCAGTAAGACGTTGGAAAGTCAGTTGACAAGTTCTATACTGGAGCTCATCAAGCCATCACAGCGGCAGAGCTGATGGACCGATGCAAAATTCCTCACTCCTAAACTCTGCCCTGTGTGTGTCTTGCACTTCTGCATCTACAGATCCATTAATGTGGATCAGCTCACGTCATCTTTCCACTGAGATTAGCAGGATTTTGGAGCGCAAACTGTGGCACGTAATGAGGAGGATGTTTGAAAAAGAATCGCAGCAGATTGCTTTGACTGGTTTATTAGGCCGCCTGCGGGTTCAAACATGTCTCCCCTTATGAAAAATTAAAACTAGGCTGCGGTTCTGCGTTAACATACAGCTTCCAGGGTTGCAGAACATCCTGCATGTGAGCTCGCCATCTGAGTTCTGCAGAGCGTGTTTTGTTTATAACAACTGATGCTTTGAATATGCATGCAGTCGACATATAGCATAGTGAGTAAGTGAGTAGTAACAGTGCTGATATGATTGCCTTGCTCGAGGCTTAATGCTCTTGTCCTTTTCACATGTGATGTGTTAAGGCTTAAGCAATTGTTGATGTCATATTTGTGAAAGGTGATGAGGTTGAGAGAGCTGGAGTTTCTTGTTACTGTGAACACTCAACTACACAATGCTGTCATTCATTCTCTTCTTACCTTTCCCTTAGTTCTTTAGGCACTGCAGACTCACAATTCAATACCGGTTGCAACTCTTATACATTTACTTGTCAACTTTTGTGTGTGTGTGCAGCTGCTTTTCAAAAGTTTGCATGCATGGCAAACACAGAATTGACAGCACAATAGAGAAGAGTGTATATTTTGGGCCTGTGTAGAACTCTGGTCTGTTTTAGGGTGTGCTTTTCCTGACTATAGTTCCTTTTGAATTGTTTATGAGAGAACGACCAATAGGTATTTGGTTATTAACCCCCTTTTTTATTATTCTTATATTTCCATATCTTTTGTGTTCCCCTTTTTTATGATTTACCTTAACCCTATTCATAGTGTTGTCTTATCGTTGGCTATTGCTTGAGACAGAATTGAGACTTGTTAGTATTTATATGCTACATATTTGTAAGTATGTGCGTTTTACATATCAACATGCATTACGTCCTCACAATATTATTAAAACAGAACCACGGCTGTTATTTTGGGAGCATTTTCTGCATCCAAAATGAAAGCTTCTTGCAGTCTGGACAGCTTATAGGCTTTATTTAAGTGTAGCATTACATCATCAGTCCTCCGTCACTCTCTTCCCACTGCAAAACAATAGAGAAAAGTTGCAGTATACGGCTTCTTCCCTGATACTATCTTTGTTAATTCCACACACATCCGTGCATCTGTGATTTCATGGTACTCACTGTGGAATTCCTCATTTTCAAGTCAAAACATTTGCAATGTTTCTTTTTAATATAAGTTGAGAAAGCAGGAAGTGTCTGAGTCATGGAAGTTTACTCCATGTCTGATTGTTCACACGCTCCCACACTAGCGCACGCCTGCGGCCAGAGAAGCCGTCCCGGCGTCACACTCGGCTCATCAAAGGCAGGGCCGTGTCAGACACACACACACACACCCGAATACTCAAAACCCAACACTCAAGCATGTCAAGGGATAGGATATATACACGGATACACACAAGCTCTGGCACATCCTAAGAAAGGTAGACACACACTTTGACCAACGAAACACAAGCACATCAGATGAAAGGGTAGACATGCATGTTAGCAATATGCCAGCACGTTTTCCAAACACAAAAAGAACAGATACGCACACAAAGAACTGGAACATAAGAGAGAAGAGGCACATCTATACAGATGCAGGTACAGACACATAGTTGCCTTATAGAAACTATATAATGGATTGATCTTAAAGGGATAGTTCATCCAAAAATGAAAATTCTGTTGTCATTTATTTACCCTCATGTCGTTCAAACTTGTAGGAGATTTATTCTGTGGAAAACAAAAGAAGATTGAAAATATAATCACATATATATATATATATATATATATATATTTTTTTTTTTTTTTTTAGAACCCTTTCATTGTACAGACAAAAGTTGAAACATTCCCAAAATATCTTCTTCTCTGTACCACAGAAGAAAGAAAATCATACAGTTTGGACCGAGGGTAATGATGACAATATTTTTGGGTAAACTAGAGGCAATGACATGTGATGCTCCACACCCATAATCCTCACATACATTCTCTTCACAAAGCTCACCCCATCCGATGTTTGCCCACGCTTTAGAAAACCTTCAACTCAGTCAGTGGGTCGGCACGTAAAGTGACTGGAGGATCTACAGAGTCATTTTGGGTCAGCACCAGCTGACCTGTGCTCATTTTCCCCAAGTGCATTAGCATTGCTTAATAGAAAAGAGAGAGAGATGCATTTTAGAACCTATTGAATGAGGTTCTACATCCTACTGTAACTGTAAACTGTAGAGATAGCTGTATTTGTAGTTGCCCTATATGGCAAATAGCCAATGAATACAGTTTATTTGACTGCAAATGAGATGAATTAATTCTTATGTTGTACTGTACTGACTTAAAGTAAATGGAAAGTTCATCATCAAATGGCATGGCTGGCAGTGAATTTTTTGAACTGATACTTAACCTTTATGTTAATTAGCCATGTGGACAGCTGTTATTGGACAGTGCCAGTAATCATCTCAAAATAGCCAAATGTCAGCTGATTAATTGGCCTGTCCATTATTGCTATTCTACAAAAATACGGACAATTTGTAGCTAATGATTGCCATGCTGAATTGACGTTACCAAACGTAGATTTGTGAGAAAAAAAAAGTAAATATTTTATTGAATAACTTGGAAATATGAAAATTGTTGCATTCCTTTAATTTCTGAATATGTTGCAGGTCAGTCAGTGTTGTCAACGGAAAACTAAGCGCGAGAATGTGCGAGGTCATCCCACCCCGACCTTGCTCTTAAATCGCTAACGTCGGACGATGGGGTGGTAACAACATCGCCGTTCAGTTTATCAACAGGACAACAAACCTTGACCAGGCTTAATCTCTGGCTAGAACACCTAATATCTGATTATCCTATTTATAATTTTAGATTTACAGGTGTACGTGTTACTTAATGTTTTAATGCTATACGCAATTGTATCATCAATAGTATAATAATTGTTACTATTATTAGGTAAACTTTTCAGCTGGTCAGTCCAACCACACGTATAGACAGTAATGTAATCATAGGCCTGTATTCACTCTACTGTTAATTAGGTTGTGAGTAGACCCTATTTGACTAGCCCAGAATTATTATACCTTGGATTTCAGAAAGTGAAGGATTTAACGAAATTTGCAAAGGCAGTTATTTTTCTGATCATTTATAATCTGTTAGACATTTATCAAAATGGAAAAAGGCCTACTGCAAACTGTCAAATATCCCCACTGTAAACTCAGTATGAAATTTGCTTTAAAATACAACTGCATTGTAAGTTATGTTTCGACAACTGAGTTTTAAATAAATGTTTCGTAAAAGCTGCAACAACAAACAAATAAATAAATACAAATTACACGGTTTAAATAAGTGTCCATTATTATGGAAATCAGAAGTGATAGTGATACCAATGATATATATTACAATGTAAGACTTTAGGGTAGGACATTTGGATGTCACATGCTGAGGAATGCTATATTTAGTGCCGATATATAAATATTTAAGTACTTCCGAAAAGACAGACGGGTTATGGTAATTTTGGAAATAGAAAATTAGGAATGGATATTAAGTTACTTTACATCGAAACGTAGCGTATACTTGCAGCTACAACATGCATTAATACAAAATAAATGAACAAATTAACATAACTGTTGCATGGACTTTTCAAAATAACAAACAATTTAATTCAATACGTCTATTCCGCATCAGGGAATTTCTGATCATCTTCACAACATTTTCCCAAAAGAAACGACTGAAGTAGCCTATTCTTTCTTTCTTTTCTTTTCTTTTTTTTCCTGTCAGAGCATAAAACAGGCTAACCAAGAACACGGCAAGACAACAGAAACCTATGAAGAAGACTCGAGTTGAATGCAAACTTTTGGCGCTTCTCTTCGTCATGCAAGGACATGTTTTTAGTTTTCTGCTGATAATGCGCATTAAAATGCCTTACCTTTATGCAGTCTTCTAGAGAATAGAGGGAACAGCTTTCCTGGCTGTGTTTAGGCCGACTGAAGGGTTCCTCTCTGGATCTGCTCTGTATTGCTCCCGCGGGCCCCCCGCTCACAGTGTTTATTGAGATGTGTATTGGGACCCCAGACCGTCATGTTGCTAGGAATGAATAATTTAGGCCTGGTTAGATTGAGAGCTCTTCACTGAGAGAATCAGGAATGTGTATTGTGCATACAACTGAGAAAGAGAAAAAAAAAAAAAAAAAAAAAAAAAAAAAAAAAAGCTGATTTATGTTCTGTGGATTTTAGTTGTTTTAACGTAGACGCTTTAAATCAGCCTAGGCGTTTTACTTTTCATTCAACAGCAATATTATTTTGAATAACTGTAATAGGTATCATTCAATTGTACAATTTCCTCCACCCTTGTTCTGTCTGCCTCATTAATCATCACTATACGAGAGCATTCATGTTAAACAGCACGCTGTACCTAAAGTAAATGTTCACTCATTCTGATCTGTACGCGCTGTGACACGAATTTCATGGA
This sequence comes from Paracanthobrama guichenoti, assembly GCA_018749465.1. Taxonomy (NCBI): domain Eukaryota; kingdom Metazoa; phylum Chordata; class Actinopteri; order Cypriniformes; family Gobionidae; genus Paracanthobrama; species Paracanthobrama guichenoti. The sequence continues at coordinate 19,143,056 of CM031956.1, read as the reverse complement.
CACACACACACACACACACACACACACACACACACACACACACACACACACACACGCCTGTCTCTGTAGCATACCTCTCTTTGTTTTGATTGCTCTTCTATAAATGAGATCGACTATGCTATAGAGGTCTTTTATCCGCTCCATGCTTCAGTGCAGCTAATGATGGACAACAGGCAATGTCTAACAATGGTAACAAAGTAAATACAGAGACAAAGTGCGCATTAAATTAAAACTCAAATAACCACGTGAGTCACTTTACAATAGCAGTTAGCCTATATTATTATGAGCACCTGAATCCTCTTCCCACTCTTTATTTATTGTGTTTTACAGTAATTTGATGCTTTCTTTGTTTACAAAGAGCCAGTTAATTGACACTCGATGTCGCGATTAGTTTTAATTATATGCGGCTGCTGTGAGTCTGAGAAAAATGCAGTTTTGTTTGCATAGTAGGATGGCACTTTATCCTATTATAATAAGTCATTCATAATTCATGTGAGATATGAGCTTTGTTTTCAACTTACACACGATCTGATGAGCTTAATACTGGACCGTCATATGCTATCACTTCATATTTTAATATTTTTTTAAGTAGTTCAGCCGGCAGATGGTTCAGTGATGTGTGGTCCATGCTGTCCCGATCTTATTGCATTGTTATTTCAAGCGTCGGTGATCACTGGAGGCCCAGCCTCTAGCCAGTCTTGTATATTGGACTCCTAATCTGCTCGGGACATCTCGCCCTCTTCACCGGACTTCTCATGTCACGCTGATGTGTATTAGATACGTTTTCCCTTTCTCTCTATAAACCTTAGAAATGCCACAAAGCAACAATGTGTGCTACATATAGGTACAACCAGGCGAATGCAATAATTGTGAAGAAAACGTTTTGAAATGTTTTAGAACAATATATTTACTTCCATTAAATAAAACACAATAGTTTATTTTTGGGATGTTGAAAAACGAAACAAAAATTCCGTACCAAATATTATACACAGAGCAAAAACCAAGTTCATTTCGCAGAAACATTTGCGTATTATTACCCAGGGTTGCTATTCTAGATCTATATTCACACAGACATTTAATAATAAATTTATAATATCACACACGACTGGTGCGTTTAGTATGTACATTCCCTTGATCGCAAGCAAGACATGATTCCTGTACTGTTTCCACATGCTGTGTTAAACTGAATTCTCGAAAATGCTTAAGAGTTACAGCTTTCGCCTCTACAAATTGGAGATGATATTAAGATATATGTATAGCCTATATACAACCGTTCAGTCAATTACTGTCCAAAAATTGAAACGTCAAAATAAATGAATGTTTTTTTTTTTGTTTTTATTCTGGTATCCTAAACTCTTCACTGGCTAGTGTAGAGAACAAATCTTATTAGAAATGGCGCGTTTGCCTTCCGTTCCCGCTTGACATTCCATCACAGGATTGGACGCGTTTCAGTGGTTTATTCTTCTAGTGCCCTTGAAACAAAAAGTGTAGTCTCTCGTTCCTGGGATTCGGCATTGTAAATTCTACAGTCGTCCCTTACACCGGTCTATCCACTGCGTACTGGCAGGCGCTGAGATTGGAGGCCGGGTTCTGCACGCTCGCGTATCCAAAACTCGAGTGCTGCTTGGCTTTCAGTCTCAGACTGGCAAGACTGGAGTTACAAGTGTCCCGGTAAACATACGGAGGTGTCGGTGGGGCGTAAGGGCACGCCGGCGTGGGAACCCCCGAATTTAGAGAAGGGTTGCTGAGGTTGTTCAAGTTATTGAGGCTGTTTAAGCTTGATCCGGGTACACCGGTGACAGCAGACGGAACCATACTGGAGGTCATGCTCATTGAAGAGATGGAGTTAGGTGGGGAGAACATGGTCTGAGAAGACAGAGGGTTGACGTTCATGGAATTGAAAAAGGGGAAGCTTTTGGTAGACAGAGAGGCCGACGTGAGCCCCTTTGCAGCCCAGTTGTTGTACGTATAGCTGGGATACATGTCATCGTAGGGCTGCATAAGTCCGTTGAATTGAGGGCCGAAACCGTTTTTACACAGCTCTGCCTGCTGGTTCCTCTCCCTTTTTCTCCATTTTGCCCGTCGGTTCTTGAACCACACCTGCAACAAATGTGGAAATTATTTATTTTTATAATTAGCTTACATAATTAATTCTTATCTAAAACGATGAAAGCGACGATTAGCGGTTTCAGAACTGCTGTCGCCGTGGGCATTAAAACAACATATTAGCCACTGCTCGGTTTATTTTCGGTATAAATGATATGGGTGGTGGTGGTGTCAAACTCAGTTTGGTTTCCTAATTAAGTTGCTTTTTATCAGTCACCCGCGGAATCTTGTCTGATCCCGGGAATCCCAATACACATCCATATAGCGGTCAATGAGTCGCTCGACGCTTCAAATGTGTATTCTCCCTAAGCAGGCGGAGACACACTAACCTTAAGTATACTACACGAGAATGACAATCACAAAATACAAGCTTTACACCTCTTAAAAAGCGACCGTGTGACTCCATTAAGGTCATCGTTAAGGGCGTCACTTGTGTTGATTGCAAACAATTCGACTCACCCATAATTAGCCTCTCGCCAAACAGTGACAGATTTATTTAAAAGATTAAATAAAGTCCTAAATTGACGTCATGCAGTTGATGTAGCCTAATTAAATATAATAGGCACAATCTTTACGAACAAAATATTTTAAATAGGCCTACATGTAGGCTATAAACCTAACAACAATTCTAATAGGATACAGCATAATTATAGGCTGATTATTGTTTTGAGTATTAGCCTATTTTAAGTAGGCATGTTATAAGCTTGTATATAGGCTACATAGTTTATTAGGATTTATTATTTTCAGTAGGCTATTTAAAATATTGAATTGAATTAGCAAAAATCAAGTCTTCGATTTTTAGGGCTATATAGCATGTTATTTCAATGCCATTTAATTTATCAAACTTACCCTGACTCTGGCCTCTGTTAAATTTGTCCAAACGGCGATCTCCTCTCGAGTAGACATGTCCGGATAGCGATTCCGCTGAAAAGTGGCTTCCAGTTCCTGGAGCTGTTGGCTAGTAAAATGCGTTCGTTGCCGCCTCTGTCTCTTCTTTTTCGACGGGTCATCAGTCGAATCTTCGTTTTTACTCTGTCCCTTCTCTTTCTCTGCAATGCAAAATGATACAGTGTTTTAGATTAATTATCTAATTCAAGAGGAACAAGCTTCAGGCTTTGGAGAAGTCCGTGTGAGGGAGACAAGTATCTAATTCCGTTTTATTGAATTGAAAATATTTGGCATCATGGTAACATACCAAGTAGGTTCCCTGGTAACAACATAGCGGATTCGATTTAATTAATGATGTTCCTTAACTCATTTTATTATGAACCGTTAATGTTAACATCCTTTTCTGGTAAAGCCAACAGTGCCGGTAAAAGAGGCTCAAATGCAAATTTGAACGACAATGAACGCAATCTTTTTCCATTGTAGGAAAAAAAGGAATAGTCTATTGGAGTTGGGGAATGTTTAGCCTACATTATTCTATACAAATTTGCCACAGTGCAAACATTTGCTAGAAGCCCACATTTTCCACACACAATTTAAGTAAATAAAGTCCTGTCAAAGGGCATGACTTATGTAGCCTACTTCAATAGCCTCAACTGCCAGTTCCATGATATTTGCACGCCTCACATTATAACCTGCTCTGTTTTCACACTGAGAGAAGTTTTAAACAGTCTATTTTCAAAGGCAGTACCTCACGATAACTGACACCAACACCGAAAACAATCCGGTTAAACATCTCTCCAGAGGACAAGGGCTTACCTACGGACTCTGGACTGGAGGTGTCTGAAACCGTGTGCACCTCCAGCCTATGTTTCGAGTCCACAGACCGCTGAAGCGGTTGCAGACTAGAGGCCATCGTAAGCGGCGCGTGTTTACTCCCGGTAATGTGGTGATGGTGGTCCAAGCTCAACGGATCCTTCATAGAGGTCATGGATAATACAAGCGATTTACGGAGGGTTCACAAGCAGCTATAACTTCCTCAGCGAAGATCACAAATAGGCTACATAAAAAAAAATAATAATAAAAAAAAAAGTCAATGTGTCCAGTCCTGAGGTATCGGCAAGCGTTGTCAGTGCTCCTTTCCCACTCAAAGCGACACTCCACAATTTTTTAAAATGAAAACAAACACAGTGCTAAAGAAAGTTAAAGTCTTTTTTTTTTCTCGACTGGGTAAAAAGATAGTTTCAGCCGAGAGCTACAAGGAGAGCCAGAGTGACAGGGACAGGTATGTGATATTATATCCACTTGCATACACACACACTCTCTTGCACATCACAGCGCTCGCTCTTCATTTCAGCTGTCCCTCTATCCGTCCAACCGAGCTGCTCTATGCGTCGTGACGTCACCCTAAACTCCGCCCACAATCTGACGGAACATTAGACCCTATACATGAGAGCTTTTACGGCCAACCGACTAAAAAACGGCCCTAAGAAATTAGAAAATTAAGCCTGTGCAGTTTGAGACCAAATCTCCTCTAAAAGCATGTAAATAAAGAGACATTGCATTCAGTGGCTTCAGAGAAGGCAAAACTCAAAGAACAGAGTCCCTAAAATGTCTTCATTGCACACCTGACGCTCAACCTTTTCAAAGCAGGTATTATTATCAGAACACATCGTCTTGTTTTAACAAAAGTCTGTCAATGAAAATAATCTCATTAGGAAGTGACACAACACAATAAGAAAACGCGGTTCTTTAATGACACTAGAAGATGCTCATCACAAAAGTTCCGCTTTTGACATGTTAATTGGCCGATTCTTCGCGACAGTAAGTTGACAGGGTTGACAGACCTCGTTAAATCCATCGGTAACAAACAACAGTCCAAGTCCTGTTGGATAATGGCATTGAAGTATAAATGATATTTTAATTATATGCTTATAGAATAAATAGAAATATCAGATCATTTGGGACGGAAGCACTTTGGCGAGGTATATTTGTGCGCCTCGGGTCCATGATTATTTCGCGGGAGAGAGCTTTGTCACTTTGTCTTTCTAGGCAACATTTAATCTGATAAGATGCCCATTTGCCTAAGAATTTTAATTGGGCATCTTTAATGAAAGCTTCTCCACTTTGTTGTCTCAAGTTCCTTCAAAACATTAACTTATCACAACTAATTGCATTATTTTATTAAAAAGAAAAACATTTATTTGTTAGTTCATGTTAAATTATTTATGCTTTTTCCTGATCTGCATTTCTCAAATAATTAATATTCGTGTAATTTAAAGTAGCCATCACATATCAATTATTGATATTATCATAGAGGATATATATATATATATATATATATATATATATATATATATATATATATATATATATATATATATATATATATATATATATATATATAATATTGCAGGTGTCTTAATTGTCATTAAAAATAAATTAAGCAATTAATAAACCACTGAAATCTAGTTTTTATGTCCCTGCTTGTCCAGTAAAAACGAAAAAAAACCTAGAAAAAGAAAAGGCAGTCAGGCGCCTATGAAAATGACTCGACCATCTACATCAATGACTGATTCATTTCACGCTCTTGGTACTGGATATTAATTTATGGCATAATATATGAACCTGGAACCGAAAATCTTGTATAGGCCTTCAGGTCTTTTTGCATGAAGATGTGACCTCGTGTTCAATGCATTTGCGCTGCACATACTGAGCTGTCGTCTCTCACTTGCCATTCAATTTAATTTTATTTATTTCGCGAAGCGGCTTCCATTTTGGAAAAAAAAGTGTAGGCCTATATTTTGTTTATTTATTTATTTATTTTTAATAAATTATAAATAAATCACTAAGTAAATTAAAATAAGTACATTTGTACTAATATCTAAAACCCAAAACCAACCATGATTATTCTGGACCTCAGATAGACTAAAATATAACATGAATGATGTTATATATGAATTCTGCGATTGTGTATTTTTAAGCACAGACATTTTAATTGTGCGCATCGAAATTCCATAGGCAAAAGTTGCAGAGCTCGTTTCTTGTTAAACGGACTGATGGCTATGGACTAGATTATTGCTCTGTATTTATTCTGGACCCTCAAAATTCTTCCGAGCGCCCTCACTGCCTGCTGTGGATTATTGGCCATGGCGCACCACAGAGCCATTAATTACCAATTCAGTCAATATGAGGGAGACGACAAAGCCTTTTCCATAGGATTAAGAGGACATTAGATTCTTCCATTAGTATATTCCTCCTCACGAGGAGGCTTTCATTACACATTTACTTTCCCCCCGAGCCTATCTAACAAGCGCTGCATATATTACTGCACAGGAGACGAGATTGTCGGTAATCAAGTCGCTCGAATGTCTTTTCACTTTTACTTTGCTGTTTGCATTTTTATGCACTTTCTCCTTGTATCTGCTATCTGCTGATATAGCTCGTATAGCCTATACAATATAGCCAATAGTAAATGACAATGGGAAATGGCAAACGGACTAATGCGATTAAATTAGTTTTGTGGTTTGTTCTCGGGTTGCTTTAATTAGCTTAATGAAGATGCCAGATGATATAGAGACCGGGGGTTATGTGCGCACTAAGTATTAACCTTTAGGCTCACAGTTTCCCCCAGTTTGATTTCTGTTAGAATTGTCCTTGTGCGGCAAATTATAAAGTACTGGAGAAAATTGTTCAAATTGCGCTTAATTTACATCATACTGAATGTTCATGCGTATTCAGTTTATAATATAGGCATATCACGTTTTCATCTAGCATTTTTTAAGAGATATACGTTTGCATGATTTTATTGAGAACGCACGTGATCACTTAACTACATTTTATTCCCAAGCATTTCAGTATTTTGTTTGAAACAATTCAAGATATTTTAGAGACCACAATCCTCCAAAATCACACAGACTTGGTCTGTAAAATGATAAATTCCCAGGCAGGAGCTGATACGCGGCATCAAGAAGACGTTCTCACATACCCGTGTATGATACTGTCCTACCACCAGATGTCCATCTTTGACTATAAACGTCTAATGCTTTCCCTATAACCAGTCACACGTCAAACACCAGCAAAGATGTTTTACTCACGCTTTACTTTTACATAGACCCGTTTTTCTAACTGCGATCGTTTATAGGCCAGACAATGTTGCGGTGTTTGTTTAAACCAACTAAATGAATTAATGAATCCAGACCTTCTCTGGAGAAAAGGAGGGTGGCTCGTCATTCACCAAGATCATCTTACCTAATTGAGCACAGGTTGATGCAAGTTTGCGGCAGTGGGAATCCATTTGATAGATTATACTTTGAGCACCTGTGAAGAAAAAAAAAAAAAAAAAAAAGAGAAACGTTAATTTTACATTTGATTAAAATATATGTTTATATTTATGTCAGGAATAAGAATGTGTAGGCCAACTTCTGCGTATGTTTAGCTTCTACACATGTCCGTTACTTTATAAAGCCATCTGATGTATTTCAAATCTATTGTAATATATCGGATGGGTCCTGTCTGCAATAGGATGTGCACATTCCTCATCATTTGTTTTGAAATCCCTTGGCGCTTGCTCGAGTCCCTCCTAATTAAGACTCGTGTCTCCAAACGCACACGAAAACAACGCACAAAGAGGAGAGGCAGTGCGCCGTGCGTCGGTGGGAGAAAGAGCAGTTTGAGCGCACGAAGTTGAGTGATTCCGCGGTAAAATCAGAGGATTAGTGTCTGATTGAGATGTCTGTCGGTTGGATATTACAAAATTCATTATCGGAGCTCTATACTAACCCGATATGAAGTAACACAGATGGGCCTTTATTAGCCCAGGCTTCAGCTGTTTGCTTATGATAATTTCAGTCGGAAATTTGCATGCAATCCTGCTGTTAACCGTTTTCCTTCTCAATTTTTCTCTCTCCGAATGCAACGCTTTACTTTAGCCCTCCCCTTCACCTGCCTCGCAGTCGCATCTGTGCCTTTAGTCGAAGGCTTGAGACTCTGGAAATTAAATCTGTGTACGTTTCTTTGTATACGTGTGCCGAGTAGGCCTAATATGCTAATATCCTAATGTGAGGGCGAAAGTCATTAATCTAAATGCTATTTTGAGATTATAGTACAAAACAAGTGTTTCTAAATACATTTCTAAATTATTTACCATTCTAAGTAGTCTGTGAAATATTCAAGTAAAGTTGGAAGTCGTTCTTCTGAGTTTGTTCAGGGCACCCGCCGTTTTGATTTAGGTTAGCCTACTTACTTCGGCAACTTTTTTATATTTGTAGTAAAAAAAAAAAAAAAAAAAAAAAAAAAAAAAAACTGAATTCCATACAAATGTCATTTTAAATATGTACTCTGGCAAGGCAACTTTCAAACTGGAAAAGGTAAGATACACACACGTGATAGTGAATAAGATTAGGCTGTATGCAAGACCAGTGGCTAATGAGGCGCATCACCAGAGGGAAATATGTGTAGGAAACTTGTAGATCTTTGTAGTGTATTTCTTTTATTATTATTATTATTATTATTATTATTATTATTATTATTATTATTATTATTTTAGTCTAGGCCTATTTAAAACTTAGTTTACACAATAACAAAAACAGAACAAACTACTATTGCTGGTGTTAATATTAATAATAATAATAATAATAATAATAATAATAATAATGTTTCAGTGATTAATTGGGAAAAACCTTTATTATTCTTTTTAATCTGTGATATTGTTTTTAGTTGATATTAGGAGATGATAATCGTAGTCTTGCGCCTAAAATGTATTAATAAGGTGATTTTATTTTAGTGTTGCTTTGTGTGTAATTATTATTTTTTTAGATAAATGTAATTGACATAATTGATCAAAATGAAAATACTATATTAGTTTACAATATTAGTTTACAAATTTCACAAAATTTGTATTTGCATACATTTCAAATGTGTTATCGAATATTATAAATAACAATTTAATATTCATCTTTTAATTTGAATTCTTAATTACCCATTTCATCGCAAATGTTAATACAGAAATGAATAATTTTAGGAATGTTGCTACTAGCATTTTAAAAAAGCAATTAAAACCGTATGGTTGTTTGCTAGTTTTGAAAGCAAATTTCGTTAGCATGATTTATTTCAGCTTATGAAAACCAATAATACATGTGTTAATGTAAATTACACGCTCTAACTATAAAGTTGTCCTTGTCCCGTTTGTCTCGCAGTGTTAACGATATATTATTATCAACTGCAAAGTCAAGGTGAGACCTGCCAGAGCATCACTTATCATGCCTCCCCATCTATCTACACTAAAGCTGAAGTTCACCCATGGCTCGCAACCCTGAGGTGGAACGAATTCCTTCACTTGCATTGTCTCACATTCAAGATAGGGTGTCATGTGCACTTACCAGTAGGCTAGTTGTTGAAAAGCGGCGCTTTGCAGCCGTGCCAGTCTTGATTTTCTTTTTGTTTTTTAAAAAAAGAGATAAATTCCACACCTCCGAACACGTTTATCTTTGCCCTTGATGATGTCCGGGTACATAAACTGTTCTACCAGGTCCAAAAGGAACGCAACCTCTTCTTCCTCAATGAGAACGATTAGGGATATTTCTGGGTTCTTTCAAAGAACACTAAAACAGGCATATGTTACCTTAAACCCAGATTGTCTTAAGTTACAAACTAATAAGCTGCTTTAGTAACTCATATTTTCTGCAAAGCCTCCACGACCGCAACTTTTTTCCGCACAAAGACGCAGAGAGTGGTGCATTTCCCCCCTCTCACGAGCTTTGACTGTCAGCGCGTGGGCGTGAGTGAGAGTTTGTGTGTATAAGCGCGTGCGTGTGCATGCGTGCCACAGTGGGTGTGTTTGTATGCACAACCAACACGCAGAGTGTGTGTGTGTAAAGGGTGAACTTTGTGATGCGTAACGGTAGGCTAAATTAGATAACAAATCGGCCATTAAAACACGATAGGCTAACAGGCTAGGTTTATTCAACGAACAAAATCACCCCGATCAACGCCAAAACCTCTCATGGCTAAATATGAATCAAATTAAGATATTTTATTTATTTAAATGACTGATAATAAATGGCTCAATAAATGTTATGGAGCAGCAGAAATACAAATAGGCTACAGACTGACATTAAGAAATCCAAAAATGATCTTTTTTTTAAATTTTATTTATTTATGTATTTTTACTAGCTACTAGCCTACTATGTTTTTTATTTATTTTTTTTAAATTTGACCTAACCCTGCCCGGTATATATTATTGTCATTAAATGCTGTTGTTTGCAGAATATGCTATTTTAAATGATTATATTTGGCCTAATACATAGGCTATAGCACAGGTAGTCTTGACAGTCTTAGATTTACCCAAAAGTGAGAAGGCCTATTTGCAGATTTGATTAAATTCATACAAACTGAGTAGTTTTTTTTTCTTTCTTTCTTTTCTATCTATTAATTCTGTCATTTAAAATAGGCTACTAACTTCTGTTGAAAAGTGTGTGTGTGCTTAAACAGTATCGGTCAGGTTTAAAAATGAAGTGAACATCTGGCTCGGATGCAAATGATCTTTAAAGATCCGCGTGCACCGGACGGATTTCCATCCGCATCTCACGCGAGCAAAGCAGACCGGACGAAGGTTTCACGCGCCTAATCCGTTTTTTACATTGTGGGTCATACACCCATTAAGCGAGTAATTAATGCGCTCAGCCATGGGGGAATTCCCAAACCTGTGTTGGAATACCCCGCTCTCTCTGTCACAGCGTTAATAGGCCTGGGAGCCTGGAAAACGACATTAACGTGTATCTATAATTCTGCACGCTGCATGACGGGTATCATCTACTGCAGTTGGGTGATACAAATAGGCTACATCAAACAAAAACGAACCCAGCGAGCATCATTTTGTTTGTTGCAAATAAAATAGATGCATCTATAGTCGCTATCTACAGTCCAAAGTGTATTTCAATTGTTGCTTCAAAATATGAACATATTTAATAATTGAACTATAATTAGTTAAAGCTGTTTTGTAATCGTTTAATACTGCTTAATAAGGAAAACTGTTTAACAACCAGTCCTCATTTCCGTAAATCTGCCTTTTTTAAACTTTTCAATTATAAACAAAATGGTTCCACAAAAACTATCTTTAGAAAATCACCTGTTGTGATTTATTTTTTTAAACCACTGAAACATGGTGAAACACAATAATTAGCCTACATCAAACACTTTTTAATCGTGCGCACCTTACACAGGCAAGATCATTCTTACCTAAAGCTAATCTAACCGCTCAAGAACCCTAATATTTTTGGATCGAGTGAACGTCGCTCACGTCCGTCTCATCCGAGCAGTTCTGTGGGCTGTGGGAGCGACGCGTTCTTACCTTCATCTGGCAGCAGCGGGAGCCTTTGCTTTCTCACGCTGAAAAAGCCTGCAAGGGAATGCCCAAAGTTCAGAAAAAGGGGTCGCTCGAAGATCTTCATGCCTCGGGGGCAGACCGGCGGCTTCTTTTCATTTCTGCCTCGTTATCGATTCGCTGTTGTCATCTTCGGGCGTCGTAGAAGGACACTTGAAAGAATATCGTACAGGGGCTCTGATGTGTGGGCTGAAATGGCCCGAGCAAAACTCTTCACTAGCACATAAACCTCTCCATGATAAGACACTGTGGTGTGCATATGATCATTGTTAATTGATAAATATAACGAGATGCATAGAAATATGTCTGATGAACTATTGGGTGATGTTTGCATGCCTTAATTGTCCAACAGCCAGTTAGTTCAAATGACATTCACAATCCTGTTAGATTCGGAAATTTCACTGTTAACTTCTGAAGCTGGATCAGTAAAGGTGATGCAAAACTATCTTTTGCCTCTACTAGTTCACATTTTGTCTTTAGAGATGCCACAATGTTTTGTTTATCTTAGTAACAATATCAAATAACTGACAGAATATTTTGCATGCCCTCATGAAAGTTATTTTACTAAAATGAAATAGTTTTTGTTTTTCAACAAATTTCTTGGTACAGTGCAATGATTTGACTATACTGGCAAAAGACGGAAGGTGTGAAAGATCTATTTCTATCACAGTTTAGACTCCCCGACATGCTGGGTAATTGCCTCAGCATAACAAATTATTTTTGCTTTTGTTCAGTTTGGATTCATTAAGGGTGAACGGAGTTTCACACAAGGAATCAATTAAATATGACTTAGTATGTCAGGCTGTGGGCACAAGAAATAATTGTATGTTTCATTATTATGCCATTTAATACACAAGGAGCTCTCTTTGCTCAACCAGAAAAGTGCTGTAGTTTGACAGATTATTGATGTAACCCAGATTATAATCACAGTGCTGCTTCATAGATTATATTCAAACAATTACTATAAACAGGGGTTGTCACACACTACTGTCTTCACGCAGTGTTTTTATGATATTTCCAGTGTTGCTTGTCAGAGTAGTGCACACAAAACCACAAACCATTAAACAAATCAGTTTATGTACTGCTAATATGTTAGACCAGCAGTATTACCATGACAAGAGACTTTATTGTGGGTGTAAATTCTTTATGATGGCTACTTTTTATTAGTAAGGAAGATAGACCTGGAGGGGAGCGATGGAAGTGCCTGATGAGGGAAATAAAGAAAATGGGAAAGATAGACAACATCTTAAGACATTGTGAATTTCCATTTGCCAGGCTGATTTGTAAGATTAGCTAATATGCTCAAGAGCCCTTCATTAGCCTGATGTGTGTTTTACTGAAATGGCTAAAAAGGATTTCAAAACTAGCGTCCAGAGCGTGAGAATATTCTGGAATGCACCGTGGTTAACATTTACTGTCATGACCTGGCCTATGAAGGACAAATATGGCACGCAGTAGGAGTCAGTACCTACACACATCACATTGAACAACGCTGTAGTATATATTTAAAAAACACTCAGCTGTTTGTCTTGGGCTGATATGGTATTAACATCTCATTTACCACGGTAGCAAAAACTTTCACTGATGTAATGTGGTTTTGAATGTTAAATGATTTAATATCTAATAGTTTATTGCAATGGATAAGGCAGCATTACTTCAGGTTAAACTAGTCTTCCCATTTTCTATGTTTGTGTGTATGTGTATATATATCAAGTGAATAACACTGATCATCTGTTCATCACTGCACCTGTTAGTGGGTGGAATATGTTAGGCAGCAAGTGAACATTTTGTCCTCAGAGTTGATGTGTTTGAAGCAGGAATAATGGGCAAGTGTAAGGATTTGAGCGAGTTTGACAAGGGCCAAATTGTGATGGCTAGACGACTGGATCAGAGCATCTCCAAAACTGCAGCTCTTGTGGGGTGTTCTGGGTCTGCAGTGGTCAGTATCTATCAAAAGTGCTCCAAGGAAGGAACAGTGGTGAACCGGCGACAGGGTCATGGGCGGCCAAGGCTCATTGATGCACGTGGGTAGTGAAGGCTGGCCCGTGTGGTCCGATCAAACAGATGAGCTACTGTAGCTCTAATTGCTCAAGAAGCTAATGCTGGTTCTGATAGAAAGGTGGAGTCCATGCCTCAACGGGTCCCTCGGGTACCTTTTTTTTTTTTTTTTTTTTTTTAGTAGAAAATATATATGTGAGTGCACAGTGTTAATTACAGATGCAGGGGGACCAATAAACGGCTGGAGTGAGAGAGTGAGAGTGGTTAGTTGTGGTGATGCCCCTGGGTTGCTGGAGGGAAAATTGTCCAAGAATGAAATTGAGGTAATGAGACAAACATGATGGACTCCAGCACACGGTCATCAGCAAAAGAGATCAGATGGTTACTGAACCATTGACAACAACTGCTCAGGTGCACCACAAACCTCCACCAGTCAGCTTAGTGTTTAATTAGTCCACTGTGGCTGAGAGAGACAGATAGACAGAGAGAGACATAAAGTGAAAAGGAAAGGTCATATTATCAATATTGACAATGCAAGTATCTTTTGTGCTTTTACCTTGATGCTGAGAATATTTTGTTGCATTCATCATGACACACAAATCAGCTCAGATTTACTATTTGGTTGTGCGTTAATCCTCGGGTGAGACATTGTGTGAGTGTTTGTGTACGAAGGGTAGAGAGACAGACCTTTGTGGGGGGTTGCTTAATCCAGTCCCTGTGTGAAACTGTTGACATTTGTGCCTTTTTTTCTTCATTATGTGCCTGTGCCTGTTTTCTGCTGGATTAGCCCTAAATCTCCTATGCAACACATTCAGCATGCCACAACTTTAACTTCATCAATAATGGATGAAGAGATTGTAATCTGAAATCATCAAAGAAAGTGTGAGAGGGGGACAGTTGCTCTCCAACGGTGCAGTTTTTATTTCAAGTCTACCTTCAAATTGACGATAGCGACTACAATCATTTCTTCGGGCTGGGTAGTTTTTGCCGATCGATACTTGCAATATATCGCTGTGGAAGTGGCTGTGGGTGGCAGGAGGGAGAGTGGGGTGTGTGTTCATATGTGTGTTCATGTTTGTCAGAGTGTGTATCTTGCCTGTGTGTGCTGTACTGTTTCACATTGATTGTGTTTACTCAAGCTTCTCATTGCTGCCTATTACTGGAGACAGGGAGACACGCCCTGCCCTGATGCGAGGATAAAGGAGATTAACACACACACACACACACACACACACACACACACACACACACACACACACACACACACACACACACACACACACACACACACACACACACACACACACACACACACACACACACACACACACACACACACACAAACACACAAACACACACTTGTTTTTGTGAATCGTGGGGACATTCCATAGGTGTAATGGTTTTTATACCATACAATCCCCCTACACCACCCCTACCCCTAAACCTACCCATCACAGGAAACTGCACATTTTTACTTTCTCCCAAAAAAACTCATTCTATATATATAGGTTTACTACTGTCACAGAAATTAACAGTTCAGTTTTAATAAATGCCCCAAAAGCTGAATAAAGAGGCTGGTGTGGCGTTCATATGTATCGCTTCTGGTCTGTTTGCATGAGTTGAATAGTTTATTTTAGTTTTACCTTTTGACTTTAGAAAAAAAACAGTGCTTTCCCTTATGAAGATTGATGATTCTATTTCACATACTGTCATGAGACAAACATTTTAATACTCTGTGTTGATGCGTATGTTTCATCATGTAATAATGAGAACACAAACATCCACCATGCAGCAAATTCTATTCATAATATCTAAATATTACCTCTGTTTCATATATAAATCACTGAAAGGAAGTAGAAATGAAAAATCTTAAAACTAGAAAAAATCTCCCTATTGGATCTTCACTTTTGAGGACTCTCTTTCTCTAGTTTCCACAGACGTTTGGATAAACTCCTCAAGATGTATTTCAGGTAGTGAGGGTCATAAGTTGAAATAATTTGGGAATTTAAGACAGCGATAATATTACATCTGGAGTGCAGCAAGTAAAATATAGTAATACATTAAAATATCTTACTATTAAAATACGGAATGGCATATGCACTTTCCTTTAATAAAATAAATAGTTTTGTACACCACTACTGTTTGGGGTCAGTATGACTTTATTTTTAAATGAAATAAATAGTTCCATTTAACAAGGGTGCATTAAATTGCTCAGAAGTGACAGTAAAGACATTTATACAGTCACAATGGAGTTCTATTTCAAATAAATGCTGTTTTAGGGGACTTTTTATTCATCAAAGAATCCTGAAAAAATGTATTACGTTTTCCACAAAAATATAAAGTAGCACAACTATTTGAAACATTTATATTTTGATATTTTGAATAAAATAAGTGAAGTATTGGTGCATGAGCATAATAAAAAAAAAAGAAAAAAAAAAGAGGTGAATGGTAGTGTGCGATCTGAAGTTATTTCAGCTTATCTCATTTTTTAATGGAAATAACAGAATGGTTTTATTTTGTTTATGGATAAAATAGTATGAAAAAGCCTGAAGATGCTCCCATTTAGTCACACACATACAACAATACACAAATCGCATAACAGCACACAGAAATATGCACAGTAGCATAGGAATCACATCTCCTTTTTATTATATAAATATCACTAATTTACCAAACCCAAATTTGACCAACCCTGTGGTATTTTCTTTGGACAAGCGCCCATATGTATAAAGTGTCTGAGAGTAAGACACTGTAACTCTAAGATGCTTAGTACAAATAAGCATCGGTTGCTAAGATTAGATGAGGTTGTGATGATTCCACAAGGCTCCTGTACCTCAGCCATCAAAGCCACTTTAGTGTGGATCAAAGCCTTTGTGCTGGTGCATGGGTGCGTGTGTTGTGTGTGCGAGAGAGAGCTAAAGTCCCGTTCATTTCAGCAGAGGCCAGGGTTAAGCATCATTCAGACTTTAATCTAGCATGGCCTGCTCCTCTGAGCCTGTTCATTGTTGGTATGATGTTTCACTCACAAGCATCACTGCAATGCGTTTGAAGTATCTGACCCACTTATATGCTTGTAGCTGAATTGTTTTTGACTTTGCTTAATGGTGGAATAACATTGGATATGCATATTTGAATCAGAACTATTTTCAAGGTGTATATACCACTACACTAGTTTCAACAGATCTGCAAAATCACTGCATGTGATTTTCACCTTCATCAGCACTTGGACAACTAAATTGTGACCAGCTTGAAATCTCTTAAAGCCACTATAAATGTCTGAACATAAGAAGTTTTTCTTGGCACATGAGCAGGGTGCTGCTCACTAAAGACACAAGCTTGTTGGCAGAATGTATTTACGTTTAGTAGCATTCTCCTGTCTAAGTTTAAACAAACGCTCAATTAATCTTTATGTCAGTGTATTGCACCGCCACGATAGCCACAAAGGGAAAGACTGGATACTCCTCTACTCCTCTGTGTCTGAATATCTGTTGTGATGGCTACAAGCAAAATAGCTAATATTATTGTACTATATGTGCATAGTTGACAATAAATACTTTACTGCATTTTACTCCTTTTCATCACAGCAAGAGGTGTTTAAAATGGTGAAAACCTTTTCCCTTGAATTCATACAAATTTTAAATATATTGTCCATACACATATAATGGTAGTGACTCAACATTTGAATAAAATCAGCAAATTAAAGATTGCTTTTAAAATGTGCTGTTCAGTTTAGACTCATTTTGTTACTGCATTACATATAGGTTTCCCCAGTTAATCTTCATCACAGTAGAGGGCAACCATCAAAGATCTAAAAAAGTTGAAGTCACAGCAGTGTCATTTAATGCACGGCAAATGCATTTATAGTTTATAACTGTAATGCTTGGAGGGCGACAGGCATCATAAATTCCATTCTGACTGTCTGTGATTTGTTGAGTGCTACATAGTTCTGAATAAATGCCTAATGGGCCGGGCTTAAGAGTTATCATAATTTACTTTGATGGCAGGTGCTGACCTCGTAAATTTAGCTTAAAATAAAATGTTTCCAAGAGGTCTTGATGGCACCTTGCTCTCCCGCATGGCAAGTAACCCCTGGTATGTACCAAAAGCAGCCAAACATCAGGGTGCTTTCCGAAGTTGGAATACAAACTCTTCCTGCGAATTCATTCCGAAGAGTAAGTTTTCAGTTGTTTTGAACTGCTTTATCTATAAACAGCAACAGCATGTGTTATATTTAAATGCCCACTACAGGAAGCCGGTTGCAGTACCGCCTTCCTGTAGTTACATCACCATTGTCATTTTAACAGCAAGAAACCTCATTTGATTTTATACATATTATAATTATATAATATAATATTAAAGGTGCAGTGTGTAATTTTAGCGGCATCTAGTGGTGAGGTTGTTAATTGCAATCACCCCTCCCTTTCGAAGCACATAGAGAAGCTACTGTGGCTGACACAGGAGAGAGCAGAGAGTGACTAGTGCTCTGTAGAGAAGTTTGTCCTTTTAGGTCTACTGTAGAAACATGATGGTGCAAAATGGCGGCTTCACTGTAAGGGGACCTGCGGTATATAGAAATATATAAAAACACAATGGTTCATTATGTAAGGTCTTTATACACCACTGAAAACATAGTTATGCATATTATTTCTGTCAATAGATCCCCAAAAACAACACACTGAACCTTTAAGACATTTTATTACGCACACACTGCATCATTATAACCGTATCTCATTATATAGCATTCTGTAAATAAAGGGGACTGTTGCTCAGTTCAAAGCCACATCTGCCTTTCCTAAGTGCATTGGAGAACTTTGCCAAGTATAACTTCTCTCTTATTGGTGTATAACAATACAATGCTCAAGGCTATGTCAAGTGTTCAGTCTGCTCCCTATGTGTGGCAATACCTCAATGTGAGTTGTCACGCCACTTCTTGGCTAACAGGAAGAGTTCTGCTTCTGTCCAAGCGCCTTTCAAATATTACAGATGTAATTCAAGGTGTGTGGAACCATACATACCAAACGTATCTTTTTGTCTTTGGCGGTAAAGTTACAAGGACAAAAGCCCGCCTGATTGCGTTCCCCTAACATCACACGCATGCTTACATACTAGTGATTTACCAAAGGGCATTTAGACTTATCACCTTCTCAAAGGCTCTCGAAAGCTTCACACGTGTAGTTGCTGTGGCCAAAACTCAGCATCATGAATTCTCTCTGTTTTAGGCCCATCTGTGTAGAAAATGACTTCATTTTGCATGTCTGGAAGAGGGTGAGAGGTTTTGGCTCTGACCACAGTCACCCCCAGTGGGACTTACTCATGTGTTCATTCTCTTATGTGATGAATAGGTACCCTGACAAAAAAGAAATTTCATTATTACCATTATTTGTTCTTATTGCCTTGCATTCCTGTGGCGTGACTCTGTACAGCAGACAAGCCTTTGAAATCACCTTGTGTATCTTGATAGAGCATCCTCCTCTCAAATACCCCTCATTGTCAGAGTCCAGATAACTCTGTGATATTTCTGGCCTCATCGTGCTGTACTTATATTGCAGACGAATAGCTCTCGGATGATTTTAAGGGGTGGGGAGGGTTGACATGGGTAATGTCCCCAACCTTAGGGTTGTAACCTAAATGTCTGTCTGTCAGTTTTTCAGTGTACATGAGAATGAGAATGTACTGTACATTACAAATCAAAGACATATAATATTTCATTTGATCACCCCCTCTCCTGTTTATGAAGTCAAATATTTGAATGTAAAGGGTCCACTTTAAACCAAAGGAAAAATATTTATATTTTTAAATATAGTTTAAAACGCATGTGCCAATAAAAAATGAAATGGTTGGTTGGTTTCATATGGTATTGAAAATAACAATTTTCAAGAAAAGATATAATTAATGACACTAAAAATGTCATGTGGTGTAACTATCAAGTATAAAGTAATAACTTATTGTCCTTGTACCTTTAATAGATGTGAGTGTACACATCCTAACAATAATAATAAAAATCAAAATAATAAAAGAAATATAATACTAGGTATTTCATTATTTAACTACTCATCAATTATTCTTTTAGAAATATAATGACCTTACTTTAGTTTCCATCACATGACATTTTACAACCTGAAATAAATTTGCATTGTCATAAAAAGGTAAAACATTATCTAATAATGTTGGAAACTTTTTGACCTCAACACATTCATGATGGTCTTCAGGCCTCGGGGTCCCTCTGTAATATTATGATATAAATGACATTTTAATATATTTTTGAATGAATAGATTGTTTTAAAAAAATAGTTTCATGCCATTTACACACTCATAGCACCCACAGAAATGGCAGAGCACCTACAAAAACACAAGATATCCTACATTAAATTTATCCAATCTAAAAAACCAATTGAGATTTTGGCAATTTCACATCAGGTCCCGGCTGGTCGTAAATACACATAATTCTACAGTTATATTTAGCATTATTTGTCCTCAAGGAGGAAATTCTTTTCCACAGTTGTGCATACATAACAAAGACACATAGAACCTTCAGATTTATAATTAGAGATTATAAAATTATACAATAAAAACACACCAAATCACAAACAATGACAAAGGCATAGCACACCACTGGCTGATCCGCTATATGCATTGAAAGGATTGTTTGTTTAAAACCCATATGGCTGTAGGGATGAAGCTCTGGCCTTCTTACTATAACTAGCCAGCAGGTATATCAGCGAGAGAGTGAATCAAGACAACACTCATGGGAAGAATGTGTGTTTTAGTTTGGTTGGTAATCAAATGCGGAAGGTGAACCAAATCCAGGATAAGGCTAAGGAGATGTGCTTCCCCTTTAATAACACATACATTTCCTTGTAAGAGTTTCAATTTACGAATCGCTGCACAACCTATACATCCCAGCATAAAAGCTCCAGATAAATCACAAACCACTGTTGATTATAACAGAAAAGAAAGCATATGGTATGGCATGGCAGAAAGTGTGCAAAGAGAGCTCCCTTTATAATCACAAAAAGCTGTCACTCATCTTAGTTTATTGTGATCTCACAAAGTTCTGTTATAATAAATGAAGCTGACTGCACAATTAATTTCTTATTTACACAGTGTCTACACTTTGTATGAGAGGATTTGCGAGTTTTTGTTCAGTGCTAATTTAAACACCTTTTTATTGGCCATTGCGTTCGAGAAATCAACATATATGTTTGTGATTGGCTACAACGCCGCAAAACATGTTGTAAATAGAAACCTTTGACGCTCTTTAGAGTGCAAAAACAGGTACGCACTGGATCGTTTGCCGAATCTGCCAAATCACCAATATGCTTTTTTTTTACGGAGTAGGATGTGGGGTAGAGTCTGGGCACCCACCGGCAGAAACATAAATCGGTGCCTATGGACCATAGATTGTAAAAAACGCACCTTGACTCTTTTCCATTGTAGAAAAGTGAAGAAGTGTAGAAGTATAGAAATTAAAGCTCCAATCTCCTCCCGAAAAAAGTCTGTTGGTGCCTCAGTGACTACTTTGCTCAGAGAAGCTGTCAATCATGACGTCACTCCCCTCTGATTTTATAGCTTCAAATAACTAACTAAAGCCAAACTTATTTAAAAACAAACACTTGAACTTACATCAGCGTGATTTAAAAACAACCTTAAATGAGAGAAACTATCTTTGGAAAACATTTATTTGAAGTGTAATTTGATTGTTTCAAGTCCCATTCGATTACATGGAGAGGCCGGGTCCGATCGAAACATTTTGGCTTCACTTGCTAAGGACACACTGATGTTGCCTCAGGCCTCATGAACCTGGTTTTGTGGCACATACGTGGAAATCCTTCAGGTTGTGGAAGGCCCGGTTGTGCTGCTGGATGCTGGATAACCCCTGACCTCTCTCTCTCCGGGGTTGATTACTGAAGGATGGAGGCCAGTTGTGACACCAGTGGTGGGGTCACTTTGGAGCACTGAACCAGCTGCCTCAGCGCAATCCCATCCAGAGAAGAGGCCAATTGATCCAATGTTCCCTGTCTCTCATTATAACATATAGACATCACTGAAGGAGATCACCATCCTCCAGCCAAGCAAGTGAAATTGGTTAATGGCTAATACTTTGATTATGAGATCTGTAAAGTGCAAAAAAAAGAGATGGAAAATTGTATTGCATCGATCAGGCCAATTAAACCTTAATTTGACGATGGTCTGCTTTAATCCCTTAACATTTTTCTTCCTTTAGGTTTCACAGTTCGCATTTCTGCTATGTTTTTCCAAGTCGTACTTTGTTCTTTCCCTTTTCATCTGGGTTCCCCTGACGACCCAACGAACAGGCCAGGCAGTAATGGTGATGTTTTGGGGGGCTAGATTGGCACCTGTTGGACCCACTTTCTTCCTCTTTCCTTTGCTTTCCTCTGCCTCTCATCCAACACCCTCCCCTCAAAGTGCTTTACAAGGTGCAAAGAGCCTGAAACAAAACAATTGAAATCTGAGATGAACGGTCAGCTGCAGTCATCAATCATCTTTCAATCAATCATTGTCACCCCTGCTGTTCCGCATGCCCTATGGCACCTTAAGGGCTAAAAAATGCTGTTCTTTTCTCCAATAACAAGATGAAAGCTAGGCTCATTGAAACAAATTAAAATCTCAAGATTTTCAACTAGACTTTATGTAGCTGTGACTGAGTATAAAGAGTATAAATATGAGATCTTGCTTTGAAAGAATGTAAAATGACACATGGTTATTTTCCTGTAAGCTCTTGCCTTGGACTAAGACTAAGACTGAAGAATTTCACATCTCTAGATTGGAAATGCTTGGTGCTTCATCACATCTGACACCAAAACAGGAATTAGCAAACAGTCTGTGACCTCAGTCTTTCAAAAGGGTGGGAATCCCAAATGAAAATGAGTCTGAGCATCTGAGCGGGAGTGATCCAAAGAAATTGGCTGTACTTCCAACACCTTGGAAACTTTCATCTAAAATCTTATCTAAAATGTCTGAACCTGAATCTAAAAATGTGTTGACGGCTTGTGTGCTTGGTTTAATTTGTGGTGTGGTTGGTGATTGTAAGAGATCTCTGTGCTTGCCGACAAGCAGATACTTTTGAAAAGGACACCGCATGAAATGAACAGTAATCCATAGTGCTGAAAAAACGTCCACACAGCAAATGGGAATTCCATCAGAAATTTCAGGATCATTTATTATTTATTGTGTCTCTGTGATGACTTGAGTATAGGTGAAGCGGGGCTGAAATGTTGGAAATGGAAGTATATCACAAGAGATTAGATTCAAATCTTGTCAGGCTCGGTCAAGTAGAAATACAAGGCTTTGAAAAAATGTATATGCTTATGTGCCTTGTGTAATTAAAAAAAAAAAAAGTACTTGTGTATGGATCGAAAAACACTCTCCATGTTGAAATTGTTCAGCCACGGCATTAGTTGCATTTAAAGGCTTTACCTCACACATTTATCGTAACTTTTAGCTAGATAAACCTTAAATTAAGAGCTCACCTAAAAAGATTTCTTGAAAATAACATCCCTTCCATATATCTACCTCTTACCCAACTTTTGCAGAGATGCTGGTGAAGATGAAATCTTATCCAAGTTTTTGTTATTAATTTGCAGTATGTTTTTCCAATGTTAAGTTTAACCAGAGGTGTAAAGAGTACCTGAAAACCATACTTGAGTAAAAGTACATATTCCTTACAGCGAAAATGAGTCCATTGCAAGTTACGTCACCAATTCCAATACAAATTGAGTAAAAGTCTTAAAGTATCTGATGTTAACAGTACTTAAGTATTTTCCTCATACTAAATAACGATGCACTAGTCCTCGACATCTGAGAGACATACCAGTGAAAGAAACAGTTGATTTGTAAGATGAGGAATCATGTTTATTTTCTAAAATCAAAATAAAACTGAACACAACAGCCTCTTAAATGTCTACAAACTCTCAAGTTTCAGTTAAGCTCAAGTGCACAAAAAAGGCCCAAACCAAACACTTGCGATTCATAAACTGCTAATGCAATGCTCATCATAAAGTAGCCTTGTTGACATGTTTGGGTGAGTAAAGGCAAAACGCACACAATATAGTACCTTCGGTGCCCTTAGATGGCGATATCGCTTCTTTATAGCAGAAATAAACTGCTGCAGAAAAAGTTGGGTGCCATGCAAAATGTAATGTGTAATTGCATTACTCAACACAAATGTATTGGAGTAAAATGTACATTTTTCTTGTTCAAAAATGTTGTCAAGTACAGAGTAAAAGTTTCTAATATCTTTGATACTCTGTACAACTACAGTAGCCAAAAAGATTCTTACTAAGTAACTAATTACATTTACTCAAATTCTTTACATCACTGCGTTTAACTAGTGTAACTAAGCATAACCATGCTTTGGAAATGACCATACATTTGGGATGCATGAATTGGGAAATATGGTTTCAAACCTACTATTTTTAAGGGATTGTTCATGCAAAAATCTGCCATTATTTACCCTCCCTTGTGTCATTCCAAAACTGTTTAACTTGCTTTCTTCTGCGGAAAGCATAGTTCAAAGTTATTTTGAAGAATGTTGGTAACCAAAAGGAATCCATTGATGTCTGCTATATAGAAAAAAGTCTAATTTCACACAATATCTGCTTTAAAAAATAGTCAAACAGAGTTGTTGCAGCATGGGGGTAAGTAAATAAGACATAATTCATATTTTTGGGTGATCTATCCCTTTAATATTTAGAATTGTTTTTGAGAGATTAAGGGGGTTCTTTGATATTTAGGTGTCCCTCTCTGTACCCACCTGAAGAGACAATGGTGTAGTCTGTTTTTAGAGCTCCAGTTTTGGAAGCATCTATTCCATTTAAATCTCATTTTGGTTTGGAAACTAACCCTTGTGGGTTTGGAGATTTGCTCGTCTGGGATGCAGTTGGTCCAGGTCCATTTATCCAGCATCTGTAATGTACGAGTTAATGTTTCATTGATTTTGATTTGATTTATATATTTATTAGTTTTTTTTTTTTTTTTGAGGAATGACCTTGGTATAATGGTTTTGGTGAAGAGACATAAGGATTCCTTCTGTCTATTTCCACTTTATACAGGCCTATGGTATTCATCACTCTCAGTTTTTCTGGGCCATCTCTGCCAGCCAGTCCAACTCACTCCACAGGAATGTGCTGTCCTCCACTCTTTTTGCATCTTCTTTTGCTCTGTGGCAAGACAGCACACACTGTTTTTTTTAAGTACAATCATTCATTTAAAAATTTTTTTTTTTTAAATTAAAATGCAAAATAACCCCCTCTTATGTCATTTTTGTCATTCTCCAGTTATTCTCGTTTCTGGACTGTCTACACTAAAAGGTACATGGGATGCATTTCAAGGAAACGCATTTGATTACCAGACATTTGCTTCTCTGGAACCTATTAAGAAAGTATATTAAGTGTGTTCCCACACAGTGTGATTTGTAGTAGGAACTTTAACCCCTAACTAGTATCAAGGCTTTTGTATGCAGAGCCCTGACAGGAAAGTGATAGCTTGGATTGAGATAGTTCATGTTAATGTTATTGTCTTTGGCATCACCAAACTGTTTCCTGCCCCCTTATGGCGATAGCCTTTTCTCTGTAGCTTTGAGACGTGCGGCTTGTGCTGTGTCTTTTGCCCATCAAAAGAATATCTGTTGTGCAGTCTACTTTAAATTCATCAACTCAGGGCGTATAGCCAAACATATTACAGGGATCTCTGTGCTTTTTTGACAAAGACGCTGAAAAGCTACAGTCCTGAAATTGCTTGGGGAAGTCAATGATAGTCAGGTCAGGGTGGGGCCTACAGACCCACAGAGTTACACCAAGATACACAAGGCTTTGCATCAGAGGGATGTGTGTGTGTATTGTGACAGACGGCTATTTTGTGAGCATAAACAGAGGCTGGGCTTGTGGGTAGAAGAGCTTTAGGCCCAGTCAAGTGTCGACACCTCCAGCTGTCTATGGTGTGAAGGAGAGATTCGACACTGCAGAGAAGACACCAGCAGGGCAGGGGGCCAGAAGACATGAGAGGGATACCGTACCCCATCTCTTTATCTGTCTACCTCCCTCTGCCTCATTTATTTCCATCTTCAGACTTTCTCTCATCTCCATTTTCTTTGTTTCTTCCTGCCTTGCTCTGACCCTCTTCTACATGCTTGATGTTGACCTATTATCCGCTGCCTCTGCCAAATCAAACTGTGGAGGTCAGAGAGGCACTGGCAGACTCTCCTCTCCTCCCTCTTCTCCCTCTTTTTAAGCAGCAGTAGCTGATGATCATTCTATCTCTTTTTCCTCCTCCACTCCACTTTTGAGTGCTCCTCACTGCTCTTAGCTGGTCTGACAGCTTTAGGGAAGTTATAAAAAGTGTTGATTGTGTGGAAAGGGAAAAGGAGTGATGCTGTGGCTGAACATCTTGGCCAAGGGAATATTTTAGTGTCTGCTCTTTATTATTTTCCATATCTGAAATCACAACCCCAGATGCTGCTGCTCAACTTTTACAACCCAGAAGACCAGCAGTTTGAAAAAGACGCCTGAATGGCTGTTTGATATTTCTGCTCTTGTTTGTTGAGCCAGCATTGCATAAAAAAATAAAAAACCAAAAAAACTGGTTGACAACTAGGGATGGGAATCATAAATTTGATGCTTCTGGTTTCCAGCTCTGATTCCTTAACAGTTTCAGTAGCTATTATTTTAGCATTTAAAGAATATTGAATAAGAAAATCCTATTACAAAGACTAAGGAATAAATAAAAAAAATATGCAATTTTCAGTAATAAATCAAATAAATGTTAAAACTCTGCATTTACCCAGGCTTTTTAATGAATTTTCACAGTCTTCTTAGAGGTGTATCTACCACCGGAGTGGATACTGTACTTCGGAATTATAGATTCTATGTCTTGGAGTTTGACCAAAATAAGAATTTTAACATGTCTGCCACTTTTGTTCTACCAACTGAAAAAAAGCATTACAATAAATCATGCCACCAACGGTGATTTAAATCTAATGATCGCTTAGCTCATATCACAACAAACCGTGCAAATTATTATTATTATTATTATTATTATTGTTATACTATGTTCTTAAATGGTTAATGTTAACAACATCAGCATTGCGTGACTGTGTATTTAATGTGTATTAGCATTACATGTAGATTTTAATTTCTGTACACTCTAATCTTTTGCTTTTGACTCCGGGTGAATCTCCAGTTGTCACTGATGATTGTCGTTTGGACCTTTCTGGATTACAATCCGCCATCAAAATGATAAGTTTAATTATTCCAGCTGCAGTGAGAAAAGGCTATAAATGATCCGCCACCTGCAGCATCCTCACATGCGAGCCGGACTTTATGTATACAGATGTGATGTAATGACACAAAGACGAACGGCGGCATGCTCGAATTTCCCGCGGAAACCCACCAGTACCACTCAAATTAGAACACTATTACAACATTATTACAAGCTTACCTTTGTAAACTGCTTTAAATATAGGCCTATATTAAACAATAATAAATAAATAAAATGTGGTGACATTTCCTAACTATATGTTTTCATACAACCAGTCAATAATTACACTGATGTAGGGCTGCAACAACTAATCGATAAAATCGATAATTAAAATCATCGACAATGATTCTCGATTAGTAGGGTCTGCCCACTGAATAACACATTTTTATGGACAAAATGCATCTATAAATAGGGGAGTGGAAACAGAGTGAGCTGCTGTGGGAAAGGTACATGATCCAAGCTGCCCAAAACATGAGAAATCCGTGATTTAAGCTTCAAGCTAATGCATTAGCGTTTGACATACCCTGTCATGCGCTTTGACAGATGCGTGTGCGTCCTCTGCGCAAAACATTAATTTTACAGGTTATATCCTTATCTGCAAATGTTACTAATTCACGCGAGTATTTCCATTTTGCATGAAAGCGCGTCCTGACAGTCTGCATTAAGCTTCAGACTTCACTGAAGGAGCGCTGGCGCGTCAAACAGACAGAACGCAGTAGAGAGGGAGTAGAAAACTAATTAGAAAACATTCATTTAAAAATTTTAATTAGAAAGACATTTCTTATAGCCTATGTACAAGATTGTCCATAGCGAATGTGTATGTGTTCCTGCAGAACATTCCTCTTGTCTGTTTGTTGACAAGTTTGTGACTAATGCTGAGTTTGTGTTTTTCTTTAATATAATTTTAATGTAGGCGTTTAACATGTCCTTTTGCTTAACTTTTTTGCACATAATGTATAGCACAGCTATACCCTTATGGAAATTAATTTTATTATAGTAAAACCATGTTTTTTGGCGTATTGATTACCATAACCACACAAATACCAGTTAACATATGGATTTTATGGATGTTAATTTGTGGTTACCATGGAATAACTACAATAACCCTATGTTTATTTATTTATTTATTTATTATTTTGGTTTTATATTCATTGTAATACCATGGTTAATTTTTGATATTCACTATGATTGTTTTCATATATCTCAGCTGACACGTTTGTTTGAAGGACAGCATTGGGCAGGATGTGGAACAGTGTGTTTTGTGAATAAAATAATTTTTTTTCAGAGCTTTTTATCCGATTAGTAAAAATAAAGAAAATCAAAAAACTGATTGATTATCAAAATAATCGTTAGTTGCAACCCTACACTGATGCCTTAGCTATAGGTATAGCTATAGCTAGTTGTGTTTGACTAATTTGAGTCATATTTGTTTGGGAGTCGGACTGGTGCAGTAGATTTTTGATTCATTAATGAGAATCGGTCTACACTAGTTGCGCTGTATGTTTTTCACTAAAACAAAATGGATCGATTCATTCGTTGCGACTTCATTGAATAAGTAGCTCTTTAGCTGCTGTTTTCGTCCGCATTGGCGTAAGAATGTATGTGCGAGAACCTGTATTGTTTGGCTCGGTAAGTCATAGGCCTACAAGTCTCTTTATCAATATGAAATGCCACTCGTCATGAAATTGCTAAATGTATGTTAACAAGACTATCTCATCAGCTATAATTTACAAGCGACATCTTGTACAGGCTTGTTCCTCGCTAAGCGTTGCCAAAGTAAATTGGTAAAAAATTGAGCATGTAAAACATAAAAAGAACAGAAAATTTCACCCATAAATTTGCAGTTGAAAGATGCCAGTTTTCTACAAATTGTTTCTCAGTCTGTTAGTGGACAAAGAAGTTGCCAGGCATGGCTCAATCAGAAATGCTCATACGCAATTAATTTGTAGAGCGTCTGCAAAAGTGCAGTGGGATGCAGTTTGCCGGCTGAGGGAGAGAGGGCTGTGGCATTTTTAAACTTGAGATGTCTGTAATCTTAGCCCACAGCCTGTACTCTGCAGACCAGAAGCCTTCGTCATTTGAAATGTCTCCGTGTCTCGCCAGGAAACATTTTCGTTTTCTCATGAAGAGCCTAGGTGCTTGTACATGGTTATAGATGTTCTTGTCTATGAATGTTTTTAAATGACACTCGATTTAGAAGTTAAACGGTGTCATCAGTGTAAAATGCAGCTGGCACATCCCCTGTCTGACTGTATCACTGCAGCGAGATTTATGAATGTTATCTTTGGCAACTGCAGATGGTCTTTGATTGAGTGAGAATCATTTTCTGTAATAATTTATGTGTGTGTATTTATAATTTTATTGTATTGATATCAAGTTGTTTTGAAGTGTCAGATTTCAAAGTTTCACTCTCTCTATTTCTGTCTTGTTCTAACAGACTGTAAGTGCTTCACAAGGGCTTTCATTGACTGCTCTATGAGTCACTTTCACTTATAGCAGTAAAGCTATAAAAGCAGTATAACAGTAAAATGTAGCATTGCTCCCACAGTGTAGTTTTAGAAGTTTGGTATGTTTAAAGACTGCCCTCAGAAGTCATTTTGGGGAAAATGCTGATGTTGCAGCAAACCGTTGCAGTCGAAATTCTTGAAAAAGACAAGCAAATCCACACAACAATAATAGGCAGTGGCGGTTCACGGCCAGATTTCTGCGGTCAATCAACAACCCGACGTGTCAGAGTTGTAGAAACCGTTCCAAGAATCCTGTCGTTCTCCTCCTCAATGTTTCCTCTCTCTGCTGGTCTTAGCTGTTCTTTTGTAGATCCCTCGTTCTTTCCTTTCTCTGGGACTTGATCTATTTTGAGCAGAATCAGGTCAGGCTGAGGGGAAAAACCCCATGTGTGCAGTTTGCATTACATAAGCTTTCCCTTTGTCCTCATCAGCGTCAAACATAGTGACACTGACCCTTTGCATTAACACTTTGCTTTCTAGGAACTACAGCTTGCTGTGCAAATGCTGTTTCTGGTGTAACACCTCCCTTCCCTATCTATGCAGAGTCACCGCACACTCTTTGTCTTCCATAATGCAAATGACAATTTGGCTCGACAGTCATAATGCTGTTGCTTTGTGGCTGCACGGTTTGACCGAGTAAGTTTTATGGGAGTTGGAGAGGAAGATCCTTTCTGAGGAAGGTGGAGTGCAGAACAAGAGCAGAGGGCTAACAGCCAGAATAAGAGAGTGTTTATGAGAACTAGTAATTCCGCCTCTCAATAAATGGTTGTTAGTAATCCAGTGGCTAAACAAGCACTGTTCCCTGTTTATCATCAACTCTCAACACTATCAATGATTGAATATGCAGGAAAATGAATCAATAAAATCATGTAAATACCTGCTGTTCCCAATGGCAGAAATTAGCTTAATGTTGCTCATATAATTCCCTTTTCTCCGTTTTTTTTTTTCTTTTTCTTCTTTATGCTTTGGTAGCTAAAATACATTATCCTTGTGAACGTGGGTTTTATATTAACTACACCCTTTTGACATATCTCCAGAAGGAAACACAAAACAGATGTGTTGTATATGATCTCAAATCATCTCATATTTCATGTTTATTAGTTATTAACCTAAAACACACACCTACTAAATGGTAATTCTAGAGACTTCTGAAAAAAGCAGCACTACAGAAAGCTATATATTTTGTGTGTTTATGTACATGTAGTAAGAGGTGGAGTTTAATTGTGTGGGTTGCCAGGTCTCCAATATTCCTCCAGCCTCAGCAGGGTTTGTGTTCTTTGGAGTCGTGCCTGCCCAGATGTTTCTTTTTGAGCCACTGTAAGTGATACCTCCTAACGCCGTGTAGTTTTTCAGAGCCAGACTCAACACCCACACAACACCTTGTTTCTATAAGCAGAATCAATATGGATTTGAAGTAATATTCCATCTTTTATGATTCATTGAATGCCCCACTACATCAACTACTGTCACAAATTATAGCAAGCAGTGTAATATTTTTTGTGTGTGGAAGCTTAAGTTTATATAGTCAAAACAGCAATAACATTAGACAGAGTAATTATTTATTAATTTTGTTTGGTTTCACATATATACGGTGCAGTTCAGCTGTTATGTCTGAATTTGTGTGAAATGAACCCTGAACTCAAACTCTGAACCCCCAAATGAACCCTGACTCATGCTGAACAGCTGAAATTTGAAGATATTATCTTATCTGTTATATTAAATTTCAAAATCATAGAGCTGCAGGTCCCAGGGGATTTTGTTTTGATTTATTGTTATCTTTTTTTAAATGTAAACTCTTGTGAGATTAAGATTTTTTTTTAAATATATTATTAATATTATTATTATTATTATTATTATTATTATTATTATTATTATTATTATTATTATTATTATTATTAATAGGACCTGAGTTTATTTGCTGAAAAGGGAAAGGACAGAGGAAGAAAAACAATAGAGATGAGAAGTGAAAACAAAGGGTTAGGTATCCCACTGTGTCCCAATGAAAATGTGGGAGCTTGCAAGAATGACCATTTGAGGACCTGTGGAATAGTTTGTATAAGCAGCTAAAAATAAGTGGCATGGATAGCATTGAAACAATGCAGCACAAGTGGCTCCTATTTGCTTGTTGTCTGGACGAGGTTTCATTCAGCCATCAATACTTGTCATGACACTTGGAGAGAGGTAGTCCCTCCGCCATTAAAAACATGCCAGTGCCATGACAGGCTGAAGTTATTACTCTCCTAATGGGTCAATCTCTCTGTCGTAATAAATAAGGGAGATTTTCGTTTGAATATTTGCCAAAGTTTCTTTGCGATTAATTTATGTGCGTCTCAGGTTTCTCCCTCGATTCCAGCACACTTAAAGTCGCATACATTCAAAAAAAGAGAAAAACATCAAAGACAATCAAGAACCGAAAAATTGAATCGATAGTCTACACACTCACAAACACACACACACACACACACTTTGACTCAGGACCTTGATTTTGCTTAAACACTTTTGCCAACACTTATCTGTTCATTTAGTGAAGGGGAGCCCTAGAGGCATTCTTGGCAGATGGTGGAGATCATGATCGTTCCAGTGTGATTGAGTCAACCCCTACATTGCACGGCTTTGGTCTTTTAATAGTCCTCTGTTGTAATCCTGCCATTGTTCCAACAGTGGACAGTCACATCACCAAACATACAGAGAGTTCAGTGCGGACCAAGCTCGCCTGTCATGTGTTCCTATTCCCTTCAGCCACCAGCGATACAGGGATGACTCACCTCACTACAGGGGTCTGCCGACGACCCGTTTTGGGTTTCAGTGTCACATTGTCCCATAAAAACGAATCAATGTCAAAGATGAGACAAGTGAGAAGAACAAAAATATTAGTGTGCTTTGTTATAGAGGATTTGTTATTGTGTACATAGATAGATAGGTAGGGACATAAAAGTGTGTTTGTTGTATGTTTATTTACTGTATGTATGTGTGTGTGTGTGTGTGTGTGTGTGTGTGTGTGTGTGTGTGTGTGTGTGTGTGTGTGTGTGTGTGTGTGTGTGTGATCATATATAACAGATACACAGATAGATATTGATTTTGGACTTTTAGGATATGTTTACATGACTAGGATGTACAAAAAACTTTTTCTTTTTTTTTTCTTTGTACAGATGACAACGGTGTCAAAACGATCCGTGAAAACAACCAAAATGCTGTATTATGCATGCCAGGTCAGTAGTTGGTGATGTCAGTTTATAATGATACAGGAAATGCATAGCTTTCTTGTAGCTCAAACAATAAGAGCGTGGCGCTAGCAACGCCAAGGTCATGGGTTCGATTCCCAGGGAAAGCAAGAACTGACAAAATGTAAAAATGTGTACCTTGAAGGCAATGTAAGTCGCTTTGGATAAAAGCGTCTGCCAAATGCGTAAATGTAAATAAAGAAAGAGTACACGCCTGTGTACATATGCATTCTTTTAAAGAGCACTCGCGCCAACTGCGCATGCCTAGACTAAACACGTATTACGCATGTGCATGCCATCACTGTTTTCACAGATCCACGTTTTTGTAGATAACACAGACACTATAATGGAATCATTTTCATTTTTTTTCTTTTTTAGGCTCCCAAAACATCAGTCATGTAAATGAGTGGCCAAAATGCATAAAAAGTGTTCCGTTTTTCAGTTGAAAATGATTTTGTGTAAACGGCGCCTATAAAGAATATATTAGATAGCAGACTTGTATTGGTCATGCTTTTTTCCTTAGTTAATTTCCAGCCTAAACACTGTAATGTTAAAGTACTGCTGCAAAGTATAAGCTATCAATTACATTGCCAGATGGATCAATTTCATCCCATTGTGTTCCCAAAACAACAATTTGACTGATAACTATGAACACACAAATGTTACACATTTTCAGAGCGACTTTGTTGTGGATATGTTTGTGTGCTTAATGAAGCTTGATATGAGCACTTGACCCAGTAAATAAGTGGACATCAAAGCAGCTCAACCATTTATGAGGGGAGTTCCACTCATCCTCATGTTTTGGGCCTGGTCAAGATGTGGCAGATGATGTTTCCATAGCGTCTCTGTTGCAGGTGGGTTTTAAAGACCCCACGCCACAGCCATACTATGGCATCCCGCCTCAGCAACAACAGGTGGGTGAGACGGGCTCTCTTTTCTTTTTTATGAGGTCTCTACTCTCTGTCTGGGAGGCAACACGAGACGTCAAACGTGCCCTTTGCACTAGCAATAAATAGAGGTGGAGCGAGCAAGGCAAGAGGCACCCACATACCGTTGGCTTTTGGGTCTATTTAGTTTTTTTTTTTTTACCACGGAGTGATGAAATATTATCTACGCTACAAATAGCCTGTGCCCCACTATAAATGAAGTATTTGATGTGCTCAATATAGAATTACGTAACTAAAGATTTCCTGAGATTTCATGACATGTTCAGGAAACATGGACGTCCAGGGCTGATTCAGAACTCTGTCAAAATTATTTACAGGCTAATTTCAGGATTTTTAAAGGTTCATTTTAAAACCAAACAAGACTTTTATTGTTAAATTTGTAACTCATTCATTCCATCTCAGTTTTCAGATGCAATCTGCTCTAAAGCTAGGCCTAAACTGAACTACATAAGCCATCATTTTTAGGTCTGTTTTGGAGCTTCGAGCTGCCTCTCCGAGACAGCGCTGGACTGCAAAGACAGAGATGAGTTATTACAGCGAGAGAGAAAAAAGGCAGACAGCCTCCACATCTCCGCCATCCATTTCATGGCGAAAAATAATAAAGTCACCAGTGCAGAGATACAGCTCTGTCAGATGTTTGCCAGCATTTTGTGTGGAATGTGAAGCATCCTTTCACAGTAATGAACAGTTTCATCAGGCAGCAGAAAGCAATGTAATGACCATTATGGAAGCCAACAACTGGCTTGAATTATTCTGAAATCTCCCTTATTAACACGTTGGATGTCAGACGAAGAGCAGGGGCCAAGAAGAGAGAAAGTTAAAGGAGGAGGTGCTGTGGAAAGCGAGGGGACGTTTAGCTGCTAAATGACGGATACTTTACGCCCCGGCCACAAGACGTCTCAGCACAGTCAGCCCATGGAAGGTGGGCAACGGCTGAGTGAGCGTCCAAAGCTCAGGTAATCCCCTCCAAACTGGACGGAAAATCAAACCCTGCCCCTGAGAATTTCCACTCGGGAAGATGGCAAAAAATAACCTGACCTGAAGATGTCTCATGCTAGCAGTGGTATACAGAAAAACTGGAAAAAAAAGAAAACCGATGTGCTAACACACACACACACACACACACACACACACACACACACACACACACACACACACACACACACACACACACACACACACGCACACGCACGCACACACACACCGCAACATTGAAAAAAAAAACTAACATGCAAAAGCTTTTTGATGAATGTCTTTACAGTTTGCAGAAGCATAAAGAATGCTTGTAAAATAAACAAAAGTGGAGTGAAAATGTCTCTATTGTCTCTAAATCTAATTTAAAACTCAATAAAATAAAATAAAATAACATAAAATAAACATTGATGCCAAATGAATAAACTTCTTAAGATTCGCCACTGTTTCCAAATCCAGAACTTTTCACGAGACTTCTTTCAAAAACATGATGTACCCTATGTACCCTACTGGATCAGTTTTCACAAATGCTCTCTGAAAGACTGAATTACGTGAGATAATTCATATCTGTATCAACTCTCATCGAAGCACATTCTGTCAACGGTGACGAGAAGGACATCTGTCTTTCGCAGTGAAAGTCAATCCATCCCTCCATAACATTTCACAAAGTTTCCATATAGTTAAAATTTCCCTTCACTTTGACTGACACACAAAATGTTAGAGGTGCATTGCTTCGCATCCATTTTGCCAATTACATTATCACACAAAACTGCTAATCATTTTTTCTGCTTGAAGGCCAACTTTTAATTAGACCGAAGCAGGGCGCGTTCTCAGGAGGCACATTTTACCCTCTCTGCTATTCGGAGCCTTGGCTCACAGACTCTCAGCCTTTTTGAGCCTGATTGGAGCTTAGCGCCTGTTTTCCCCCTGTTGGAGGGAGCAGAGGGTGAGATATGGATGAGTAAACATCCCTCGTTTTTATTTAGGGGTTCAAATCCCCTTCGCAGGATAAGTGGACGTGCTTTAGCTATTTTAAGGTAGTGTGTTTGTGTGTGCAGTGGGGACACTAAAGAGCACGGTGCTTGTTACAGTCTTGTTCTGGTGCCTAAAAATAAAAGACCTTTTCTCCTCCTCACTGGCCTATTAATTTCCGTCATATCTAAGCTGTAAATTTGAATACTTGGACAAGTATGTGTTAGTATTTATTCCCCTAAGGATGTGTAGAGTAGATGCATATATATCTGAGTGTACGTAGTGGTTTGTGCTTGTTTGTCTGCGAGCGTTTATGTATGGGTCCACATACGCCGGAGCGCGGGTGTGTGTGAAGTCGGGGTCTCGGGGCCAGAGAGAGACAGCTGTAAGGGTTGTGGATTGTGAAGGTTATGATCACAGTGCTCTCATAAGGACTTTATTTCAGCTCTGTCCAACCCCCCTCAGCCGACGGACAGGTGGGCCTTGGGTTTAGTTTCAGAACTTTTCCCCCTCCCCCTTTCCTTTTTTGTTTCTTTTCTTTTCATAAAACCGCCTGCGCAAACGGATGGTAGTGATCGACGGGGCGGCTGAAACTGTGGAGACCCTGCTGTGATGGGGAATAGGTGGGCTGGTGTGTCAATCATTTGACATTTCCTCTCGGGTAAATCAGCAGACTCTGCGTGTCACCATCACTGTCCCGCTGTAACACTGTACGGGACTCGGATGATTTAAATAGCGCACCGTGTGTACACATGCCAGTGTTTGTTTGTGTGTGGGGAAGCATGTTTTCACTCAGGCCTCTGCATTTCATTTGCTGACTGTGTGTGTGTGTGTGTGTGTGTGTGTGTGTGTGTGTGTGTGTGTGTGTGTGTGTGTGTGTGTGTGTCTGTGAGGAGGGTCCTGGGTTTAGTCCTGGGTTTAGTGTCATTGATCTTCTCCCAGATCTCCCCTTGAGTGAAATTAAGGCAGGCAGACTTTTTAGGAAGGGTATGTGTGTTCAATAAGACAGAAGCCATATTTTCCAGTGCTTCTCTACTGTAGATGTCTGTAAATGTGTGTTATATTATATATATTGTTATTATTATTTTTTTCACCTTTTTGCCTTCTAGCTATTTGCTCAGTTTATTAAAATAAAATAAGCTGAAACAACACAAATCTTCAGGTTTTTTACTTAATTGCCATTTGCACTCAATTTTATTATGTTAAATGAATTTTGTAACATGTTAAGTTAACCTAAACCATTTGTGTTGGGACTACATGAATCATTTGTGTTGCACTGACTGAACTGGGCAGTGTATTTCTAGTTCCCAGCATTTGCATAGGGATGGGTAAGGAGAGTAAATGTTGAAACTGGGTGCTGTTTAATACGTTTTTTACTAAAGTGAAAGACCTGTTAAAGTTTGGTGTTATATTTAATATTTAAAAGAGTGTATGTTATGTTGATTTTTGTTGTGAAATGTAGACCTTGTGGTTAGGCTGTGGGTGGCTACATGAAATAAGTCTGTTCTCAATGAGCTGTAACTGTGCTAATGCCAGAGGACAAGTGTTTTACTTGATCATTACTTGCATGCTACAAAAGTTACACTTCACTTAGCATGTGAAAAAGTATTGTGTTGGTTATTAGTTTTTATAGAAATAAATAAAATAAATGAGTTTGATTCAGTTCCCGCGGTCTCCATATGGTCATCAGTTCTACCCCCTCAAACAATCTTGGAACATGTGTATGTACGGCAGCTAAGCACAAGCTCACCTCTTCACCACAATGGTAACCAAAAAGAAAAAAAGGACAATTTTTTTTTTTTTTTGTAGTCTTGACTAAATTAATTTAAGTTCATACAACAAGATTACAACAAATCATTTCAAACAAATTAGATTTTGTTGGAAAAATGTAATTCAATTTTCATTTTCAATGGCAGAAAATTATCACTTATTTATTTTCAATTAATTTAAGTTCGTTCAACAAGTTTTTTGGTTTTTTTGAGTGTGCATTTTATTATTATAGTCTATTTAGGTGAATATATTTTACTAATTCTGAATGTGTTTTAGTTTTTAGGTAGTGAGAAATTCAGTGAAATTCAATGAGTTACTCTTTCATTCTCTAATGGAAATAAGATGTCTTTAATATGCAAGAGCAGAGCACAGCAGTCCTTAATGAAAAGCTTGTCAACCATCAGGTCACAGGATGTTGTTAAATGTCAGCCGTGGTAAATGTGACTTCAAGAGGATCCTAATTTAATTTTAAAACCCTCTACGCTGAAGTGCCTCCATTGTTAGGAAAAAAAAGAACTTTTTAACGATGTTAAACAACTGAGAAATGTCACACCCTGTTATTAATATTTCTGAATGGAATTTAAGTTTGAAAAACGTCCTTGCTTGCTTGCTTGCTTGTTCATAGTACTTTTCACTCAAAATGAAAGTAGAGTCCTGGTGGTCTTGCCAATGACATTGCTTGTCATCTCTCAAGTAATTAGTCTCTGAGGTGTGTTGAAAGCTGAGGTGTGTTTAAACCAAATGGCCTTGCTGCAAAAATAAAGTAGGTGGTCATTAAAAATGGTTAAAAAAAGTCTTGAAACTCATATAGTTCTTTTTCCAATTCTTCTTATAGATCATGTGAAAAATCACTTATGTGCTTGTGCATATTTCTCTTCCAAAGTTTGTGTGTATGCATGCAAATTTCCCTCTGAGCATCATTCATGTGCATCCCACTTTGGGATGTAGAAGATTTGAGATGTACAATCTCAATGATTAAAGCCTTGTGATTTATTTTCCATCATTTGACAACAGGGAGGGTTCAAACGCTAATCTATTCTCTCATTCTCCTTATTGTGCTGGCACAGCGCTGGGTTTGACATTTCAGTGCTGAATGCTTAAATGTGTTTCTCATTGGAGCGGGACTCTGAGCCACACAGTGTTTCACGCATGCTTCCCTTTGAAATTGGGAGCACGTCTGCGCAAAAAAACACAAGCAAATGTTCGCCACCAAGCACGTTCAAGTTGTTGCTGACAAACCGCCGATGCACATGACGTGCATAAATAGCTCGCGAGCGACATGTTTTTGGAATTAAAATATTAGAATGCATTTCAGAAAAGATTTACTCATAAACGTGGATCTTTTTTCAGCATTAGCCTCTGAAAAGTGACATTTAGTGCAACGTTTTGTGTGAGGCAGCTCAGAAATGTGTTAGCAGTAAAACGT
This sequence comes from Paracanthobrama guichenoti, assembly GCA_018749465.1. Lineage (NCBI taxonomy): Eukaryota > Metazoa > Chordata > Actinopteri > Cypriniformes > Gobionidae > Paracanthobrama > Paracanthobrama guichenoti. The sequence goes on along the minus strand of CM031956.1, from coordinate 19,104,594 downwards.
TGCTTTCGGAAGAACACATGGCAGTAGCATAGAAAAAGTTACAACTAAGAAAAGCTAACAGGCTCGCTAACCAGTTTTTGGCACAGCATATGCTGGGGTTTGGTTTCTCAGCTTTCCTTCTTGAAGCCTTTAAAACTTTTTCTCTCTTGGTTTTACTAGCTCTCTGTTTTCCCCTGCTATGTAAAATGTTTCATTAGTACCTCTCGTATTCAAAGAGTGCGCAGATTTAGACCAGTTGTTGCTGTAGTTGTGAAGCAATGTTGCTAATCCCTTTCACAAACACACATTAGAGATCACCGCACACTTTGAATCTAATATTTTCGGTAATTTCAGCTTTCTTCTCTCTCTTTTTTTTAAAGTCTAAAGTAAGTCTGGTTTTATCTGAATCTCTGCCTGCTGAGAATCAAAGTATTAAAAACAAAACATAAGTAGTGTGTGTGTGTGTATATATATAATATATATTTTTTTTAATTTTTTTAAAGGAGTCAAGGGAAGGAGACAACGTGAAAAGGTAATCCTGTTGCTTTCGTGGGAGAAATCATGATTCTTTAAGCAGCATCTGATGGTAGCAAAACATGTTAATTTGTCACAGACTTAACTCAAGCAGAGAATGTTAAAGGCAAGCTAGCAGTAGATGAGGAGAGTTGATGGACAACCGAGTCTGCACTGACTGCTTTGTTGCACCCCTTTCCTGCCTATTATATAGCCTACCGCTAACCTGCACACTTAACCCCACTAACACTTTTTCACGACCTTCTAGGCCGTAGACCCAAAGCATTTGTGTCAAGTCAGATTAAGTTAACATTTTGTCAGCTCTATAGCCTAAACAGAGGTTATGAATACTATACCACTTGTTCCATGCAAAGATTCCAAACTTGCAACTTGATAAGATGGATATGGTCAGCAGAAAGGTCAACGCTAATGCCCATGTAATGTTTAGCAATGGGATTTGAGTATGTAAAAGTTTATAAAGCATGTGCTATTCTTGGAAAAGAATAAACCTTTTAAAAAGAGAGACATTTTTGTACAAATTTGATTGTAGTTAAATAACTGAAATTGTAGAACATTTAAAAGGAAATTTAGGCTGATTTGGCTGCGCTACCACAGTGGTGGGTCCATTAAAACTCATTCAGTCTCTCTTTCTGAGTTTATTTCAACATGTAGGATTAGATATTTCTCCGTGTTGGTTTCTAATAAAACCATAAACAAATAGAAACAATTAATAATAAAAACACATTGGCATGTCTTGCATCATACATCTGAAATCAGCTTTAACAAATCCAATAAATATTTAGGATCAAAGGAAAAACTCAGTATAACTAGAATTCAATATAAATATCAAACGCATAATACTTGAAATAAAATAAAAAAACCAAGCAAAAGAAACTTACATTGTCAACAATTCCACACAGGCCATGTCTGAATCATAGAGAGGTGGCTTCTTATATCCAAACACACTGAGGGTACATCTAAATCAGCTCATAAGTTCGTGACTCAATATATCGTGTTCACGAATTCGGGCACTGGTAAGGACAGTACAGGACGCTGACTCTCTACACATTGGGACACTGATGACTCTATTTCCGGCGACGTGAAAAACGTCCTCATTGTGCAACATCACTACTGGTAATTATGAACAACAGCCGAACTGCATATCTTTCTGACATTACTTGGAATGTTATTTAAAGTACATTATGATAAATACTTTGCTTGTTACTGCCTGTGCAACATTTCAGCTGTAAATAAATTATAAATGTTAGCTAGATTGTTTATTACCTGTCTAGTGATGTATGTTTATGCTGAAATATAATAAAATAATTGTTTGTATTTTTAAAAACATATATTGCGTATCGTTATGTCTAGTGTTGGCTCATGTGATTTATGCTGCCTTCATTTGCTCTTGGAATTATCGTAAATACGAGTTTCCTTGATAAAAATTGCACATGAACGCCCACCCAGCTCATAATCTTGACTTCAGAAGGGGGAATTATCAAATTTCCAATAGCACGTGAAGGCAGCATTAAGATTCGTGCTTCAGAACTTCCATTAAGGGAACATAGTGAGCATCAATGCTCCCTGGTTTTCACTGTGCATTGTGGCGCTTTTTAGGGAGCGAATGTTTCAGTGCCCTGGAAGGATTCTGTGATTTTTAGTCATCCATTAAAACGGCCGACTCCCTGATCAGTGCCTGACTACTGAACTAGGGAGCTGATAGAGGCCCTGTCCACAAGAACACGGGCATTTTCAAAACCGCAGCTTTGTCTGTGTGGTTTGGCCGTTTGTCCACAAAACACGGCATCCGGTCACTGAAAACAATTTTTTTTTTTAAAACTCCTGCCAGGGTGAAGATTTTTAGAAACTCTGGTTGCAGTGTTGTCGTGTGAACACTGAAACCAGAGATTTTGGTTTAAGTCACGTCAGAACTGGGACCAACAATAACCTTTTTTTCCCAGGCTTCTGATTGGCCAACATAGCTTTACGGTTAGGGTTATATTGCCACCTGTTGATTGTGTGTTTTTGCATTTTCAAGTGGATGAAATTTATTACATTTTTTTTTTAACGGAGGAAGAAAAACTCTTTTTATTGTTTATAAAAATAGCTGTGTACGTGTGGACTAGGCCTGAGACGCACCCTGAGATTGGATTCAAATAGTAAGAATCCACAGGTGTTAAGATTAAGATTGACCATTAAGATTTGGTCAGCTAATCAAATCACATTAACAGTAGCAGAATTTCTACAGAAACAATTAATGAACAGGTTAATTTAGCAATTGAGAACAGCCATTGAAGGTAGCTATTTAGTTTGTTTTGTGTTTCTTCTACAAATTACTGTCCTTTTTATTTTGTCATAAATACTGTTAAAATGAATGATACTTTGTATCATTAATAATATTTTGTAACAATTTACCACTATTTTTGTATTTGAAGTTTCAAGATTCATGGCATAATATTTGTATACACTACTGTTCAAAAGTTTGAGGTCCGTAAGATATTATTATTATTATTTTTAAAGTAATTAATACTTGTAGGTATTAATTACCAAATACCATAAAAGGATGCATTGAATTGATCAAAAGTGACAGTAAAGACATTACAAAAGATTTCTATTTCCAGTAAATGCTGTTTTTTGATATTTAGATTCATAGTCATTCAAATGTATTTTATTTTGTTCTATATGTTCTTTAGTTCCATATTTAGTTTTGTCCAAAACGTAAAAAAACTTACAGACCCCATATTTTGTTTGTATTTAACTTACTTGTATCCACTTATCAGATGACTCTATCCAAACTGACATAAATAATAAAATATCTTTATAAGAAAAAGATTATTAATTCTATACAATTTGCAGAGAGTGTTGACTATAATATCTCGACAACATGCAGTGAACACACTATTTATTGTCAACGTTGAGCATGTGATACTTGTCTGTCTAGCCAACGCTGATGTTTCTACTGAATGTATGGGTAATGGTTGTACCATGTTTTAAATTAGCTATAACCTTCAAAAGTGAATCTGTGTGTGGGATGGAACGAATTAAATGGTATTGGTAGGATGGTTTTACAAAGACGGCTTGACATGGACTACCACTGGAAAGATGGCTTTGTAAAAACATTACTGGACAAGTTTATAAGATAGTTTGGAAGCTCAAAGAAAGGCTGTTGAATGTAAGTTTGTCCGTACAGACACCATGTGAGACAAAGTAACATCAAGGGACAGACAAATGAGCAACAGGGTGTGTGTGGCTGTTTGTGAGTGAATGCACCCCGGAGAAGAATCGTCCCAAACCTCTATTAATCACCCACACTGTTCAGCAATCCACTCCACCTAACTAGAGAAAGATGTGTGGCCCTTAACCTGCTAGTGTTAGCTTTGAGCTTGCTTGCTTTGGGCCTTTGGCCTGGACAATCAAACTACAAGATGAAATTAGAAGCAAATGGGAGGCAAATTTGACAAAGTCGATTTTTATTTACACGCTCATTTGCAACCCACAGCATCAAAGCTCTCCACTCAAGCCGATGAAAACAAAATAATGTGTTGCTGCTTTTTTTCTGGAGATTGAAGAGGCTTCTCAGAAGGAGGATGGTAATGGAGGACAGGCTGTGGAGTAAATTGAATTAGGCAGGGCGAGATGACTTGTAGTAAGAAATGAAATGTCATCCTCGCAGAGGCTGGAAATGTAAAACATGTGAATGTTAAACAGTGCGGTTCTAGCGTCACCCCTCTTTTTCCCCCTTCTTTTTTCACAATCTTCAAAATGCTGACTCCACTCACACGTTCAAGTGTGCCTTGCATAAATCTCAGCCTGCGGAGGGAGATGATTCCACTCCATCCACACACACACACACACACACAGACATTTTGAATCTCTTTCTGAAATGATCCCGCTTCCACATATGAACACACTGGGGGTGTAAGGGTTCATATTTCTCGCAGTTCGCTGTGTATCACTGTTCTGTGGTCACAATTTCAGTTGGTACATCGCTATTAGGGGTGCACCGATTTATGAAATTTAAAGCAGATACTGATACCAAGTATTTTTACACTGTGATCCAAAGGATACAAAAACAATTGCTGATATCGTTTTGCAAATAGCCCCTTTTAGCACACTTTTACAAGCATGAAGCCATATGTTTGAGCAAAATGCACCACATCTAAATTACAGACAACAGTTTACATTTTGTGAAATGTCAGTGTTTGCTGAAACTACCACTCAAAAGTTTGGGGTCAATGTGATTATTTTGTTCTTTTAAAGAAATTAATACTTTTATTCAGCAAGGATATATAGTATAAAGTATACACTATCAAGTACCTGAAGTATTAGTCGACTACATATTTGTCATCACTCCGGTTCCAGTTTTTTTTTGACTTTACATGATTCAGTGATGCAGAAAATTACCATAATTACTTGCTAATGGAATCCTTACAATTTATACACGTTTAATATTTATATTCTCAGAGTCATCATTTGGCATGCATACTGAATTGTTGGTGGGGAACGGTAGGGCCCCACCCATATACTCGGCAGTGTAAAAATGCATTCAGTAATGTCCCTGCACACATGTATTCACACTAACACACACCCTCACTTATTGGCGTGCTCTTAATGCGTACATTAAACCGCTGAATGAACACTGTGTATGTGCTATGGTGACAAAAAAAGTCATCAATCATTAATGGCTCATTTGGGAGAGACTATCAGCTTTTCAAACAACTACTAACTGAAGAATGAGTCCTTGTGTTGCAGGAAGCCGAGCGCCACAAGTCTTGTCTTTGGCAACAGTCCCATTCGTTTTACGTCATGGGTGTTTTTCTCCTCTGGAATTGTGATTTGCATTGTCATCATTCTCGCCACTGCACATGTAGGCCTATAGGGTTATTAATAATATCCTTCAGTTACAAAGCCTCAAGAGACAAAGCTATAAAAATCAACATTGCAATTGAATTTCAGTTTTTAGCTGCATCATATCGGAGTAAACTGATTCAGGAACTTCATTGCTCAACTTGTTTTTCTTGGTACCTTGTTTAACACTTCTTTCTGACTCACTTTGAATTGTCACGTTACCATGGGCCTCAAACAACACACCATCACATAGGCTTTCTGTGAAATAAATAGAAGCATAACTGCTATCACCCCCTCTCTCTAATGGAGGCAGTAAAAGTAAAAATTATTAGCTCGGGGATCCAAGCACACAGACAGAGTGAATAATCCCTCAGTAAATGTGAAACTGCGACTCAAATCTTTGTTATGCTTTGGGCGGGGTGCTGGGCAGAAGGGGAGCCAGCTCAAGTTTCTTTGAGGCGTGAGGAAGGCCGGATTCAATCAAATGTTGGAAACGCTCTGCCCAGACCACAATCTATAACACACAACGCATTATTTTATGCTTATTACTTTCATTTGATCATGTCGGTCAGCTGAACGGGAAGTTTGCATAAACTTCAGCTTCAAAACATAAGCACATCCTCGTTCAAAATAAGGATCCTCAATGAGGCTGCCAAGAGCGTGAGGGTACTGCCTGAGCCACATACTAATCTGACTCCCCACAGGATTGTCCAGTCCAAATCACTGGTCTGCAAAACTACATCCTCTGTCAGCAACGAGTGCCCTGTGATTTGTTTCCACATCGTTCAGTGAGACTGAACAGTCAATCCATTTAATTTACCTCAATTCATTTCAGCAGCAAAATATTTGTTAGCTTATTTGTTCCAATTAACAGGAACTGACATTCTCAATCCATGTTACTTCTGTAATTTAACATAATTATCCATCCGTCCACACTATTTGCCATTCATTTTATGTATTGTCAATTGTATTTATTTATTTATTGTGAATTTTATTTATTTATTTATGTATTTATTTATTGTACATGTATTTTTAATGTTTATTAATTAACAATAATTATTTTATTTTATTTTTTTAAATATAAATTTTTTGAGTTTGTAAATGGCATTAATTTATTTTATGTTTAATGATTTCAGTTGTTTGCCCAATGCGTCAGATCAAGCAGCAAATATTATTTGCATTTGTAAAAGTAGAGAATATAGATTATATGTATAGATTTTATAAATATTTATAGGCTACTTTTATATTTTGGAGCAACTAACCCCACTTCTACCCTAAATCTACCCACTTCTCAACAATATAAAATATGTAGCAGGCAAATTGAAGTACAGTCACAGGTATTTATTGCAAAAACTGACCAAAAACAGTATAAAAGTATTAACTCGTGTTGCATTCCAAGTCTTCTGAAGTGATACGATATCTTTATGTAAAGAACAGAGCTGATCTTCAAACCGCCGCTCTGAGAACGCATGCACTCAGTCAGATCTCATTCAAAAGATACACCGACTCTTTAGCATGACTCAATCGGTCACGAGACACGCAAGAGCCAATGTAATTTCACTATGAAATCTGACGTAACATTTCTTCAGGTGACAATTTTTGAATGTGATTGTTGTTGTGCTTGCCTGCGGGCAAAGGTTTCTCATTTAAATCTACTCATTAAAAATGGAGTACCCTGTGCGTTAAAAAGTGACGCTGAAGGGTCCTGACTAAGTGTCCGTATGTGACGAGTTGGGTGTGAGAATGTGTTGGCTAAAATAATGACTGAATAGCTATTTGACATTTGGATTAACATTATCCCATATTCTACACAGCCAAAGTGATGTCAGCAGAAAATAAAAGTTGTTTCAGAGGGGGAGCATGTTACATTTTAATTTAATATTATAAAAACTGACATTTTTGTTTTTCTTTGGAATAACATGCACTGATAGATTGTTCACAATAAGGCCAGGAACATACATTAAGAAAATAGATAGGCTCAATTTCGATGTTATGTTGACTTTAATGAAATATTGTCTTCCGGAACTTTTTATATCCACTTTCTCCTCGGTTTCCCTCCATTTCTTTCTTGCATACTCTCTCACTGATTCTTATATTCACAGACAGTGACACAGTGTGTTACACATGCATGCAGGTGATGATATGCCTGAAAGTAGAAGATCCATCATTGTCCCTGGCTGGTGTTCCACAGCACATACACACACATGCGCACCCCTCTGGCTCGTGTCTAGTCGAACATCCATTCTCAGCTCAGAGGGAGAGCACATAGAGACTGACATGATCATCTGTCCCCGCAGCAGGGAGATTTAGACAGTGTGCACACATTTACAGAATAAAATCCCATACGCCATTCATGTTCATAATCGCTTACATGCACCATAAAAAAATCTTGTCAATTGTGATGAAAAACCAATACCACCCTGTAAACCTCATCCATAGAAGAAAAACATCTGATCTGGAGATGTTTGAGTCGTTCCAAAGCCATTGGTGCAGCCGAAGGAAGCCATGATTTTTTCCATTGCATGAGCAAAAAAAAAAAAAAAAAGCTTCCCACCCAACGGGAGCAGGAGGGCTTTTTCATTTAGCCAATGAGGGGAAGACTGTGGCTTTCAAAGCAAACCATTTTGATAGTTAACACAAAGCCACTTTAAAGCACAGCTGCACCACTGACGTGAATAATACTATTTAATTTGTCTAATCTTAGCCCAAATGCCGGGTGGTTGCAATGGGGTGCGTGTGTTTGTGTGTGTGTGTGTGTGTGTGTGTGTTACCATGTCTTCCATTCATCTGTTTGGCATTTGCATTTTGTAGCCAAAATTGTGTTGTAGTCGCATCTGCAACAAAACAGCACATCCCTCTTATACCGATAATATACATATTATATTGAATGCATATCAAAAGTTTGTGTATATGTGTGTGGGATCAGATTTTGTGGCCCACAGGGTATTAAGTCTCCGAAAGCACAAAGAGCCATGTTGTTTTATGCCTCTCTGCTCTTTCATTTATGTCAGATCAGTTGTTCACATGCTGTGTACGCTGACGGCAAAGAAAGGGGCTCAAGAAAGAGAGAGGCTTGTGGAGTTAAAAGGCCAAGTTTTGGCACACGCAGAGTCAAACTGATGGAGGAGATGATTTTTGGTTTCTTTTTCAAGGCCACTGTAATTTACTCCAGCTCTATAAATCTCTTTGAATAGTAAAAGAGAGAAATGCTTACATATATGTATTTCGGAAACTATTTGCCAATGCCAGAGACTGTAAAATTTGGCTTCTTTATACACGCTGCATTGATAGACACTTTGAAGGTTTCATTACTAATGCTTTTAGAACATTAACACAGCCTTTAACTGGTTTTACAGTAATGACATGTTTGGGTAAATGAGTGACGTATGCTTTTTTTTTTTTTTTTTCTGTTTTTCATTAGCTTAGTCCATCTATTTTTTTTTTTTTTTATTTGGCTGATGTACTTTTGATGCATTTCTCATGCATTTACAGCATTTTTATGGGTTTTCTTTTTTCCTTCCTTTACAAATTGTGGAAGTCTGTCCAATTATTTTCCTTTTTCTTTCGCCCCCTTTCAGTTTCACTGGCCGCAGCCAGTTTGGCAGCTCTACGTTTACTGCACATTTTATATTGCTTACCAACAAGCTGAAAATCATAAAACGAAACGGGGGGTGCTTTTTAGATGTTCGCTGGAAAGGGGGAATGTTTTGGGTGTTTTTGGAGATGATTCCTCATGCTGAGAGGTCAGTGAAGTTTTGACTGCTCTGCTCTGGATTTCATTAGCACAGGAAATGTCCCATGTAGACATGCTGGGCGTTTATGCCTGCAGAATGAACTCACATTCACTCTGTTAATTGCTTGAGGAGTCTGTTTGAAAATGTTAGAGGAAAGAGAAGAAATGGCTGTTGTCAGAGCAGCAGGCCAGTGACGACTGAACTATATACACACCAACAGGTGTGCGAGAAAGATAAACGACTAAAAAAAGGAGTCATCTGTCTGTTTGTAACAAATTATTACTAGTGAACAAACATTTATTTCTGTGAAAGTTTAGCAGGTGTAGTAAAGAAATTCAGGGGAAATCGTGTTATCTCTCTGTTTAATCTTTCTTTGGTCCAACACAAAAGGAGATATTTTAAATACTTTTGTAAAGTAATTTTCCCCCATACAATTACAATGAATGGGGACCGAATATTTAAAACAAACAAAAAAGTGGTCCATATGACTTCTGAAGTCTTCTGAAGCCATGTGATTGGTCTGTGCGAAAGAGAATTTTGTTTTTAAAGGGATAGTTCACCCAAAAATGAAAATGATCCCATGATTTACTCACCCTCAAGCTGGTGTATATGAATATTTTCTTTCAGGTGAGCACAGTCGGAGTTATATTAAAAAATAGCATTGCTCTTCCAAGCTTTATAATGATAGTGAATGACGCTCCTGATTTTGAAGTGCACCCATCCATCATTAAGTCCAGGAGGTTAATAAATGGCTTCCAAAGCAAAGCGACGGGTAAGAAAAATATCCATATTTAAAACTTTATAAAGTAAAATAACTAGTTTCCGGCAGACGGCCTTTCAAGCTAAATATAATGCAAGTAAACCAAAATGATAAAAAAGTGAATAGAGAAAATACAAGTTCTTAATATCACATTTGCATTTAATCGGAGTTTAAAATTATGCCTTGTTTCATTTTACATTGTCACACGCGACTGGATACACACTTCTGCACATGTAATGATATTCTTGTGCACTCAAAACATACTCAAATGCTCAGTCACCCAGAGCTTGCTGTTCTTTGCCTCATGATCAGCTCTGCTCTGCTTCGGTGGCAAGAACTGATCTTTTATACTAATTTTGGATTAATGGATTAATTCGTCCCTCAATGCAGACACTCACAGCCACATTTAAAATAACAAATGGGCTTGCAGAACCCCTCCAACACACACTTTTCTCTCTCTCTCTTTCTCTTTCTTGCTTTCAAAACCTTTAGATGAATAGGGGGTCTGCAACAGTGCATAACAGTGAATGTGTTCAGGTCCTGCCACAGCCAGCCCAACTTTAATCCCACTTAATGCTCAGAGTCAACTTTACGCTCCCAATCACAGTCTAACTTTAATCTCTGTTCAAGCTGGACAAAACCCCCTTTCCAACAACCCCTAAACCACTCCAGAGAGAGCGAAGAAGACAAAGAAAAAAAGGGAGGCTGTTTATGCAGAGATGTTTTTTAACAGTTTTTTGATAGATCTAAAGATGCTAACTGTCACATCACACTGGACTCCGTATCTCCTCTCAAAAAGCAGTGAATTACTAAACTTGTAGCAAATTCACAGCTGTTTTTAATGATAATTATGAATACATTTCATAGCTTCTTCACATTAACAGATTGTCAGTCCAACTCCATCTCCACCAAATTTATGCCAGGCCTCCTTTAGTTTTGTTAAAGCATTAATTGAAGGCCTTGTTGAAATCTGTGGCTTTTAGGAGTGGGCATAGAAGTAGATAAACTTTTTGTGAAATATAATGTGTTATATTTATACTGTACATTCAAAGAAATGCTTTGAAACTGTCATCAGAGACCACAAGAGAGACAGTAAAAAGTCATAAGGAAGATATTGTACAGGTTTGGTTTTGAAAAGTTATATATAACTTTATTGTCATTGAGCAGAGTACAGAGCCAATGAAATGCAGTTAGCAGCATCCAACCAGAAGTGCAAATACAGTTTATAATAAAACAAAAAAATTTAAAATAAATAAATAAATAAATAAATATATATATATATATATATATATATATATATATATATATATATATATATATACATACATATATATATATATATATATATATATATATATATATATATATATATATATATATATATATATATATATATATATATATATATATATATATATATATATATATATATATATATATATATATATATATATATATATATATGCACTTTTAATGTGACCTATTTGTAAAATTAGAGCAGTTATTTGATTAGAACTCTCATGTTTTTTTTTTTTTTTCTGCAGAACACAAAAGATGATTTGAAAAATGTCAAGGGCCAATCAACATTGAGAAATAGATATCATTTATATATCAGAAAAAATATAATTGTTCAAAATATCTTTGTGTTCAACAGAAGTCAGTCAATTTGGAATGACATAATTTTATTTTTTGTGGTTGAATTTGAATTATCCTTTCAGGACACAACAGAAAAAGTTTGGCTAGTAGTGCAAGAACAATCATGTAATTACTTTTCAAAAGAGATGTAAAATTAAGATAACTGCAGAACCAACTCCTACATAAAGGCCTTCTGCCCTTTCTTATCATTTGTAAGTACTCAGATCACTGCAATGTCCATAAAGTCGACTTTCAGTCTGACTTTTCCCCACAGAGTCTTTAATAAAACTCTTTACAAAAGTGTGCTTTGTTGCAGATTGTATTACTTGTTTTCTTCCCCTATATGGCTGGAGTCTCAGCGATTTACCCGAGGAGAGGTTTACTCTGACCTGGCTTCCATTGACGCTTCGTGCTTTTAAATGCGGCTGAGTTTTTCTTTTGCTTGTCCCTTAAGTCTCAGCATTTGGGCCCTCTTCACAGTCTCCCTCCATATCCTTTATGAGCTGTGAAGTGACCACAAGCCTAAGCCCCCGTGCTTAATATGCTGCTTCTCTCCCTTTTTTGGCTCACCTATTTTTTCAGTTTCCTTTCACAAGCCTCTGGGAAAAATGTATGACTGAAAAGGGTCTGCAGAGAGGGAGAAAAAAAACTTTGACAACTTTAAAAGGGAAAATCCCTTAATGCATCTCCAACCTTATCTCAAACACCTCAGTATCTGTCTCCAGCGCCAGGCCTTTGAAAGGATATTTCAGAGATGGAAAGAGCCAGGAGGAGACTGGGTCTAAGGCAGGCTTGGGAATGAGTTATAGGCCCTTTAGAGTCTGGGAATCTCAGAGTTCTGACCAGGGCTTTGACCTACTGCCTGAACCACACGTACAGCAACCGAACAACTAGTACATGACCTACACGCTAATAGCACGAGGAACAGAAAAGCGAATTTACAGACACTTTTTATTTTAACCACACTTTTTGGGGAATATTTATGAACCACTGTAGTTCAGGTTTAAATGTTAAGTTATAAATGAAAGATTAACACTTCGCACTCAGTTTTCAATATATATTTTCAATATATTACTACCATTCAAAACTCTGGGGACAGTAAGAGGATGCATTAAATACACTGTCAGAAAAAAAAGGCACATTGCTGTCACTGGGGTGGTACCCTAAGGTACAAAACGCTAAAAGGTACTAATATGTACCTTTTAAGGTGCTAATACACACACTCTTAAAGTACTGATATGTACCTTTTAAGGTATTAATATGTACCATTTAGGGGTGAGTAAGGTACAAAGATGTACCTTTTCACTTTTGTACCTTAGGGTACCGCCCCAGTGACAGCACTGTACCTTTTTCTGAGAGTGTAGATGCAAAAAAACAAAACAAAAGGATGCAAAAATAGATAAAAAGTGATAGTAAAGACATTTCAAATGTTATACTAAATATTTGAACTCTATTCATCAACTCTATTCACAGTTTCCACAAAAATATTAAGCAGCACAACTGTTTTCAACATTGATAATAATAAAAACAATGGTTTCGAAGGATTATTGCACTGAAGACTGGAATAATGACTAATGTAAATTCAGCTTTGAAAATATATTCAAATAGAATATAATTGTTTTAATTTTTCTCATAATATTTCACATTCTTACTGTTTTTAATTATTATTTATTTATTTTTATCCAATAAATGCAGCCTTGGTGAGCACTTTAAAAACCATAGTGTGCATAAGACCATACAGTATGACATATTTTGTAATAATTATTGGAAACACTTTATCTTTATTTTGATGGTCTCCTTTAGACATTCCGTTCTTATCTTCTTCCCTCTGGTCCACCATCACTTATTACTATTCCTATATTTGGCATTTATTTTTCCTCAGTCACACACTAATCACTCGTTCACTCATCGCAGCTAATTAATTCACACATTCGCTATTCCACACTCATTTACTTGCTCAGTCGCTCACGATCACCCCCGCGGTCCCTCTCTCACCCTGTCTGTTACGGCGACTTTAACAGGCTCGGTCCAGTGCAGGTCGATAAATCTCTAGCTGAGGATAAAGTTCAAGTAGATAAAATCAAACAGATGTCGGTAGGGAGGTTCACTCTCTGTGACCCATAAAAGTGCTCTCATCAAAGCCTGGAATCATTTGTTTTGAATTATGACTCTGTTTTCGGAGGAGGAGGGGAGGGCACGAAGAGCTGTTTGCAGTGTAATAGGAACTGTTTATCTGAAAACAGTGTGGGGATGCCAGCGCACAGCCCAACCCTGGGAAAGTTACTAGTGACAGACGCCTGATTGACAGCTGTCTAGGTTTTTGTTTTAGATGCGTCTTGGCTGTTTGGTTGTGAAAATGCATAAATGTATCGATATTACGTCTACAGTTTTAGATGATCATAAATGTTAAGACTGTGCAATTGATTAAAGGAATTGCAGATTTTTAGAGAATAAAAAGATCACGCAGTTGGCTTATATAAATTGGCTGACAAAAATGAGATGTTTAAGTCCCACAGACAATATTTACTATCTGTAAGTGTTTTGGATCATAGGTGATAAGATCTTAGGCAAACCCAAATAACAAGCTTATGAATTTGAGCAAATGTTTGCTTTCTCTGGCTCATCGGACGCACGTGATATTTTCTTTCCCGTCGCTGTTTTATTCTCGACCTCTCAGAGATAGTGCCATACGAGGGTTGTATTTTCAGTGGGAGTTCAAGTCGGGGTTAAATAGTTGCTTTATCAGAGTGATCTGGCCCCCAGTGCTGGTTAAGTGAGGGCCACGACTACAGAACGCTTACCTACTGAGAGTCTGCCCTTCAGCCCTCAGTGATGTATGTTTTTACAGAGAGAAGAAATACAGTCCATTTGGCTTCATGCTTGAGACAACGGATTTCCAACTGTCGTCATAATTCAGGCACTGAGTGTGTTGTCTTTCTCCGGCCTGATAATAAACTCGCCTTTAATGTGTCTGTGACATCGGAAGCCGCGGGTCAGCGCGTGAGAGAAAATAGAAAGCGAGAAGGGCCCAAAGAAACGAATAGCTGGATTTAGAGTTAGCATGCAACCGTGTATTTTTTGTTGTTTCTTCTCTGACTCTGTTTACTTTGTGTGAATACCAAGTCTTTTTCATCTGCATGCGATCATATTCAGTCATTATAACGCTCTATGTTTCTGATCTCACGATTGTCTGCTTAATATTTGCTTGTAGTGGATGTGGAGCCTTGGATGAATGGAGGCGAGAGAAGAGTTCAGTTTCTCTCTTCTCTTTTATTTTTTTTTTCTCCCTTCATTTTTATTAGCCTCCTGCTCTTGACCTTGTTAGTCAGTCACGGAAGCGTGTAAATCTATCTGACTATGCAACTGAATGTTGAAAAGTTACAGCTTCTCAGGGAATTTCACCTTGACTTCTTTATAAATTGTTGTGAAGGAAACCATTTCTGGACAGAGCTCAGCTGCCCTCATATCTGTTCTGACCCTCTTATAGGGGAGTTGAAAGAGATGACCAGATAGGGAGAGAGTAATACATCATCATTTATATGTATCCTCTGTGTTTTCTGCATAATTGCAGATGATATATGCATATTCAAAACCTGGTGTTTCTTGTTTCATGCAGTTCATCTGAAATTCATCTGAAGATGCAATGCAAATAGGTGCAATGTAGCAAAGCCTATTGGCTATTCAAAAAAAGGGATGAGCCCTTGTCAAAATGTCTTCATTCAGTAGGAGACAGAACAGAAAACTGCCTTTCAAAAAATATTTAAGGTAGTTTATAATAGTTTATGGGAAAGTATAAACTCAAATGGAAAAGTCTAAAAGATGTACAATTGTAAATGTACACTTTGTTTGTGTTTCCGTTCGTATAAGTGCGTGTCTGTCACTACCAATTTAGGTACTTCTTAGTCACTATCTCCAGGGGGCAGCAACAATGACAGCTGTAGTGTTGAGCAGAGAGTCAGTGTAAGAAACACAGATGATGCGTACAAATGCGATTTACAGAAGTCTTTAAACATTCCTGGTAGCTACAACACTGATGTATTTAGTATTGCATAAAGTATTGTTCGTTTATGAATGCAAAACTGAAGATTAAAAGGTGCATTAGAAACTAACACTGTAATTAAACACTGTCTGTGCTCACTTGACCCAGCGAGGGGTGTTTTCTTAAGTAGCTTACTTGGTTTTGAAGCGCACAAAAGCCCAACAAAGGGTGGAATTGGAGAAGATTGTAATCAGGAATCATAACGTCAGCCCTGAGGATTTAGGTTTTATGTCGGCAGCTCCAATTGTTTTTTTGCTGAACGGTAAGGAGTCACATTTTAACCATTTAACCTTTTAAACAAATATTTACCAAACTCTATGGTAAGATTTTCAAACGATATAAATATTAACTTTAATGTGTTTATTTATTTTATATATATATATATATATATATATATATATATATATATATATATATATATATATATATATATATATATATATATATATATATATATATATATATATATATAATATATAAATGGGCAGCTTTACAACTAAGAATAATGAAAAATAAAACGATAAAAAGTTTGACCACACCTGGAAAGTCCAAGGATGTGTATGTTGTTAGAAGCAGGAATTTTAGAGTGACATTTCACTGTTACTGGTGACAGAGGAGGGACGACCTTCACATGGTTTATATCATTAAGCCTCCACTTTCTTCCGCCCCATTGATATTGAGACTAGACTGGTGATTCATGCCATTTGAAGTGCCTAATTTACTTAGAGTGTTTTTGCTGGCTGTCCCCAGAACGGACGCACAGCATTTTTATTGACATAAATGTGTGAGGAGAAAACAGAGGAACAACAAAGAAGTGTGCAGTGTATCTCGGTGAGTGACAGAAAGTCATTTCACACTGGTAAACACACACATTCAAACATAAATTCTCAAACACTGTGAAATTGCTTTATTTGTATCAACTTGACATTAGATGATCACTCATATTTTGCTGCACATAATATTTATTCCTGCACAACCACTCATTTTTTATTACATTAATGCATTTAGTATTGTTATTTTTAATATTGTTGCTGTTGTTTATTATTGTTAGATTATTACTTTTATGCATATAAACATTATTACAATATTTTTTATTCATAAACTAATATAGAATCTTATTGATATGTTTCTTTGTTCGCAATAACTTTAAACATTAGAATAAGTAAAATGTAGGCCTATATGAAACATAAAGTGTGCTTGCAAATTTGTATGAATTTTTATTGCACCCCTGACTTGCCTGTCTTAATTGTAAATCTGATGTCTGTTATGATAGGAGAACGCTCTGATCTCTGACCTGTACGACCTCAGTCTATTGCCCTCAACCTCTGTGCGTCTGCCTCTGCCTTGCTGCTATAAAACAGCCACCCAATTTGGTTTCCATTAGAGAGTTTGCTATAGTTCTGCTGACATATCGACCCAAAGACTCATCCATGTCTTAATGTCCTATTGAATTGAATGGAATGGTGGTTAAGACTGAGTCTAGACGCTATCTGAAAGTGAAAGAAGTGCACTGTGAACAGCTATCATCAAGTTAACTTGTAGTTCTTTTTTATATATATATATATATATATATATATATATATATATATATATATATATATATATGACAAAATAAAATAAGTTGACTGTCATTTATTTGATCCTGGCATGCTAAGTATGATCATAGTCAGGGCCGAAACTTGCATTTGGGTATTAAAAGAAAAAGCCTGGGATAGCTTCAAGTTGCAGAAATTTGGGAGCCTCTATCAAATGGATCATTGAAAAATTAGCTGAAATTGTTCAATGTATTTACAATGCATTCTAAAACACAGTCTAAAAATACTGTAATGTTGGCAGTCAAAATGAAATTGATAAAATTATGATATTAGATAAAATAATGATCAATTACTTCAGTCAATTTTCCTTAATTTTCCTATATTAATTTGCTGTTTTTATGAAGAATTTACACAGTATTTTGTGAAACAGGCGAGAAAGTACTTACAGGTGACCCTGTATAAAATGCTTGTACCTGAATCAATATTCTAAATTATTTGGAGCCTTGAGGGACAACAAAAGTTCCTTGTCAGATTTCATATCCTCTGAATTATAATTCATAGACATGGGGAGATGAAAGGTCATCAAAAAAAAAAAAAGCCTCCCCCTACCCCTCTTTTCCCAGCCCCTGTGTTGCACATTCATCCTTCTTATTACTACAATGGAGCTTCACCTTCTCTTTTTAATCATGGCTGCAGATATTAAACTGCACCGTCGGCTGAGGCTTGTATGGCATAGGGATTTACGGAGGGATTTGCATCTTCCTGTTCTTCCAGTTCAAATATCTATGTCTTCGCCGATCAAATTATCATAACCATAGAGCAGAACTCTCCTCAAAAAATACCAGCAAAATAGAAAGGTAGGGGAGAGCAAAAATACATGGAATAAAAAAAAGAGATGACTCCTGTAGCAGAGCTGGAAGTACGAAGCAGCACTGTTAAATTCGAGGTGATTCGAGGTGATTCTGGTCTGACGCAAAACCAGGTTTTAGGTATTATAATTTTGGTCAGCCAAACATAAATAACGTGTTTAAATTCATGATAAATGTAAGGGTGAACTACATTTCGACAGCAATAATAAAAAATAAACAAAACTGAATTTGAAACGGCAACAACAACAAAATTAAAACTAACAGCGGTAGATTTTAAAACTTGTGAAATGTTTAAAACTGGTTGCATTGCAACAAAATGAAAATACAGAACTGTTGTTGCTTTGAGCTACTTAAAACTCTCAAAAAGCGCTGCCTCTTATGTTTATTTTCACGACTTATTCCAAAAGTATCAATTGAAAACACACTAGTCGATGAACTTCAAAGGTGCAGGATATATCTTGGTTACTTACTCCTCTGAACTTCTAGTGTTGGCTTATAATTCCCTTTTATCATATAGGGCCACATCGAGCTGCATTGCGTGACTCGGCTGAACGTGTGAGGCCTCAGAGTGCAGGGACTATGAGCTGATTTTTTTTTTTCTTAATTATTATTATTTGTTTAATTTTGAGGCTGTAAGCTGAGCCTTAGGGTCGGCACGGCAGCACAGTGTTTGAATTGTTCAACATCTCACGCACTTATTGCCTAGCAATGTGCTGGAAATGCACACACCTATAGGGGCACAGCTATATCCAGCCTTAAAAACCCAACCTGGAGAGTGTGGGAAAGCAGGTTTTTTTTCTCTCTCCGTCTCTCCCTCTCTCCGTTTCTTTCTCTCCCGGGCTGCGAGAGCAGGTCAAATCCTCAGCTAGGTGCCCGAGGCTGTTTTTCCCGTCTCTCCCTTTTGCAGCGCACCTCTATACCAATTGAGCCAAATCCCAGTAAAGCTTGAAAAAAACAGAGCTACCCCTCTGCTTCCACTTTGGAGTTTGTTTAACCCTCTGGGGCCAAAATAATTAAGATCAATATATATATATATATGAAAGTTCAACCTGTTTCTTTTTTTGAAGTTGCCATGCTGTATGAGGTAATTAGACAGAGTGGCAGATCTAGCGTGTGTTTTCCACCGATTCCGGAAAAGCACAGATGCGGGCCGCCACTGTAGCACTGCTTCACTGAGACCAGAGCACTCTGGGACACATCACATGTCATGAGAGATATGCTGGGACACAGAGTCAAATTATAAGGAATGACAGCAGGATTTGTATTTGGATTTGTTTGTATTTGAGAGTAATTCTGAGAAAGAATATGGGATTTGTGTGAAACATAATGAATGTAATCAAAGGATCACAACAAAGAAATGCTTCTTTTTTTTATACCTTATTTTACTGCCATTTGGATGTAGATTTTCACTAGAAATTTTAGATGAACATCAGCACTGACTGAGAGAGAGCGTTCTCTGTGAAAGCGATCCTGGATTATCTGTTCTACAACTGAGGGATTTTGCTAACATTCCTTTGCAAATACAGAGGAATAATTCTTATATTTTCTCTATGCTCGTAAACCTTCGCTTCGTAGAGCGGTGGTTTTATTCTCATGGCTCATTTAAAAACAGCAGTGCATTGTAATGTACTGTACTCCTGTGGGGGTGGGAGAAACAATCATACATAAGACACTTACAAACAAGATATTAGATTATTAGGTTATTAGAAATTCCAGGTAAAATATTTTATTTGATTTGTTTTTCTATTTCTATTTCTTCTTCTTCTTCTTCTTCTTCTTCTTCTTCTCTTCTTCTTCTTCTTCTTCTTTCTTCTTCTTCTTCTTCTTCTTCTTCTTCTTCTTCTTCTTCTCTTCTTCGTCTTCGTCTTCGTCTTCTTCTTCTTCTTTTATTGGTTTAATCCTAAGCATTAAAGAATGAAGAGGAATATGAAGAGGAATGTATTTGCAGAACAATGTAAAGATTTACAGCTTATTGCATTAGTTTTCCTCCTAAATTTGGCAGTTCTACTTTGATAATTATTTCAGCATGTCTCATAAAGTAATAGCAATTGAAACAACTGTAAATTCATTTATTTCTTATTGCTTGGGCAAACTGAAAGTATTGCAAAGCAGGAAATAATGATGTTTTTAAATATTTGCTAGACAATGCTGCAGTTGAAGTAACTTATCAGAACATATATTTCAAATATAAGTCTTTGCAAAGCAAGACGTTTTCTGCAGTATTGGATCCAAGTTTCTCAAATCCACATTTGTGTGTTGTACTTTTTTATTTGTGCTGTGTATATACTTAACTTTCAAAACAAAACAAATAAATGCATTAAAAACAGTGGTTTTAATAACAAACTACTCTAATAAAATAAACATTAGATTAATAAACTAATAAAGGTTTAATAGTTTAATTGCAAGGGGATAGTAAACAATAAATGTTATGGGTAATAGTTTGAGAAAAGTAGCACTGTGCCACAACAGTAACATTTTAATTGCAGTCATTTATTCCTGAGTTACATCATAATTGTGATTATTGGACTCACATAAAAATTATACAGCATATCCTTTTTTATTGTTTGTTTGTTTTTCATCCCAGTATACCGACTTTATTATGTATAGTTGAAACAGTACAAGTAACACATGATCTTGCCAACGTTTACACATCTGCATGTGTGGGGCTTCTGAAGTCTTCGAAATCCCAGGCCCGGCTTTAATGCCTCACTGTGGATCTGAAGATGCCAGGCCCGAAGCTTTACAATGTGGGATGGCATGGATGCTTCAGTGAGTCACTGCTGTCACTGCTGGGAGTACAGTGGCCTTCTGTCAGGCGCTCTTGGCATTCCAGTGCGCTTAAAGCTCAACCTGGAACAATAGGGAAATTATGAGCGTGATGTGCGCATCTCTCACTTTGAGTGCGCATGCATGTTACATGTATAAGGTAGTGACCTTCACGGAGAGATTAAGTGCATCTATGTGATGTGCCATATTTATCAGACCATAACAATAGGTGGACAACTCTTTACGAAAGCATTTACAAGCCTCTGTATATGGTATAGTCTCAGTAATCCGGAGGATGTGTGTGAACACTCAAAGGAACATTCTCACATAAGCCACGTCTTTACACGTATTCTGAAAATATTAATAGTGACATACATAAGCACATATGATAAATACTTAAGACTAGTGGCTTTTTGTTCATCACAAACACAGGCCTATAATAATGCTAGATTTGCCTGTGTGTGTGTGTGTGTGTGTGTGTGTGTGTGTGTGTGTGTGTGTGTGTGTGTGTGTGTGTGTGTGTGTGTATTTATATGCATAAATGCTCCGATATATAAATGTATCTTACTTATGCCACAAGTGCACGACAAGTGTCCTTTAACCTATTTATTTTAGTAACTCTCTTATAAAACGTACCATTTTCATTCTTTAAATCAAGATGTGTGCAATTTTACTCTAAAGTAAATATGTATTGCTTTAAAAATAGTTTTTATGGGTGGGATATTGTTTGCTTCACTGAATTCATTCCCACACGATGATGTAGATGACATTTTTCAGGCATGGTGACACTTTAGTGAATAATACCCCATAAATATAAATCATAAAATGTACAGCCCATTCCCAATGACAGTAGGAGCCAAATATAAAGCATTCAGATTCATAAACAAGCATGCCCCCAATAAACACACTCACAGTTCTGTTGGTGTGTGCACATTGTCGGTACTCTGTTCTTAGAAGCAGACTACTTGAATCATTGCTCTAGCTGTCTCTCGCAGTGCATCAGGCTGGGTAATGTTGCTTTTTTGCAAGGATATTTGGCTGCTGGTGTGACGATGGGGAGGTGGACTTAGACTATGGGAGCAGGGTTATTGGGAGGCCAGCCAGATTCATTGTTATGAAGCAGAGACAGATATACAGGCCAACTTCTGGAGAGTGATGGCAGAAAACACCATTAGCATTTTAAATTATTTTATATTTGTTATAATGTCTGTCTTCTCATTTATTTAGTCAGAAATTATCTCTCTCTCTCTCTCTCTCTATATATATATATATATATATATATATATATATATATATATATGTGTGTACAGTAGTGGCCAAAAGTGATGTCGGAAGGGATATTTATATATTTCTATTTGCATTGTATGGATGGATGGATAGATTAATTAAATGTTACTCACACGAACACACACACACACACACACACACACACACACACACACACACACACACACACACACACACACACACACACACACACACACACACACACACACATATATATTATGTGTGTGTGTGTGTGTATTTTAGATTCAGATTTTTTTTAAGATTTCCTTCATAATGAACACTGATAGTTCAAATCAATTCTGGCATAAAGTAGAAAATTCTTACCTGATATAGCACAAACACACATTTTGCACATGCATAGATATACAGCAGTGTTTACCTTTCTGCTTGCCATTCTCTCTCTTTAAAAACTCCACTTTTTTCACAAACGGCCACCAATTTTCAGTGGGAAAAAACAGGCTTAAGGTACTTGTGGTGTTTGGGGTCCTATGCTAAATGCCTCCTAGCTAAGCTCACTGCCCAGGCTGGGTGTCCTTATGGTAAAATGAACGGTAAGTAAAAGTAAATGGATTTTCCCTATTGAATGTTATTGCTTGAGGATTGGTGCAGATGGTTATTGATCTGGTGCACGCATTGCCATTACCGCGGGGATGACAATCAACGGCCAGACCCATTGCCAGTAAACAAGGCAGTTTCTCCTGCCACTGGGAGAAACGAGTGGAGCGGTAGAGAGGAAAAGCAAAGGGTTTGTCGTCCCTGCCACTCTGCTCCATATCGATCTAACCTGCTCTGTTTACTCTTTAGCAGCAATAACAATATGTGCCCGGAGAAAGTGTTCACAGTAACATTTACTTTGACGTGCACACACATTGATGCTTACCACACATGTAGTATTATATATGGACGATTAAGGTGCTGATTTTGCCCTATTATGAATTAGTAACATTATGTTAAAATAATGCATTATTAATATCAATTTACAGAAGTAGTTAATATCACATTTGTGATTTATAATATTATTTAAGGTTTTTGATATCTGCTGCTATTTTTTACTATGGTCTGTCTGAAACCTGTCTGAATGGCTGGAAGCACAGGTAATTCCAAGTTAGTTGCTGTACAGATGCAGGTAATATATATTTTCTCTCTCTCTCTCTCTCTCTCTCTCTCTCTCTCTCTCTCTCTCTCTCTCTCTCTCTCTCTCTCTCTCTCTCTCTCTCTCTCTCTCACTCTCACTATCACTCTCTCTCTCTCTCTCTCTCTCTCTCTCTCTCTCTCTCTCTCTCTCTCACTCACTCACACACACACACACACACACACACACACACACACACACACACACACACACACACACACACACACACACACACACACACACACACCTCTCGATGGGATAATTCAGTCAAATAAATAATTTGTGAAATTTCCTCACTACTAAATATTCCACAGTCAGCTGTTAGTGGTATTGTAACAAAGTGGAAGCAATTGGGAACAACAACAACTCAGCCACGAAGTGGTAGGCCTCATAAAATCACAGTGCGCAGAAGTCGATACCTACAGACCTCCAAACTTTGTGTGGCCTTCAGATTAGCTCAAGAACAGTGTGTAGAGGGATGGGTTTCATTGAATGGGTTTCCATGGCCGAGCAGCTGCATCCAAACCTTACATCACCAAGTGCAATGCAAAGCTTCGGAAGCAGTGGTGTAAAGCACACCGCCACTGGACTCTAGAGCAGTGGAGATGTGTTCTCTGGAGTGACAAATCACACTTATCTGTCTGGCAATCCAATGAGTCTGGGTTTGCCATGACTGCATTGTGCGAAGTGTAAAGTTTGGTGGAGGGGGGATTATGGTGTGGGGTTGTTTTTCAGGGGTTGGGCTTGGCCCCTTAGTTCCAGTGAAAGGAACTCTCAATGGTTCAGGATACCAAGACATTTTGGACAATTTCATGCTCCTAACTTTGTGGGAAGAGTTTGGGGATGGCCCCTTCCTGTTACAACATGTGCACCAATGCACAAAGCAATGTCCATAAAGACATGGATGAGCGAGTTTGGTGTGGAGGAACTTGACTGGGCTGCACAGAGCCCTGATCTCAACCCAATAGAACACCTTTGGGATGAATTAGAGTGGAGACTGCGAGCCAGGCCTTCTCATCCAACATCAGTGCCTGACCTCACAAATGCTCTTCTAGAAGAATGGTTAAAAATTCCCATAAACACACTCCTAAACCTTGTGGAAAGCCTTCCCTGAAGAGTTAAAGCAGTTACAAAGGCTGTAAAGGGTGGGCCAACTCCATTAAGGATTAAGAATGTCATTAAAGTTCCTGTGCATATAAAGGCAGACGTCCCAAAACTTTTGGCAATATACTGTATTTAAAATATCTCTTCTTACTTTCTCATCAAAACCCTCAGGGTCCAGGTTCATTGCTAGAGCTGGATCTTTATGATGCAACCCATGGCTCTTTTGCTATATTTTCACAGAATTATGTCAAATCATCAGTTATGCAAAACCAATTTTGTATAGTTTGTTCTACAAAGTGACCTGTTAAATGCCTAATTGTGTAGCTATATTAAATAAGCTTAAAACGCAACAGACAGCACTGACCAATACAAGAAAAAGAAAAAAAAAAAAAAAAGAGTTCACAGCTGTCTTTTAAATTAGATGTTAACATCCCTTTAAAGCTTGTAATAGCTTTTCACCTAAATATATTATAGACCATTTGAAACTTTATCTCTCTGAGCGTCTTCTGAAATTCTCAAATGTTAACTTCATACCCCAAATGTTACCAACAAAAAGACAGGTGAAGCTGTAATCTGTTTTTCTATGTACATAAGTTCTGAAACACAATACCAAAATATTAAAGAGTTAGAGAAGCAGAATCTGGACACTTTGAAACCTTTTATGCCTTTTTAAAACATTAAACATTTAAACATTAAAACAATGATGAAAAAACAATTTTCTTTTTACAACATTTATGCTATTCTAGTTAACACATGTAAACATATACAAATACATTTTTTGTTTGTTTTTTTTTGTTTGATATATATATATATATATTTTTTGTTAGTGTTGGATATATATATATATATATATATATATATATATATATATATATATATATATATATATATATATATATATATATATTATTATTATTATTATTATTATTATTATTATTATTATTATTATTTTATTTTTTCAGCATTGAAATTGTAGTCCAAATTCAGGTTTCAGCAGATGGTCAGAATTTTTCAATTTATATTATATTGTGCCAACCAGATTTTCACTTAAAATAAACTTCAGATCATTCTGAATCACTTTTAGATAAAGTGCCATATCAATTCAGTGTGCATCAATGAGTCTGAACACACAAATGAGCACCTCAACATTATATGCCTAATTGCTAATATTCATATTTTCATCAAGCATATTGTTAATGCATTGAAAATCCTGAGGGCTCTCTTTCTAGTGTGTACTATAAAATGTGTTATCAAAACAGGTGCTTTTTACCCCAGATATGCATTCTTTGAAGGACTCTTATGGCTGGATGCACATGTTTTCTACTTTCATAGAACCTTCTCCCAAAGTGTAATCCTTTTTAAATTGCCCATGGCCACCAAATATAGCGGCAAAAGTGTGTCACATTTCTATATTTCTTTCAGATCTTGGGGGCTTATGGAGATAAAAAGGGAGACACCATAGACTGTAGGTGAGGGACTGACGACATGTAATGGAGTCCAAGCTCACACTGCCAAAATATGTGGAGGCATGCATGGATTCCTCTAGATTAGCAATATGGGCTTGTTTCCGTGGTATTAGCCAAGTATCTTAGCAACAGGATCACAGCAACCTCACACCTCATGATGTGCAGCCGCATGTAATAACCTGAACATAATCTTTTTTCTCCTGCTTCCTTTTTACCCCCCACCCTCGCTTTCTTTTAATTTCGCCGGTGATATTACCGATACATGTGTTCGGTTTGAGATCTTTGTTTAATAAGATGAATTGATGCAGTCGAGATTTGCTCTGTGTCATGAGTGGACAGGGCCGAATGCCTCGGGAGCTTAGAGAAGCTCCATGTCTTTTGTCTTAGATTGACAGGAGTCGTGCTTACCCTGATTAAGCCCGGCTGCTTAGCGTGTATCTTTGAACTGAGTGAATCAAAAAAATGCAGGCGGAATCCCTAATATCGGCGTGCCGCGCTGAGTCAAATAGAATGCAAATTACCTCTACAACTGAAATGTCATCTTAAACATGCCACACGTCGACTGTGCCTTCTGGAAGAAATCATTTAGAGTAATTTGGATGATTCCGAGTTCTACTAATCCTCCTTCATTTTCTTCTCCACCTCTGAGGTTACAGGAAGAGTAGAAAGAGGAATATGTGGAGGCACAGCGCTAATGTTACCCACCGCACCGATGCTAACGCTCATGGTTTGCGCTCTTGTGGCTGAGAAATCTGCACGTGTGCACAAACATACGGCTCTGTTAACGACCAAAACTAAGCTAAGCACGCTACATTGCAAAACATAATCGAAACAAAATCATATCAGACAAATATATATTTTATTGTTTTCATAAATCATTTTTAGTTGGTTAATATCAGGAAATAAATGAGTATATCAATTATATGTGTGCGTGTGTTGCAGATATTGCATTTATTTATTTCGGTAGGCCTAACACTTTACAAATAAGGTTTCATTAGTTAACTACTTTAGTTAACATGAACTAAGAATGAACAATACTTCTACAGCACTTATTAATCTTAGTCAATGTTAATTTCAACATTTACAAATACATTATTACAATCAAAAGTTGTATTTGTTAACGTTAGTTAATGTACTGTGAACTAACAAACAATGAACAGCTAACGTTAACAAAGATTAATAAACACCGTAACAAATGCATTGTTCATTGTTAGTTCATATTAACAAATAAGACCTTATTGTGAAGTGCTACCATTTTGTCTTTGTTTTGTTTATTTTCATTTTTACTATTGTTTTACTTCCATTTTATATACTTGTAATCTATATAATGTACTCATACCTACATATACTAATACTTATATACTTTTATTTTTACTATTTATTATTTTTTTAATTTTATATTTGTACAGTCAAATGACTTCATGGAAAAATGAGAAACGCATATCTTGCCTGCAATGTTATTAGCCACTCAATTTTGTTGTTTTATACCAGTAAATATAAAAGGCTGTGGATATTGACACCTAAATATAGTTTATATAGAGCATGACTGATGATTACAGAGTTTGTTGATAGCATATAATAATTTCACAGAGGCCCATAACACTATTTTAGTCATTCAAACAACTGCATTTTATCTCAACCCTTTATTCTCTATGTAAAACCTGATAAAATTAGACTCTTTCAGAACAAAATGATTCAGGTCACCTGTTTTTTTCCCCCTCTCTCCCTCTCTCATCACTCTCAGCAGCGTCCATCTCTTTTAGCTGTTTAAAGGGCCAGCAGACTGACCCAAAGGGGCCATTATGGTGTGGTTGGACCTCCTGATTTACACCCCTTCATACAACCCAGGGGTAATATAGTCCTCAGATCTACACACAAACGCACGTACACACTCTCGCTCTGCACTCAGGGACACTTTCACTGCAGCCCTCTTAATTCTTTCGATTTTTCTTATGCATGACCCATTCCCTCTCGCTCAGGACTGATTGAGTAGTTTGGTTTGTGTGGCTGCTACACACATACACACTCCACTCGTTTGGCCTGAACTGTCTGTCTCCCGGGAAGCCTTCTCGCTTTTCCATGGGTTGTCCTCTGTCTGGTGCCTTAATTTATTATGATCAGACAATACAATTTTATGACTTGTGCTTGACTTCACCATATTCCCCTAAATTTATACAGAGTTCACATGGGAGGTTTGTCAGCGTCTTTGTGCAGCGTTCTAGTGCTTGCCTAATTTTATAAACTGCTAAGTGAAATTTGCGATAGGCTTGATTTGTTTCATAACAAGGAAGGATTTATTTTAATAGTGTTTTTTATCTAATTAAATTTGAAAAATGCCACTGTAACATATTGCAGAAGCAATACTTACAATATGAATGATAAGTCAACGGAGTCATTTGTCTCAGGCAGATAAGATAAAACTGCTTCTAAATTGAAATCTTAAAAATAGCTGCTCTGAGGATGCAGGAATGGATCATCAATATTAATTGATGTTCAAAACAAATACCACATGTTCTGCTGTAACTCAAACCCAGCAGTGTTGATCAGAGTGATTCAGCAGACGTAAATTCTCTGAGCTCTGTGTCATGTAATTTAATCCCCTTAAGTCTTATTTTTGCACTCTTAGACAGCGTTTCATAATCACAGCAGTCAGACTCACATGCATCTCTCTCTGAGAAATGTCAGCGGCACAACTTTCAGATCACATGCACTGATTTGGTCAATATACCGTCCAAGAGTTTGCGACCAAATCTGTGATCTAAATTTAATTAACCTGTATATAATCTTTAGGAGTTTAGTAATATGTAACATTGGTACAAAGAAAGATGAAGATGTTTGAAAATGAAAATTGTGTCATCATTTACTCCAAACAACCAAACAGTATGTTTACCATGCATAGGAAAACACAAACAAACAATGGTGAGTAAATGACACATTATATTTCTGGATGAACTATATTTAAAGCGATAGTTCAGTCAAAAATGAAAATTCTGTCATAATTTACTCACCCTCAAGTTGAGTAGTTTCTTCTGTTGAACACAAAATAAGATATTTTGAAGAATATGGGTAACCAAAAGTTGTGGGGCACCACTGAATCCCATAGTATGGAGAAAAATAATAATAAAAAATACTATGGAAGTCAATGGTGGCCCACGTCGGTTTGGTTACAAACATTCTTCTAAATATCTTCTATTGTGTTCAGCAGAACAAAGAAATTCATACAGGTTTGGAACAGCTTGAGGGTGAGTAAATGATGACAGAGCTGTCATTTTTGGTTCAACTATCCCTTTCTAATAAGTAAATCTAATATGTGAATATATATTAACGTGATATTAATCATGTGAACTCCTAAAGGTTAAAAGGCCAGATGTTCATTGATCAGTTCACATTCTAAGACATTCTGAAATTTGAAGTTTTGACTTTTTTGTTTTATAATTTGTAATAATAATAAAAAGTCAGTTTTGGGCCTTTTGCATTTATCATATGTGACCTGTGCTGGCAAAATGAGTTGCAAATTTTCAAAAATGAGTTGTTATTTTCAGACAGAAAAATTACTGAGTTACATCTGTTTGAAGTTGATAAAGTCAGCCAAGTCAATTTTGAGAAACATTTAGTTAATGTTTTCTGAAGGTTGCAAAACAAAATCACCTAGCAACCATACCTGAAAATCCATGGTAATAACATCAAATTTGACACACACCAAGTCAACACCAAATATATACTCCTCTCAGAAAACATACAAATAAAGATACTTTTCGATGTTTAATTGCTATTTGGAGCATTGGGATCGCTAGATGAGGGCTTCATGAACTCATTTTTGTGTGAACCTCAAAATCAAAATTTTTCACTTGTTTTGCCTGTAGCCCGAAATTATCCTGTGCGCATTCCGACTCCTTTTGCCAGCACGGGTCACATATTATCATTATTTCAACATGAACCATTTTCTGTTTTTTTTCTTCTCTCCCACCCCCCCACACACCATTTTGTGCCTGCTTCCATTTGTTGCTGATGATTATTCACATTTGGACCAGCATAACCTGTTGAACATAAGTTAAGGTCATCGCTCTAGTAAGCCTTGTGTTTCAGGGATATGAGCGCATCTAAGTCATTTGGGGGGAGACTGACTTCTGCATGCAACCCCATGCCAAAGTAAACACACATAAAAAAGACCTAATTCATCCTCTCTGGCCTTTACTGGCACGAGCCTCAACGTGTTCATGAGGTCCACAGCTGTTGCCATGACAATAGACTCCATGTTTGAGTACACAGCAATGTTTTATTCGGAATGTCCTAAATTATGAAGTGGACAGAAATTTCAAAACGTTCAATTTTGTCAAGAAATTTCTGCTATTTTAAATGCCATCGATGAAACCAACTGAGGTGAATTGTAGGTAAAGTGTATGAGATTTTAGAAAGATGGATGTCTGCACCCCTACTAGTGAAGCTTTTCGCACTGGTACAAATGTGAGAACACTTGAGTAAAATCCCCCTGGCACAACCCTGGTGTTGATTATAGGTCTGGTTTTCACAGTGTGGTGGTGGTACCGTTACTCAAAAGATGAAACCACACATTATAAATGACCACAGCTTCAGCTCTGTTTCATTACTCAGTTTTCCCCTTTTTTCCTTCTACGTGTGCATAGAAAATAATCAAATACACACATTTCTCAAGAATTTTCTGCCATGCTTAAAAGCACTGCGGAACCGGCAATAACAGGGTTACATAAACTACCCATAATTCTGCCTTCTGAATGATATGTGCCATCTGGTTGAGCAGAAACCGACTATAGCTGAATGTTCTTGGAAACATATTTTAGTAAAAAAGCAAAACAAACAAATGTTTTCATTGGTTTCAATCATCATAAAATCTTTAATCATTCACTAAACGGTTATCCCTCCTTTAAAAGTTACCTGTGGGTTTTTTTGGTAGTAATTTTACAAAGTCTTTGAAAAATGTGTTGTCATGAATATAACTGTGTCCAGGCAAGTAGAAATGTGTTCAATGGTTAAATGCACAGCATACGTTTGCCATAATGGTTAATATTATGGCTAAATGGTAGACTTTAAACTTCTGCCGTATTTCGCTGAAGTTCTAATTCATTTCGCTAAAATATGTATTTTCTATATGCAGTCTGATGTCACTATTATAGTGACCATCATAATAATAATATGCGTTTGTGTTATGTATTGACTAATGTTAGAGTGTATGCATACTGTAAAATGCAATTATTCATTTACTGTTAGATTCATCACCATTACAAATATACATCATGCGTATTATGAATGAAACATCTGCCATCATGTAGCCTACTTCTAGTTTGTGTCCAGCTCATATAAAAAAAAAAATAATAATAAGTTATACATTTAATTGTCATGGGAAATGAGGTGTGAGGGAAAAGTGTGAAAGGTTTAGTCTAAACATTGTCTGAACAAATGAGCAAAACCCCAAAACTGTTACAATTATCCTTTCTTTCCGTCGTTACATATATTATGAAACTGTTATTCAACCTAGGTTCAGTTGTTTAGAAATAACTTTTGTTAAGAAGGAAAAAAGAAAAAAGGCTGAGGGAGTCCTGCATGTGCGAGAAGCCTGTGAGTGAGAGATTTGTCAAATGTAGAATAGCCAAAAATCTGGGGTTAAACATGAATCCAGCCATGAGAACAAAACGAAGTGCTCCCTTTTACAGGGATGCTTGTGATTTACCTATCATTGCAAAAGCATGTGTCTTTGTAAGAGTTTTTGAAGGAGTTTACCCTGGGCAAAACAAAATGTGATAATGTGTTTTGAAAGGGTGTATACTCCTGTGTGCATATAAAAGGAACTTCATAAAGTCAGACATAAAAAGAAGAATCTCTTTTTGATTCCTATTAAATGACACCATAGCGAATGGCTGTGTCGAACAGCCCTTGAACGCCAGAGTTTTATTGATAGGAGAAAGAGCGCATGCCTCGATTTATGAGAGGAACTCACATAAACTATTTGTGTGAAAGTTCCCATTTTATCAGGATGCAACGGTACCATGGGGAGCCATTGGCTTTGAGTTGACGTGGATGGGGAGGGGGGTCTGAATTCTGGTGCGGCTCTTCAGTAACGAGGGGAGGACAGCTGTGATTCTAGATTAAAGATTTTTCATTCCCATTCCGAAGCTGTTCCCAGTGGCACAGTGCGGCGCCTCTGCAGGCTTATTGTCCATCGCAAACGTCTATCCTTCTGGGAGACGTTGTGGGACCAGCTGCTGTACGGACATGAGTGTTGAGGAAAAGGGGGGAAAACAGTCAGGGCATTTGTCTAAGAACTGCACCTCTGTCAAATCTCTTTTCACCTACTGTATAAGCATGAGAACAAAATTAAGGACAGATAACTAAAACAAAAAGAAGAAATATTAGTTCTTTCCTCTGCACCGTTTAATGTTTTAAGTATTAAAAAGGACTTGATTGCTGTTGATTTATGCCATCTTTTAAAATGACAGGTGAAATTTAATGCCGTGCCACATGTCAATCGATCGTTTTGCAGAGATTCTCAGGAGTAAAAAAAAAAAAAACACACACTCAAAGTTGAAACCTGCTCTTTAATTAATCTGCCAATTTCAGGAGGTGACACATTGTCTCCTATTTGACCTTTAATTTTACAATAATATGTGACACATTATCGCTATTTTAATTACCTTTTGATCTATACAGCAAACAGTGAAGCGTTTAATCAATAAGGGCTGTCAGCAATAATTCTGCAATGAATGCAAAGACCACAAGCGTAATGGATCTGAAGGTGTTGTTCACTGTCATCAGTGTCATGGCTATGATTCTCCATTATTCCAGGCTGTTCAGCATGCACAGAATTGTGGCCCCACATATCAGGGCTGTGAACTGAGCAGGAGGGGGTTGGCAAATGTTTGCGCGTGTGTCTGTATGGCGGTCCAGGCAGGATATTGATGGATGCAGGCCTGCGGGGTGACCGTGTTCCCGGAGGATTCACAGGATACACTCACCTGTTGCCTTTTAAATGGATTCCATGGGGAAAATCTTGTTGATTTAAAGTAGTACATTTAAAAAAAAAAAAAAAAAAAAAAATTCCAATATATAAAAATATACCAAAAGTGGTCTAAATTATCTAATGCTTGCTCGAATATTCCACTATGTAAGTGTAATTTTTTTTATGTAACAGTTTTTGTATTTTTTTGTATTTTTTTATTTTTTTTATTTCCATCCATTCATTCTCTAAACTGTTTTTGTCTGGGGTATGTGGGGTCAGATTTATTTTATTTTGATTTTATTTTATTTTATTTTATTTTATTTTATTTTATTTTATTTTATTTTATTTTATTTTATTTTATTTTATTTTATTTTATTTTACATTTATTTTTGTTTTGTTTTTGTATTTTATTTATTTTGTTTTGCTTTGGTTTTTGTTTTATTTATTTATTTATTGTTTTAGTTTAATTATATATATTTTTATGTAATATTGTTTTATATTTTGTGTTTTATTGTATTTATTTATTTATTTAATTTGAATATTTCTTAATGAATTTTTTTAAATAAATTTTTATTTACATACAGAATCATATACAGAAAAGGAATTTTGCCCATGAAATTATTTAACCATAAATTCCTTTTTTAAAGAGACATTTTTTTTCTCGCCTCAGAACTCTTCAAAACACAGATTAATGGGCAACAACAACAAAGTGTGGAAGGTCCAATCTTTACCGTAAAGAAGCAGATCGCACAGAAAAAGGTTAGTCCATAGTGCTCGTGTTGCTTAGTGGGGGGTGGAGATCGGTGGGCTGGTTTGTGACTGTATGTTTGCGTGGGCGCAGCGAGACATTTTGTCTAATATCTCTGGCTACAGATGTGTAGCTGAAGGGGGAAGGAAGGCATGAGAAGGCGAGTTTAAAGTTTTCCCAGAGCTTTGTTGGAGGCAACAACAGAAAGAAGCTCAGTCTAGACATGCAATTGTACACAAGAAAAAAGAAGCAAGAAATTACTGGATTATACATGCAGGAAAGAGTAAGCTCTCTGCTACTTTGTTGGGCTTAGCGTGTATGTCAATGTCAATGGCGCTTGAAAGATCCCCCTGAAGTGAGGCTGATAGTTAAAGATTTACGTCATACTGTTGACCGTAAATACCCACATTCCTCGGAGAGGTAGATTGACAAGGTGTGGCAGTCTGGTGCTTCCTGTGTAAATAAGGAACAGGTAAAAGAAAGACACTGCACACATTCAACATGTGAGTGTAGCTTTGTTTAAGGAGGCCACCTCAGAGATGCCTAATAAAGTTCAGGAAGTGACATGCTAAAATCACTCCTTGTTTCAGCCTGTCATAATTAGATTTCAAATATTACTGCTGTGATTGGCTACTGCTCTGAATGATTTGTAGAACATTTGAAACTTGTGTTTGGAGAAATTGGCTCTTCACTGTATTTAGTAAATCTCTTATTCATGTGTGTCAGCATCTTATTTACTGTTAGATAATACGGCTAGAGAGAAGTTGACCTTTAAGACCAAGCTGGTATCTCAATTGATTAAAGTGTCAGCTTAATTACGATTGGAGTTGATCAGACGGCTCTGCTTTTCTGAGGTTCTTCTCGCCCAAAGTAAAGCATCACAAAAGCCTGAGGGCATGCAGCCACACGTCTGTCCGACTGAGCCATTTACCTGGGGTGGAAACAGATACGTGGTCAGTCGCTCTCTCTGTAGGGCTGTTCTATTCACTGATGCACACAGTAAATTTCTTGTTCAGCCAGCCATTCACAATAAATGTCGGTAGTTTTATTTTACATTGTAAAACCTTTGTCATGTTCTTTTTACTGTTGTATTCAGTATGAAATTCAGAACATGTGATTTATAAATGTTTACTGCTCTCCAGAGAACTTATGCTCACAGAAATCCCAAATAAGTCAAACAAGAGAGGGGAAAGCTACATCCAAAACAGGTAGAAAATGGAAAAATACTGAAAGAATTAGTGAAAATGCTTCTATTTAGCATTTTTCAAATAAATGCACTTTCAAAAGTCTGGGGTCAGTGAGATTTGAGAAAAAAAAAAAAAAACAACTGTAATCAACATTGATAATAATATGAAATGTATCTTGAGCACCAATTCAGCATATTAGAATGATTTCTGAAGGTTCATGTGATACTGAAGATTGGATTAATGATGCTGAAAATTCAGCTTTACCATCACAGGAATAAAATACAGTTTTCATGACAGGAATCAAATACATTTTTTTAAATGACCTATATTTTATATATTTTTGATATATCAAATAAATGCAGCCTAGGTGATGATAAGAAACCATAAAACATAAAAATAAAAAATAAAAATGGTAGTGTATGTGTTTTTTTTTCCATTGAAAATTGCATGATCAGCATAACAGCAGTTGAATAATTAACATGAATTTTGTAATCTTTTCAGATTTAAATTAAACTTATTTTATTTAAGTATTTTATGAAGTGGTAAATTCAAAAATTGCGTCTGTCTTTCTATCTGTGGCTTTCTCCTTCTCTTTCAAATCTAAAGCAGTCTAACCAAAAACAGTTTGTTGTTTCAGCCTGGGCCTGATTTACAAAGGCAACAATCAGCATGCATGCAGCATTTTTAAACTCTCTTAACCTTAAAGAACATAAGTGCAGTTTACCCAGGCTCTTGTCACACATTTCAGAAGGTCAGGCAGAAGGCAATGTTTTGAAAGGCACATTAAATATTAGTTTACCTGACCAGTTATTTTTGTGACTTTATCAAGCACAGATGGCTCATGTTGAAACCATGGACAGAGAAAGAGGAAAAAGGAAGAACACACAAAATTTAGCACGCTACCTAAATCAAAAAGTCAGGGAAGTTGCCATCAAAAAGACGTCAAAGATGACAAAAAAAAAAAAAAAACTGAGAGAGAGAGAGAGAGAGAGAGAGAGAGAGAGAGAGAGAGAGAGAGAGAGAGAGAGAGAGAGAGAGAGAGAGAGAGAGAGAGAGAGAGAGAGAGAGAGAGAGAGAGAGAGAGAGAGAGAGAGAGAGAGAGAGAAAGAGAGAAAGAATAGAGACAATGCACAATAGCCTGAATGAAAAATACATGACATTGTTCATTCATGGAGTCAAGTTACATCTTTCGATTCTCTTATTGATCTCATTAAGGTAACTGAAGAGTATAATTTCAAGCACTGTTGTTTTACAAGAACCGAACATAATGTAAAAATGATACACTACCAGTAAGATATTTTAAAATATACAGCAAGAATGCAAAAATTATTTCTATAAAAAAAAAAAAAAAATGCTGTTCTTTTGAACTTTCGGTTTATCAAGTAATCACTGAAAAAGGTTTTGATATTCAAAATCAAAATAATAATACATATTTCTTGAGCAAATCAGCATATTAGAATGATTTCTGAAGGTTCATGTGACAATGATGTAATGAATAAATGCTGAAATGAATAAATCAATAAAAACTGTAAGAAATTGCAATATATTATAATAGAAAACATTGTTACTGTTTTCTGTATTTTTGATCAAATAAATGCAGCCTTAGTGAGCGTTTAACAAACATTAAAAATATCTTCCTGAATGATGGTAGTGTATACATCATAAATAAGTATTATTTATAATATTTATTGTATCTTTGTATGTTCTTTAAATGTTAAATGTATTTTTATTTAATATCAAGGCATTTTGGCAGTAAATTGACTGTAGAAACACTGGCCTTTATTACTGCATTACTTTTCTCTTCATTGAACAATGTTCAAGCACTGTAAAAAAAAGACAGTATTCAATCATTGTTTTATTTATATATGTCAGAAATTAGATTTATGCCTCTCACTCAGAAACATGTTCAGATATATAAAGACAGACAAAAAGACTACAAGAAAGAAAGCTGTCTACGGCCTTGTCATAAATCACCACACAACGCTTCAGCGTGGTGAAGATTGTTTCTGCCTCAACAGATGCTTATAATTGGCCACCCATTATTGAGAGGCTCAAGTTCAAACCTCCTGTGAAGTCCTCTAGCCACATTTGTCTCAAAGCACAGACAGAGTCTGGTTTCTAGAATCTGCCTTCTACAAGGTGTGGTCAAGACAAGACAAACCGTGCTCCATTTATCAGTGGGTAGTCGGCAGCTGCATCGAAAAGCGTAGCGTTTCAGGGCCGCTCTGGGTTCTTTGTCAGGCATGTGCTGGTGGGATGAAGTGGCTACCAGGGCCCAGTGACCCAGTCCACATCAAAGAGGAAACACATCTGGTCTTGGGCAGGTGGGGCTGCAAGGGGGAAAGGGAGGAGAGGTTTAAACAGGGTACACAATTACCAGCACAGCAGGATGGATGAGACTACTGGAAGGAGAAATATTGTGACACTTCCTGGAGTGTGTTGAAAAATTAGTGTGGCGCATAAATCACTTAGTCATGATAGGCTTTTGAAAAAAAATAGATAAATAAAAGCTGAGATTTAAAGAATGAATTGAGATCTTAACATTTTGTGCATATCATTATTATATTTTTTTGATTTGTGTGCCATCATAATCTTTCATCAAAATAACTTTCCCTCCTTTTTGCAACAACATCTCTTCTCTGATGACGTGTTTACTGGCACTAGGACGGGTCAACCTGTCACTCACATGAGATCGACCAATAGCAAACCACAACCATCCAATGCATTTTTTCTTGTTTGGGAAGCTATACATCACAACAGGGCTGTAACCACCATAGGCATTGAGGACAAGTCCCCCTCAATAATTGGTAATGGCCAAATTGTCCCTCCCAAATATATAATATTTCTTAAAGTGCCCCTATTGCCCCTATTTTAAAGTTTCCTAATTTAGTTTTGGGGGTCTCCAACAACAGGTTTACATGCATCAAAGGTAAAAAAACTGATTAATTTTCTCATAATATACATTGCACATCACCACAATGTCCAATGATTCTCAAACGACTTGACGGATGAATCAGTCTCTCTAAAGCTCTCCTTTCCACGACCCTTCTCTGCTCTGATTGGTCAGATACAGTGTGATTGGTCTACCGCGTACAGCACGTATTTCGGAAACAAATTGCCATTACCATAACTGAACTCCAGCTCCGTCCGGAGGCTTCCTAAAGCTCAGCGATTGTACCTATATATATATATATATATATATATATATATATATATATATATATATATATATATATATATATATATATATATATATATATATATATATATATATATATATATATATATATATATATATATATTATATATATATATTTATTTATTTATTTTTATTTTTATTTTTTTTTTTACAGTCTATGGATTGTACACACTGTAAAGACAGTAACGATGATGTTGATTTTACACCAATCCCAACTCGAGACCGAATCGATGATGAAACATCTATTACTAAGAACTAGTTATTCAACCCGAACCTTGAGCAGGATTGTTTCTCAGTGATGCTACTCAGCTTGAGGTACATTATGAGATGTTTCAACTGTTATTCCTCACCATCAGCAATAACAAGTGTGCGTCCATCAACAAACCCGCGCGCGCGCGTATGTGTGTTTCTAATTTATTGCGGTACACATGTGGGAACTGTATCAATAACAGAGCATACTTTAGCCGAGCAGCGAGCACTGAATGACTGATGTGACATTAAAGTTTGCAAAACAAATCTTGCTCCATCCTTTATTTTTTACTCAAAGTAGTAAAAATGACAGACAATCTGCATCAATGGACACGGTTTTAGGTAATACTGCAGTCCACAGCTGATTTACAGTAGTATTTCAGTATGACTAATAACATGAGTTAGCTGGTTATCCAGATACCTGCACAATATGAAACACAATAAACACACAGAATCTTCTCGACATGATGTTATCCAGTATCCACAGGAATCAGCTGCAGTGTCCGAGGTGGTTCAAGTTTTCCCTGGTGTCTGCGTGCACAATAAGTGGACGGGCAATATGCTAATGTTTCGTCTTGATGTCACAACAAAATGGCTTGCGATTCGTTTGAAAAATTGTTTGTTTAATTGACGAATTAATACATTTAATTTTGAGAGAATAACTTCATATACGGTGCACTTTCAGATTTAAAACTGTGCAGGATGTTTTCATTCACTTAGAACTATGTTACACTGTACATGAAAGGTAATTTTCAAAAATCCATAATAGGGGCACTTTAATGCTGCTCTCCATTATGCACCGCTCTGTTTGTTAGGATGAAAGAAAGTTAAAAAGGTAAAATTTTTAGGCTGGTCTGCCTCAGCAGTATAACAGCACTCATCAATGTCAAAATGATGGCCAATCAGATCAAAGGAGGCAGGGCTTATTATTCACTGAAGACGAGTGTGAATTCCTCGTAACACTTTTAGTTTTTACAGTGAAAGTGTGCGTGCGTGGTAGGATAGAGGAGCTCAGGAGCTAATTACCCTTCTCCATCCCCAGCTCCTCCTGTCGTCCTGTCAGGATTTTGCCTTCTGATTTCCCTCTTCAAATCGTCATTAAGCACATTAATGATATCGCTACCTTATATTGATTCTGTTCTGTTTCCCCGGGGGGTTTATCGCTGCTCTCCTAGTCTCACATAGCCAGACCTTCAGACTCACGGCAGAAGGTCTGGACTCCATCGCAGCTTTCATTGGTCAAGGACCGCCCAAGAAGTCGTTTGACTGACATGTAACGCAACCAATCACAGTTCGTTTTGTTCTGCGTCATGTTTAGGGACGTAATCATACAAAGTCGATGTCCCGCAATAACAGACTGGCATGCATCTATATATTATTCATTCAAGAACTAGAAGTTAACTAGAAGTTTACTGAAACAATGGAGCAGTGAAATTCACATACTTTTGAAAATCCAGCTTTTATTTGATCCTGGTAAGCGCTCATTGTCACAGTTGTAAAGACGATGGCGTTCTTCTTCCCCAAGGGAGTTTGGAGTCACGGCATTTGTTTCCAGGCGGACTGTTAAAGAACGCAACACACACGTCTCGCGGACATCCTCTAGAATTCAACCAATCAGATGATGACTTCGAAACTCCTGAAGTGTTTCCAGATAAGTGAGCCATATGCATCAGACGTTCAGCCAACGGTCCATGGCCATGACGTCTGAGGCTGAGACTACTGCTCTCCTCGCTCTCATCCATGCTAGGCTGCATGGATGTGCAGGGAGCTCTTGCCCAGAACAAAACCATATACTGCCAATCCAAACTGTATGCTAATTGTCAATCATCTTTGATGAAAGTGGTCCTGACAGAACTATAGGCTATAACTTCTATTACCATTCTTATTTCTTCCTCATTCAATTAAATCCCTTTCAATCCTTTAGTTATTTAATTTCTTTAAATATAAAGACCCCCTCAACAAAAAAACAAAAACAACTTTGGTCCCTTCCATTGTTCAATACATGGCTATAGCCTTGCATCACAATGGAGTAGAAAGAACTATTGTAATTTCTGTTTCATGCCAACTTTAAGGAATAGTACACAGTGGCTAACAGTGAAACTTGGCATGATGATATTGTGTTCTACTCATGTTACATTACTGCAATTCAGTCATTTTTTTATGATAGCAAAGACAAACAATTTTTTTGTGACATTAGACATTTAAACACACTGTTACACAAGTGTTTTTGTACAAAATCAAGTGTTTTCTGCATGCGCTGTGTGTGTGTGTGTGTGTTTGACCTCTGTCACTCTGACTGAGCAGTATAGCTGGAGATTGCTAGCAGCATTAAGGTTAGAGGTCACCCCTCTCTGGGAATTCTCTCCTTAAAGGTTATCTGGCCTCAATTGGGCCCTCTGATGTGATCTCGCCCTGTAATTGTGTAAGATTGAAATAATATATGAAATCAAACACAGGCTGAGCCAGCGCTTTTCCCACCCTTCTCTTTTTGATAAGAAAACAAACTTGCACAGTGTCACACACCTTTATGATCACAAAGGTAAACAGTCAAAATAAAGTGACAGAAGTGAATATAATTTATTTTCATGAACAAAGAAAACAAAAGCACCTTTCAGTATTTTAGGTGTCATACACTTATACACTTACAAATGCATATATTATATATATATATATATATATATATATATATATATATATATATATATATATATATATATATATATATATATATATATATATATATATATATATATATATATATATATATATATATATATGTATATATATATATATATATATATATATATGTAATGTATATGTATATGTATATGTATATATATATGTATATGTATGTGTGTATATATATGTATGTACCTACAGTAATCATCATTAATCAATTTTATTATTAAATAATATTTTTATTCCCTGCCCTAAAATAAAAAAACAAATTCAAATTTCTCTGTATATCCATATTGAGATCCATTCACCCAAAGTCTTATCTGAAACATAAAAGTATCTTCTGCATGCCTAGCCAAGCATTTTAAGATCCTTAATTGGGTACACACTCTCAAATCCCTTGTGTTTAAAACAAAAGAGCGGTCATTTCTTGTATCTCTATATATTTCTCTCTCTCCTGTTCTCTGTTTGTTGGTGATTACCGGTATAGCACCCATAGCGCATGCTAAGCGTGTTTATATCGCCTTCTTTCCGTAGTGTTGGACTAGAGCTCGTCTAAATCCGGTGGAAGCTTAATGTTTATCCGACGTGAAAATAATTACTCAAAAGTGTTTCTCTTAATCCAAATAATGAGGGGCCCAGAGTGGAGCTCAGTGTCATTGTAAATCAGGACAGGGCAATTGACTCCTCACTCCTTGTAAGTTTCAGGTGAGGATGGGGGCGGATAAAGGTTAGCTTAGGCCTAATCCAGCCACGCTGCAGCCCTTAATCTGTTATGATACAAGGATGATCACTTAAAAAGGGAGGGCTGCAGGAGAAGGCCGTTTGACTGGGACCAGTCTTAAAGCGTGCTTAGTGGCCCGCTGTCTCCACAGTTGCCAGAAAAGCTCTTTTATGTGTGTAAGACTATGGAGAGGCGGGAAGAATTGGATGAAAACATCTCAATATCAGTACACTGCACGCTAATTGTTTGAGGAGCTATGAGAGCGATAGAGAGAGACGCATTTTGCAGTGTCTGGGCAAAGCTGCGTGGAAACCTGCTGTCAGTCGGCAATCCGGAGATCATGTGCCTATACAGTGGCCGTGGCGGTTTGATTTCAATGGGGCACATGGGAAAGGATCATGTATTGTAGAGTGCTGAGTGCCATTATGGTCCACATGGAAAACAGCTCAACTTATTAGAGAGTGAGAAAGACCGAGCGAGTAAGAGTTAGAACGAGGGTGAGGGAGAGATGGAGGATTCAATATCCTATCCCAGGGCTCCTGTGTCATTGCAGGGGGATTAGGCTGGAGAAATCTGCATGGCTTTGCTCTGAGAGCTCAGGGATGGAGCGGAGTTGGCTGGCCTCCAGCGTGACGGCCATCTTTCCAAGGTCTCAAAAAGAGAAGGTTCTGAGCTCTTTGTTCGCTTGCTGTCATCTGACTGATTCACACTAGACTTTGAGCTATTTGTTTTTTAAGCATTCCTTTTGTATTGAAACATGACAAAATGATGCTACAGTCATCTTTACAGTATGCACCCTTGAACCATTTCTTCAGTTTAGATGATCCATTTAATGCGTGGTTGAAATGCTTGGTCTCTGTCTGCTAGTAAACTTTTTTTTAAAATCCACTCTAATGTAAATAACAATCACCTCTTTGACTAGATATTA
Source organism: Paracanthobrama guichenoti (assembly GCA_018749465.1). Lineage (NCBI taxonomy): Eukaryota > Metazoa > Chordata > Actinopteri > Cypriniformes > Gobionidae > Paracanthobrama > Paracanthobrama guichenoti. The sequence goes on along the minus strand of CM031956.1, from coordinate 19,062,246 downwards.
GCACTTTTTAGAAATCCATTTTCAGGGCACATCTCCATGTGTTTACTACTCCCTTGTAATTTGGCTTGTACCAACAACGGTTCACCAGCAATTATCTGCATATTTACTAGGTTGCTTTATATGGTAATAACATGATAAAATCAATCCACGCATATGTTTATTGACCATTTTGTACTGCCATATTGATCGGCGTGAATGTGACCCGATACATTGCTAGCGTGCATCTTCATTATGCCATCTGAGAGAGGTTATTAGAATGGTGTTTAAAGGAGCCTCATTCGGCTGTGTGACTGGATGAAATGTGGTTATGACGAGTTGCCCCATGGAAGAGAGCTTCTGGAAAATTTTGGTGTGTTTGAGGAACATTTGAGGTTTTGTTGAGTGTTACATGTGATACAATGTATTAATTTGATTTAATAAATGTATATATCTGTTTATGACCATACATATACTGTAAATGCTAATCTTAATTTGCAAATCATTTATGTGGTAAACGAATATGCTATTACTATAAGATAACTATAACGAAACTAAGCACATTTAAATATTAATAAATGTGAAATATATTAATTTTACTAGAAAATGTTACACTGAAAAATGAATATGGTGACATTGTTTGGCCGTTTGCCAGTTTTATTTACTCTTTATTTTGTTGTCATGTATAGCTTGTTGTGTGGTGTCAGGATTAGTTTGTTACTTTACTTTAAATTGATTAGTTGATCGCTAAGTCTATAGGTGCCATTTTAAGACATTTGAGTGTTTTTGTCTCAGTGTTAATGTGATATTGTCAATAGTTTTATGTAACACATAATTGGCTTTCCATGTTAATTTCTTATGGAAAACATAATACTGAGTTATAGGTACTAAATGGGTAATTACTACAATTCCAAATTTAATTTAATACTATTTATAAGCATGGTGTTTTTTTTTTTTTATATCATATAATTTATTATATATCAACTAAATATTGTTGTATTTGATCCATTTGCATGTACTCATTTTGATTGTATGAAAGAACTAATTTGAGTAATAGTTGCTCAGTTCTAAAAATTATTATATTTAATCATCATTGCTTCTAATAATTGTATTTTTTCTTTTCATTGCAATGTGGGACATTTATACTTAGTTAACTTATACAACAGCTGCATGTTTTTTTTCTTTTTTTTTCTTGATAAATTATTATATTTTTGTCAACATGGAACACAAAATCAAATTTTCTCTTTAAGCAGGGAATTTGATAATTCTCTTAACATATGTCAAAATATATCTTTCTAGGCAACGTTTGATCCAGCTTTGATGTGATGTGATCTTACACCTGATAGCCTTGATGGAGTCTCATTATATTCACTCTGGTTCCCTTGCCGAGGCTCAGAGTAGTGACTGAAGGAGGGGTGCTAGCAGGAGAGGGCATGTGCAATCTCTTTTGTCTGGGTATAAAAGAATAAATATCCTGCTAAATCCAGAGTGCTTGCCAGGCCAGCTAAATCTTACGCTCAGTATTCACTGCTGTGTTTCGCTTCTCTCTCTCTCCCGCTTTCTCTCCCTGTCTCTCTGTCCCTCTAATTCCCTCTCATTTCTAAGCAGGAGAGGGAGATGAATTGACTGGCGTTTGATGTGTTGATTGGCAGAAGGAGAAGGAGATGTGCTGAAGGACAGCTGTGTGTGAGTTTGTCTCGGGGGACAGTGGCTTGATCGCTAAATGAAGACCTCTAGTGCTTTCTTGTTAGCCACCGTGGATCCACCTTCCAAATAACGCACAATTAGTTGAAGCACAATTAATGAAGCAGGATCTCTGTGTGTGCACAGTATGAAGCCACAAAGAAGTGTCTCGGGACGCTGTGGGGTATCGGGGTATAGCGCCCAAGGGCAGAGAGTGGTGCTGGCCCTATCAGCATCTCTTTGCTGTCGGTCTCCTTCACTCTTCATTTCTCCCTATAGTGCAAGCGCTTTGTACTCCCACAAAGAAGCTCGCTTGAAATCCTGGACAGAGAAAATGCAAGACAGGGAGAATAAGAAAAAAGGTAAAGGAGAGAGAAGCACGATGAGAAGTTGAGCGTAAGTGATCCCCTTTGTATTTCTGGCACAGCTGGGAACATCTGATTACACTGAGATCTAAAGAAATATTACGAGTTCAATACAAGTTAAGCTCAATTGACAGCATCTGTGGCATAATGTTGATTGCCATGAAAATAATATTGACTTGTCCTTTGTTTTCTTAAATAAATAATGAAAAGAAACTACAATGGAACCGGCAGAAATGTGCCTCTTACAATTTATGTGAGCATTAAAGTTGTTCTCCTCATTTTTTTTACTTTCATTAAGCATTAAGTTGTAAATTGGATATAAGTTTAAAAAGAAAAAAAATAGTACAAATAAGCAATTTTTTGCTTATTCATATTGTTTACATCATGTGACCATATTATTGAAAAAGTAAGCATTTTAACATTTACAGATTTACGTGTGTGTGTGTGTGTGTGTGTGTGTGTGTGTGTGTCAATGTGTGTGTCAATGTGTGTGCCACAAGTGCTGTTGATTGATTGTATTGAACCCAGAATATTCCTTCGGTCAGCATGGTTTTGCTGAGAAGCCATTACAAGCAGCAACCAATCTTTACATATAGTAATATCTGTTGAGATTATCAGTTCTTTTGAAGAGAAATACAAAATGAAATATTAAAATAAAATCAGCATTTAAAATGATGATGATAAAAGGTTTTTAAATGACCAGCTTATGATTTCTTAATCCATTTTATGGCCCATTGAAATTCAGCCCCGCAGCTGAGCTCAACAGTGGCCTTGCGCTCCCGGATTCACAAGACCAAACATGTCAGATCATCCCGAAATCTAGAAAATGCTTGTTTGCTCTGGCATGGCTAAAAGCGTTGGCATGTCCACTCTCCCTTCTGCTGGTCTAATGCAGCATGGGTAATGCTGTCAGAGCAATGCATCGTGGGGAAGTTTGTGCCACTGCATGATGAAGCGTTCTATTTATATTAAAATGAGGGGCTTCTCCTGAGGGAGACATTGAGGGGAATGGAACAACAAACACCCAGCTTTAGAGGCCTGCCTGTTTGTATGTGTGTATGTATGTGGAAAAAGAGAAAGAGAGCACCCAAGAGAAGGACAGTGACAGCAAAAATGGCAACCCTTCATCCAGAGTGGCCCTTTGGACCCTGGGAAGAGTTATAATGTGGTCACAAGACATTGTTGCAGGATTTTTTTTATTTTTTATTTCTAGTGTTGCTGCTTTTGGTTTTTGTGGCATATAGTCATAAAATACCACACACTGTAATAAAAGGAGAGCCTTAAATCTAGTTTGAGTGACCAGTGGGATATGGGATGCGGGTGGTCATATAGTTTTTTTTTTTACCTTGTTAATGTGCAAGCCAAAAGCCTTCAAAGCTTGCCATGGTGATGGATGACCCATTGTTTGCTGCTTTTAAAGTGTGTATTTGTTACTGTATTGACCGCTGTCATTCAGACCCCAGTTGAAAAGCTTCTAGTACATTGGTAGTTGGTTTAAAATGTTGATCTTGGCTCTCTCCAGTCACATTGCAGTTAAATCGCATTGCAGCATAAAGATAAACATTAAGGCTGAGACACACCAAGCTGACGGTTGGCTGTCTGGCAATGTAGGGACGTTTTTGAGCGTCAGTTGGCTTAGTTTTTCTAGTGTTTTCTAGTGTTTTAAGCACACAGGCTCTTTGTCAAACAATTAAAAGTATATACTCAACATGCCTTTATAGTCACAGGTGACTAATCAATGATCACATGACCAAAACAAAACTAAAACTAAAAAAACACAAAAAATGAAGTCATGGAACACAAAGGCAATGGAAAAATACAAGATACTAAATATGAAAGTCAAATTTTAAATATGCAAAAATGAATTACCTGCATAAATCAATAGAAAACCGAGAAAAGGACGAATATCAAAAATCTCCTAGATGCTAGTATCTAATGTGTAAATCCATAAGGTCTCACGCTTTTTTAGTATCTTTTTTGTCGAGCACCCAACTTTTGAGCATATTTTTGAATGATGAAAATAGACTTATTGTCATCTGCTGATATAGACAGATATTGACTTACAAACCCAATTCCAAAAAAGTTGGGACACTGTGCAAATTGTGAATAAAAAAGGAATGCAATAATTATATTTTATTCACAATAGAATATAGATAACATATCAAATGTTGAAAGTGAGACATTTTGAAATGTCATGCCATATATTGGCTCATTTTGGATTTCATGAGAGCTACACATTCCAAAAGAGTTGGGACAGGTAGCAATAAGAGGCCGGAAAAGTTAAATGTACATATAAGGAACAGCTGGAGGACCAATTTGCAACTTATTAGGTCAACTGGCAACATGATTGGGTATAAAAAGAGCCTCTCAGAGTGGCAGTGTCTCTCAGAAGTCAAGATGGGCAGAGGATCACCAATTCCCCCAATGCTGCGGCCAAAAACAGTGTAATTGAAGTTATCATCATCTAAAGTGCATAATATCATCCAAAGATTCAGAGAATCCGGAACAATCTCTGTGCGTAAGGGTCAAGGCCGGAAAACCATACTGGATGCCCGTGATCTTCGGGCCCTTAGCATCACATACAGGAATGCTACTGTAATGGAAATCACAACATGGGCTCAGGAATACTTCCAGAAAACATTGTCGGTGAACACAATCCACCGTGCCATTCGCCGTTGCCGGCTAAAACTCTATAGGTCAAAAAAGAAGCCATATCTAAACATGATCCAGAAGCGCAGGCGTTTTCTCTGGGCCAAGGCTCATTTAAAATGGACTGTGGCAAAGTGGAAAACTGTTCTGTGGTCAGACCAATCAAAATTTGAAGTTCTTTTTGGAAAACTGGGACGCCATGTCATCCGGACTAAAGAGGACAAGGACAACCCAAGTTGTTATCAGCGCTCAGTTCAGAAGCCTGCATCTCTGATGGTATGGGGTTGCATGAGTGCGTGTGACATGGGCAGCTTACACATCTGGAAAGGCACCATCAATGCTGAAAGGTATATCCAAGTTCTAGAACAACATATGCTCCCATCCAGACGTCGTCTCTTTCAGGGAAGACCTTGCATTTTCCAACATGACAATGCCAGACCACATACTGCATCAATTACAACATCATGGCTGCGTAGAAGAAGGATCTGGGTACTGAAATGGCCAGCCTGCAGTCCAGCTCTTTCACCCATAGAAAACATTTGGCGCATCATAAAGAGGAAGATGCGACAAAGAAGACCTAAGACAGTTGAGCAACTAGAAGCCTGTATTAGACAAGAATGGGACAACATTCCTATTCCTAAACTTGAGCAACTTGTCTCCTCAGTCCCCAGACGTTCTCCAGCTGTTCCTTATATGTACATTTAACTTTTCCGGCCTCTTATTGATACCTGTCCCAACTTTTGTGGAATGTGTAGCTCTCAATAAATCCAAAATGAGCCAACGTTTGGCATGACATTTCAAAATGTCTCACTTTCAACATCTGATATGTTATCTATATTCTATTGTGAATAAAATATAAGTTTATGAGATTTGTAAATTATTGCATTCCTTTTTTATTCACAATTTGTACAGTGTCCCAACTTTTTTGGTATCGGGTTTGTACATGCAGGTGCAGAATGCACATGCTAGTTGAGACCTTCACCTTTAGCTTTCTGGCCGAGACACAGCCGACGAGAGGCGACAACACAGTCAGCTTTCGTCGCCATTAGTTATTTGACGTCGGCTTGGTGTGTCCCGGGCTTTACACTGGTATTCCTTATTGTTCTGGTATGTATTCAGGCTAACATTCTTACCACCTGTAATTCATTTTTATTCAATTTATCTATTTTGGTGTTTGCACTGGGCCAAAGACGTGCTGGTAAGGGTTAGATGCTTACAGTGCTCAAACTGGTGACTGACAGTTTGAACTATATCTCATTATGGCGTAATCCCCTCCAGAAAGGCCATCCCTGACTTCATCAATACAAAATAGGCCTGTGAAAATAACACGCCACGATGTCTCACTGTGCAGCACCAACAGCAATGAAAAGCGAGTCCGTCCTGTGCGTGTGTAATGATCCTGCCATTACAAACAGTGGAGGTTTCTCTTTTTTCTTTCTCAAACGGCCAGAGAATGGCCTGCACCAGGCTAGTTAATTAAACTCAAGGGTGAAGCATTATTTGTGGGAAAAAATCCAATTATTTCTCCTTTCTATCCAGAGAGAGAGAGGGAGAAAGAGAGAGAGAGAGAGAGAGGGGGGAAAAAAAGAAAAAGAGAGAGTCAGGATGTCACTTGGAGATGAGATGGCCACTTCACTTCTTTTAAGATCTTCATTGTTCATCTGCATGGGCCATTCATTACATTGAATTATTTTCCTCATTTGCAAGTCAGGCTATGTCATAGTTTTATTTTTTTATTTTTTTTATTTCTTTTTGAATATTGGAGGCTCTTTATGCAATATTCTGAAATGATTTCTTATTTATTCATACATTTTTCCTTATGAAAAGGTTCTATTCATTTGCCTTAATCTCCTATTCTCTCACAGAAAGGAAATAACCCATGATAAAAAGGCAATCATCCTTATTTTTTTCTGTGACTTCAAAGACAGAGGGCATTACAGTTAGACAAAGGGCTAATTTAGTCTCTAAACCTTAATTATAACTTCATGGTTTTATTTACGGAAACGTTAATTGGTGAGATTTTGTCAGAGCATAAACCCGTATTCCAGCACTGCAATTAAAAGCCTTAAGCTCAGGGCCGGCAGCTCTCACATTATGGGTTCAAAGGCAGAGAAATCAAAGTATCTTAGATCCGCAGGTGTGGTGTTCATTACACTAGAATTTGGTATTTCGTTTAAAATAATAACACAGCTGTGGTCAATAACAATGATAAAACTGGGCATTCAGCGAGCAGTTCGCTGGCATCAAATAGCATCAGATTTGTTTATTTATTCACCTGTCATGCGTTATTGCAATAGTTCTAATTAATGTGTGTGTTTGTAAGTGTGTGGAGGGAGCATATTGGGGCGAGATGTAATTTCACTCTTTCATCCGTCCGCAGGGACAAGCAGGGCCCCTAATCTGGCCCCGTGAGCCCTCGCCCTGGGTTGAACTTTAGCTCTGAGAGGGTCAGCCACTGGCCCGCTGGGAGACTGCCTCCACCGGCCGGCTTAATCCCGGCCAGTCGATAGACGTGGGGTACCGGGGCATGGATGTAACCCTCCAGAGTCCACACACACACTTCAGCGAATGCACATATATATATATATATATACACACACGCTCAGACATGTAAACGGCTCATTTCAATATGTGGTAAGTGGTGTTATCGACAAGCAGGTGCAAAAGTTCATTCACATGCACACAATTTCAAATGCACATCCACATAGATGCATATATAAGAGGATCTAATTTCAAGAGACCTATAAAAAGTACATCAACCTGATGTAATCACACACACACACACACACACACACACACACACACACACACACACACTCACTCACTCACTGGTATATTTATGCATATGATTTGAGGCAAGCTCAGGAGCCTTTACCTCAGGGCACAATGTGCTGGATTGATGTGGTAATGTTTTAAAGGGCAGCCAAGTGAGTGGAACATCACTTTAACAGCGGGTCAATGGAAGAACTGATCTTCTTATTTAGATTTGACAGAATAAGATTGATCTTGTTCTGTCCACTACATGGTTTCACCATTTTTTAAACACTACTGAATCTGAACTTTGGTTAATGGTTTACATTGCATTATGATATAATTCAATAACAGAAACTGACAAGTAAGACCACCCTTTGTTGGGTTTTGACTGACAGACACCAGGTAGATTGCTGTAGCTCCCAGCCTCCATGAAAATGAGATGGGTGAGGGAGGTAGAGATATTGGTGGCAACTCCCTAAATTACAGTACTAAATAGGAAGGAAGAAGGAGATAGGAAATAAAGGGGGGTGAGAATGGGTTTTTCAATGAGCTTGTCTCTCTGGGGAAAGGATCGGTCAGTAGACGATTGTGATTAGGGTCAGGATGGGCATATCATCAGAGGCACTGGACAAATTTATTGTAGGGTTGGGGTTAAATATATGGTTGTGTGTTTTGAGCCCCAAGGTTATAGTTATAGTTACAGTTCAGGTAGAAATTCCATAGTTATTTTTGTCTGTATATGAGACTGTAAAAGACTGTACAGTAATAGTAGTAGTAATAGTGGAAATTATTGTATTCTTTTTTATGATTCTAATTTTATTAATAGTATGTTAAATTATTATATTTCTAATATTTTACATATTTCAGTTGAAAAGGTATTTATAATTTTATATATATGTGCATAAGTGCACTGTGAACAGCTATAAAGTTAACTTGTAGTTATTTTCATTCACACATACATCGAAAAACTGCAAATATCTTAGTGCCAGAACATGGATATTGTACAGAATATGGATTGAAGCGATATAGTTTTTCCCCTAAAGTTTTAAGATGTTCCCACAGTAAAAATAGCGAAGAGTCATGCCACAATCCTCCTCTGCATGTATAACCGTCCTCTTGTTTCTTATTCACTCGTGTTGTTCCTTGTTGCCCACTGATAATGTTTGGAAAATGTTTGTTTGACCATTTCAGTGATATGCAATTTGTATTACTTACGCAGACATGAAGGTTCAAGCTCATCATTAATCTGTACACTATGTCTCATTCCATCAGTCTGCTTACATTTTGTTATAGACCTGCCCAATGGATTAACTCAAGATGTCAGCCTTAATCAACTCTACGCCTAAGGTGTAATATTCTAATGCAGGTATAAAACAGGGACACACAGGCTTTCGTGGGTTAATTACATCTCATCTGGAAGAGTGACAGCCAGAGAATTTGACAGATAGATAGACAGATAGATTGATAAATAGATAACTTTGACCCCGGGGCTCCTTGTGAATTTCACTTACACACTGAAATGGCTCTACCTAAACTGTTTATTAACGAGCAAAGGGAGGGTAGGAGAAAAAAATAAATGACCAGAAAAATAAATTAACGTCGGCTTGCAGCCCATTTCTGTCCAATCAAATGGCCAAAGATTACCCCATATAATTATACTAAAGGGCAATTGGTTGATATGAGTGCAGGTCGGAGGTCGTGGCCGGCATAAGTGATTCGCTGGTAGACTGTAATGTGGTCTGTTCGTCTCTGGCTCTGACCCTATTCCACTGCCTGATTGCCGCCTGTCACCTTCTCTTCAACTCATGTAAATTGTGTCTGCTACTCTAGCACTGGTACGGAAAAAAGGGTGGGGGGGGACTGAATGTTTGTGTGTGCAGGAGGGGTTTTCTCTGTCCAGCCAAACTGTGGACGCTCTGCTTGTATCGAAACCCATGTGTCTGTAATGGTTTCTGGGTGGCAATTTGAGCGACGACGTTTTGGACTCATCCTCCTTAATAGGTTGTCCTCCTCCGGCTAAAATTGAATAGCCCCGACATGGCCCAAGGCGGGCGATAAAAATTCAATAATTCGGCCGGGGTCAGAGTCCTGTCATTTTTTGGGGATGGGGGTGAGTAATTATGCTGCACTAACATGGAGAGGGGGGTGAGGGGTTATTGGATTGAGGGGGAGGTGCACCTGAACTCCGATAGTACCGTAACCTTCACAAGTTCTTCAAGTTTCAAGCCACAAGACCGTCGGCAATAACCCACATAATCTAATGCACTGTATCTGGCAAGGGAGCTAGGGTACATATGGCCAAGTTATTTTTAAATGTGGCAATTTTAAATGTTATGATACTTCGGTTATTAAATGCTTTTTGAATGGAAAAACATTATGGCAAAAATGCTCTGCATTCTTGCCTGCGTTCATGCGCATAACGTATATTTTCACTGATCCTCATATATGTCACAAATCAACAAGCATAATTCTCCATGAAATGTCACAAAAGCAGTTCTGATGGAAAATTGAAAACGAAGGAAGATGAGTCTCCCTCCTCTGAGAGCGAGTTGAACGGAGGGAGTCGCATGTCTTTTGTCCTGTCAGTTTTATATGACATTATTATTCTCAGGGTTGTAAATTCCAGGCATGTTAAGATCTCAGACAACAACAATATAAAATTCAATCAATGAGGTGCTCTTTGTGGCTGCCCCTGCAGATGTTGTGCTGCCTGTGCGAGTTCTTAAATCACAGGCAGGAGGATTCTGCATAATTGCATGGTGGCGCAGGTCTGATGTGTGCTGTCTGCGTGCTGGCCCGGGTGTTATTGAGCTAATGTGAATTGCTGTTTAAAACGGGCTCATAAAATAAGGCCGTTGACACAGGGTCACTTTAGAGCTGCGTGTTTTGTCGCACGTTATATTACAGAATTAATATTGATATGTGCTATTGAATTTAATTTATATTTATGTGTAACATAGACAATGAAATATGAATTGTTACCACGGTTTTCTGCCCGCCTCTGGGATAAAAGTGCTGCGCATATATATTTTTATATATAGGCTTTTGTCTTGCTACTCATCTTCCTTGAGATAATGCACACTACAATTTATTCACCACAATTATTTATTTTAAACTTAATAGTATATGCATTGTCAACCACATTCTATATAAATATTTATTGCAGTTCTGTTTTATATATCCTATAGCCTTTTAGATCTAGTGATTAGAATTGTATAAAAATCTGGTTTTATAAAGTTAAAAATATACACTGATTTAGTGCTAAGAAGTCAGCATTTCAATTTTGTTTCTCAATACTTTAGTGGATTTACTTTATTTAACATACATTATGCATGCTGGCATGAGTCTGAATGTGTAATTGCTGACGAGATAATGATTGAGCATTATCTGATGGCCTTGTCATTAGGATGCTAATGAGAGACTGGTCTACTCTGCCCAGCCCCGTCTTCACTCTGTGGCTTAATGAGAATGACACAGCCCACCTGAGATGGATCATCCTCCAGTTAATATTTCCAATCTGTTAATCAATGAGTTGATCGATAGATGGTAGAGTGAGGGGAGACAGACCAGGTCCCCCCAACTGTCAGCATGGTGCCCCAGGGATTACGGGGCCACGCTGGCTCTCTGGATCAGGCAGTTTTTACAGTTGGATTTGTAAATGCTTTTTATTTTAAAACATTGCTGAGTTATCAGCTGGCTATATGTGACCCGTGCTGGTAAAAGGAGTCGGAATGCACACAGGATCATTTCAAACTACAAGCAAAACAAATGAAAAATTTTGGTCGATTTTGAGGTTTTCACAAAAATTAGTTCATGAAGCCCTCGTCTAGCGATCCCAAAGCTCCAAATAGCAATTAAACATCTAAAAGTATCTTTATTTATACGTTTTCTGGGAGGATTACCTTTCCTTTGTCCATGAAAAACGATCTTACTCACGTTGACTGACAGATCCGACACATGCACACGAAGGCGCCTCAGACATTGTGCAATCCCGATATACAGTATTTCAAAATATGAATATCTTGGCAAGTATTCACGCAAACATTATCTGTTACGTCTTATGTGAATGTTTGGTTAACTGTTGTGTAACATCTGATGTGTTACATTATTTAAAAATCTGCGCGGTACAGTAGGCTAATATATGGGCTATCTGTTTCATTAATGTTAATTAAACAATTGTGGTATCATGGGAAATAAGTTTTCCTATAGATATTTGGTGTTGACTTGGTGTGTGTCAAATTTGGTGTTATTACTAGGGATTTTAAGGTATGGTTGCTAGGTGATTTTGTTTTGGAACCTTCAGAAAACAACTCAGAATTGACTATGAAGACTTTATCAACTTCAAACAGATGTAGCTCATTAATTTTTTGTCCGATTCAAATTTTAATGGAGAATGTGAAAATAGCAATAACTTGCGACTCATTTTGCCAGCACGAGTCACATATGTTATACTGGAATAGAAAAAAAATAGAAGAAAAAATAACATGTGTAATTTAAATTTAAAAAAATGCCCTTCAGGGGCATAAACAAATACAGTGAAAGTGAATTATTTTATTATTTTTTTATTTTATGTTATTTTTTACAGAAAATGATCTGAAGAAGAAAAAAAAAAAATCAGACCTGGTGCTGTTCATTGGCCACAACACGGACTGGTTTCTTGCAAAAAAAAAAAAAAAGAGAAGATCAAAGTGCAAAGGGGAAGAAAAATCATATTAACAGTGTAATAAGAAAAGATTTGGCTGGTATGCTGCAGGTCGTGGAGCAGTAGCTGAAGGGAGGTCTTTATTTTGACATCAAGCTGCACAAGCAGCACCCTTAAAAAGCTTATTATGTTATCTGGTTGTGGCAGTGCCGGCCCGTTCCCGGCCTAGAAAGTAGGCGAGCTCAGGACCAAGCTGTAGCACATTAGAGCCAATAAATGTGCGTTGGCACTACTCAATTTAAAGTAAAGCCCTCTCTTGCCTGGCCGGTCTGCCTCATTCCTAATAGGGTATTCCACAAACGCAGCTCATCAATTGCGGGATATCTTGTGTATGGCTACTTTTCCCTTTTTGTTGCTTTTTTCTTGCATGTGCATGTGTGAGAGGGCAGACATAGAGTATTTTAAGTTTTGTGATTTCAGATTGTGGATGCTTGTCTTAGATTGGATGGGGGTAAAACGTGTGAAAGCTGTCGATGTCACCTGCAGGACATGATTTTAATTTTTTTACTGTTTACGTCACATTAATCTGCAGGTGATTTCAGGTTTATTTATTTTTTCATTATTTTAAAGAGGGTTTTTACACTCATAGACATTTGTATTACTGCACTGAGAAATGTTCTTTGATTTCTGCAGAGAGGCTAATATCAACCTACAAGATTAACTTAAGCCTCTAAAGTTCACAGAGATTTTCTGCCTGTGTGTGTGTGTGTGTGTGTGTGTGTGTGTGTGTGTGTGTGTGTGTGTGTGTGTGTGTGTGTGTGTGTGTGTGTGTGTGTGTGTGTGTGTCTTGTGTGTGTATTGTGTGATTTCAGTTTTTCCGATCAACAAAACTTATTTATGTGTTTAATAATCCTCTGTTGTTGGTTATATACAAGCTATAATGTATAATATTTACAACTATTTATATGTATTTCAAGAGATTTTTTTCAGTATGTTGTTGTGTTATAATATATGTGTGTATGTTATAATAATTTTGGAGCATTAGATAATAATGCAATAACTAAATAAAAATAACTCTTCAAAATATTTTAGAAACATTTTAAAAATGCAGTTCTGTTTTAGTTTTTAAGTGTGTATGTTTTAAATATATGTTAAAGGGTTGGTTCACTTAAAAATGAAAATTCAGAATCTTCGGAACACAAATTAAGATTTTTATTTGTAGAGAAACGATTGCGGTTTTTATTTGTATGTGATGAACAGATTTAATTCAGGCTTTTATTCACATATCAGTTATGATAAACGGATTCTCAAGCATTCACTTGGTGTGCGAGAACCAATGAGGTTCATTCTTGTGTGTTTCGCAGCAAGTTTAAGTTTCCGTAAGAACCAATAAGGTTGATTTTCATGTTTTTCGCAGCACGTTTAAGCTTCCGCAAGAACCAATGAGGATCATTCATGAACGTTTTGAAACGTCAATGTGGTAGTTGCTTAAATGAAAATATTTTTAATATTTTCAATGTTCCTGCATTGACAGTCTGTGTTCCGAAGATGAGCGAAAGTCTTGTGGCTTTTAGAACGACATGAGGGTGAGTAAATGATGACAGAATTTTAATTTGTCGGTGAACTATCCCTTTAAAAGATTGGAATCCAGTTCCAACACTTCCAATAATTAGAAAAGAGATCACATGAAGAGTCGATAGCTTTTGTGCTGTGGTATCATTAAGTGCTAGTGGGATCTGTATCAGAAACTAATAAAGGGCATTTTACAAGAGCACAACAAGCATTCTCAATGACTGATGGCCCATTGATTGCCTGCACAGTTTCTCCCTGATGGTCACTTGTTCAAGAGTTGTCTTTTCATCTTTCTTTTCCTCTGAGAGGGTGAGGATGAGGGGGGAGCATGAAAGTCAGTAAAAGAGACGGCGAGGGGGAAGCAGACATACACGAATTTACACTCTTTAGTTGTGCAAGTGGCTTGCCTCTGAAATTGATCGTGACTTTTCACCCTGTTTTTATCCCGTTGCTCACTGACTCATTTAAATTCTCTGTTTGGCCCCAGATGATTCAGTGGCTGATTAATAAGTCAAGTCTCTGTTGCACCACACCAGCTTTATTGCTTCAGCCTTTGATATGCAGGCATGTCCAAAAGAGCCCAGATTTCTAAGATGGGCCCAGTCGGCATACATATTCACAGTGATGCACTGCATTGGCATTATAGGCCAAAATTAAGCTCCTTTATGCACAGAGTAAGCCACTAATTGGACTGTCCTTGAGAATCTGCCATATTGATTACTATTCACACACAATACTGTACATCTGCTAACCTTCTTAGATAGTTATCTCTTGTTCTTGCTAGAAGTATTTCTGCTGTCATTTAAATGTTATTTGAAAAACATCTCCCACAGTCAGTTCTGTTTAAAACAAAGTGCATAAGAATGTGTGTTTATACGAGTTTATTCTCATGGCAATTTTAATTATTTACAAAACATGGTTTCTTAAGGAACTACTTTTACTCGTTTTTAAACGATATGAAGCACATGTTTAGGCTACCTGAGAAACTTTGTGTGTGTAAGACAAATTCTTATGTGCATGAAAGAGCAAAATTTGACACTTCAGATAAAAACAAATGAGCTATGACAATTTGATATTTCACATTATTATTACAAATCTGATTATGCATGTTTATCGTTTTTTTTTTTTTTTGTGCTCAGAAACCCAATCAGTGATGTCAGGATTCTAATATCTTTCCCTTTTCTGTGCATCTTAAGTGACCTATTTTTTTTTCTCACACCCCAGCTGACCCTTGTTTTCTGTTGCACATGCAGTCATTACCGTAATTAGTGTGTAGACAAAGTGCAACGCTAGTGTGCCTCACTTCATTAACAGAATGACATGTGCTTGTCAGTCTCCATTATTCCAGCCAGCCTTCTTCAAGAGTGATGGGTCACTTCCTAACTAGTGTGTCCAATAACTAGAGGCTGTTCAGCCATAAGTGTAATGTTGTCTTCACTAACTGGCTCATTGATCTCGTGAGATGAGCCATTAAACATTAACGGGTTGGCACTGGGCTGTTCTCACACAGTCAGCCGATTAATAGAGCCGTAATGAAGGAGGACAGGACCCTTAGAGTGTACTGATTGATGGGTGAAGACAGAGAGAGAAAGAGAGACAGGCAGCACCTGTTTAGATATTAAAGGATACAGAGGGTCGCTGGAACCCTGCTGAGAGACACAGGGTGATCTATACTAGCCTATGTGCTTGCGCTACGGCAGCCGCAAACAAGCTTGGCTCCCACAGGCCGTGAAAAAGATAGGTAAACTGACTGCTCATTCATCCAATCAGCCAACCGCTCAGAGCTAGAACCAGGAAAACACTGGTTTGTCATAAATATAGATGTCTTATAAACCTATATACATTAAAATCTTTTTTTTTTTCTTTTCTTTGTAGATGCATATGTTTGGACACTTAAAGGCATACTTTTGTGGGCATGTCTGAACGTACACAACACTGTGTGTGTTCCCACTTAGGGAAGTACCTACACTTGTGTTCAATGTCATTTGTTACCTACTGACGTGACTTTCTTTTGGCGGTTCTTCTTCTTTTGTTTTCCCTTTGTTTTCTGTTGCTTAAGGTCAAATACTCCATTAACTTGACTAACTTAAGCTAGATGTTAAGCAAGCAAACTAACTAGCTATTTTCCCTGACAAAGAAATAGATTTCCTCATGTCCCTTTTTTAAGTTTTGAATTAGGTGTAAATACATTGCAGTGTATATTCCGCATTCTGATAGCACTTTGGCACTTGCATGCCCGCCTCCAGCAATTACTTTCTTCTCCTTATATTTTTCTGTGTCCTTATATATATATAATATTACACTATTTAAGAGTATTGTGGAAGTTGAAGTTTTAACTAATTAATATAAATTTTCTGTAGGTCTACAATATTACACTATGCATATTTTTTAATAATATATTTGTTTATTTTACAATAAATGCATAATAATATTATTTATTAATAATGATTACATTTAGTAATAACTAGGCTATTACATCTAGTAAATAACATGAATACATCTAGTTTATTAATATAGAGACTTTATTAATATAACATCTTTCTGATTATTTAAATTACAGCAATTATTTATTAGAAAAGTTGTAAGTATTATTCACACCATATCTGAAAATTTTTTTTTTTTTTTTTGTTTTTGTTTTCTGAATAATTCATTCAATATAATCAAATCAAGGGTATTTTAAAACTAGTAAAAAAACTTACATGGTGTTTTAATATTCAGTGTTTTAATGCAATTTTATTTAAAAAAAAAAAAAAAATCAAGCATCTCTATCATGTCTTGTGATATTCCCTCAGGGTTAGTTTCACCTCGACTTTCTCTTTCCTCAGCTTGCTCTTTTTAACAAACCCTGACAGCTCTCAAGTGCTTGTGTTTTTACCCTTTTATCAGAAACAAGCCTCCTGGTCCTCTGGTATTCCAAACACTACACTCAAACCAGATGTCCTTTTTTTTTGCCGGTGGCACAACTTTCAAGATGACAGCGTGCCCCAAGAGAGCAGGGCAAAATCCATGGCCTGCTGAATTTGTGACTAATGGGCGTTTTGATGTGACAGCAGTCGCCACCTAGGGAAATTGAAGCGAGCAGCGTGTCGATACCTTTTGTGTCTCTCAGCGGTAGGTTATTGTTGACGGACCTTTGGGACAAGCCCTGGCCATTTACGTTCGCAGACGGTATGTGGTCAGCAACAACTTTTCTCTCACTCCGTCTCTCTCCCTTTTTATTGTCACTATTGATCTGGCACTGCCTTGCCACGGTGTGGCTAATTTGCTTGTTAACATAAATTTGTCAGCAGTGAGGGGAAAGGGTTTCCATCACAACTGCCTGCAATGAAGCTTCGGCGACCCCCTAGCGCTCCCCTCCCCCCTTCAGTTTCTGTCTTCTCTCCCCCATCTCTTGCGCTCTATCTGTGACTCCCTTCCGTCTTTGATTTCCTCTCCCTTTTCCTCTTGCAGTTTTTCTCGTTCTTTCTCTCTGCCCTCCGGTCCAGTGCAGTGGGCCGATTTATTAAACAGCTGGTTGTTAAGCTGTCATTTAATCAATACGGTTTCCCGCACCTCTTGCTCCTTGGAATTAAATGCGAGTTAAACACAAACCAGGCATAATGACCTTTTTATGGGGCCTGCTCAGCCAATGAAATTAGCACGAAGGATCACATATTTATACCTATAAGCCTGTGTAAGTCATTAACTTCAGACAATATCATTTTAAACGACAACACATGTCTTGCTCCCCTCTGCACGCTCTATGTCATTCTCCGGTTTGTCACGGCGCAAGAGGAATTTTGAAGCCTCATAACGAACTGCAGGCCTCGGGGAATAAATCAGCATATTGAGAAGAAAAAAAAAAAGGGAAACTGAAGGGTAAAAAGAGCAAAGATCTTTAATTCCTCCACCCAATCTCACCAGTTTGTCCAAAATCTAAAAACTCCAGATGATGCAAAAAAGTTCTGAAAGTTCTGAGCCATCTGCTGAGATATTAGCTTTTTTACATTGCAGATCATTTGTAAATATTTGTTTATTCCTGTCAGAAAACTGTCAGAAAAAAAGGTACATTGCTGTCACTGGGGCGGTACCCTAGGTACAAAACCGAAAAGGTACTAATATGTACCTTTAAGGTACTAGTCCACACTCTTAAAGTACTGATATGTACCTTTTAAGGTACTAATATGTACCATTTAGGGCTGAGTAAGGTACAAAGATGTACCTTTTCACCGCCCCAGTGACAGCACTGTACCTTTTTTTCTGAGAGTGCATGCAGAAAGAGCGCTGCGAACACCAACAGCCAAGGAACTGGAGTCATCCTGGCGAGAGAAACTAAGGTAAAACATTTAATATTTTCTATGCACAACGTGATGGAAATCTTAATGATAAAGACAAATGAGCTATCACAAGTACAATATTTGGAGCAACTGTGAAAACATCATAATACCCAATCATACAACATAATGAGATATCACATGGGGTTTTATTCATGCAGGCTCAAGGCACAAATTCCTCACAGAAATTCATGAATATTAATCAGACACATACATTTTTTTAATGCGGCCGAAGCATATCAGTTGCATTGTTAGACTTGGTTTTTAAAGCAACACTAATATTTGCCTTCAGTACATGATTATACGTCACAGGAGTCTTTGCTGTCTGTGTGGTGGGAGACAGTGGTAAGCTTTTTTGACATGACATATTGTCTGTGTTTTCCTCAGCGCGGCTCACAGTGGGAGACACAACCATTAAGCTGCGGCGGTGGTGTAAAATTTCCCAGAATGCAATGGTCTGAGAAAGGGAGCGCTACCTCCCAGGTCTGGTGGTGACAGGCTGGGATGACATCACCAACAACTGCAATGAGATACCATCGTAACATAAATAATATTTTTGTTGACGGTCGAAATAAATCAGATCAGAAGGCCTGTAACTCATAGCTAAGCTGAGATATCATCACAGTCTCAGACGATCCAGTCCTCCCACTGACCCTCTGCAAACCTGACACGACAACTGTCACCCATGAGTCAACACAGACAGACAGCAAAGATATACTGTACAGCAAAAACACTACTATTCATATGAACATGAAAACATAATTGATGAACATTCATTCCAATACTCATGAGTTATTTTTTTTTTTTCTGCATCAGTTACAGCAAAGAAATGTATAATATTACAAAAGATTTCTATTTCAAATAAATGCTGATTTTTTTAAACTTTTTATTTCTCAAAGAATCCTAAAAAAAATATATGAATCAGCACAACGGTTTGATAATAAGAAGAAATGTTTCTTGAGCAATGATTTCTGAAGGATCATGTGCTACTGAAGTAGTGACTGGAGTAATGATGCTGAAAATTCAGCTTTGCCATCACAAGAATAAATGTGACATTTGTGAGATTTTAAAATAAATTAAAATAGAAAACATAATACTTCAGAATATAACACAAAGCACACACACACACGCATATATATATATATGTGTGTACTGTGCATAATTAATATGCATCTATGTATTTAAGAAAAATGTTATATGTATAAATAAAATATTTATATTTATATGCAAGATAAATTATATATATATATATATATATATATATATATATATATATATATATATATATATATATATATATATATATATATATATATATATATATATATATATATATATATATATATATTAATCATAGATATATATTAATTAGCATCTATATACAAATTAGCAGTATATATACTTTAGTGCTAATTGATTCAATTATTCTATATATATATAGAAGCAATTGAAAATGGTGATTTCATATTATAGATATTTGCTTGACCATTTGCTCTACCCTGAGGGAAGTGGACATCCTGACCCCAAACTGACCCTAACCTTACCACAACCTCAGCATTCTTTTGACCTTCGACCTTAAACTTAACCTTAACACTCACAGGAACCCTGACTTTCACCTTTATCCAGGCACTCTGCTTTCCACACAGATTTGTACTCCCCTATGTATCTCAACTATTTATCCCTTTTTTTCATGTTGCTCCACATCCTACACACACACACACACACACACACACACTTTTAAGCTGTTAAGATACGCAAATACGGATATAGAGGAGGAACTACAGGCTGACAGCTCTATCATTTAATCCAGATAATCTGTTTTATTTCAGTATTTTAGACATCAGAGTGTGACTCTTTAAAATCTCAAAGTACCTTACGCTCTCCGCGGCTTGTACGTTAGTCATGATGTGTTTGTTGGTAATTCTTGTCACGCACGATGCGCTGTGTGCTACATAACCAATTAACGTTCCATGTTTTACCATCCAGAGAACATGAGTATAGTGTGTCCTAGTTACTGCACTTAGTTTGTAATTACTTTTGTCCAGTAGCTTGCTCAACGTGTACTGATTGGGTTTGGGTCACATTACATTCCATTGCAGTATTTGTATTACAAAGAAATGAATAGCACACATTAGCAACATTACACTTAATATGTATTTATTATTTTGGAGCAGATTATAAATTAACATTGATAGTTTTTGTCAGTGTTGGGGACATGCATGTTACTATTATTTTATTTATTTACTTGCTTACTTAAAACTTGATTAAACCGTAATAACTGAGTTGCTTTTTTAAATACATAACACACATTACTTTTCTATTTATTAAGTGTATTATCAACATTATAAAATATGTCTGTAGTGGTAATTAAAGTAATTAAAACTAGTAGTTAGTTATGTAGCACTGGTTACTTTTATTTTGTAGCAATTCAAAAATATAATGTTATTTTTAAAAGTAACATTAACCAATGTGCTTATTGTTATTGAAATTAATTTTACTAACAAATTGGAAACATATCAAGGGTTAAGGTTTATAATGCAAATGTAAAGTTTATTTATTCTACACATGGACAGTTTGACTTCATAATTTTGTGTAAACCATACCTTTATTGTGTAAATAATACCTTAATTTTAAATAACAATCATATTTTTGTAACACTAGAAATATCACTGCGCATTTAAAAGATAATTAAAAAATCATATACATGTACGTGTATTTATTTATTTATGCACTATTATTTAAATTATGAACACTATAATCTTACATGCAGCACCAAATGCAGCTTAAACAGCGGCTCGAGCTAGGAATAAATG
The DNA here is from genome assembly GCA_018749465.1 of Paracanthobrama guichenoti. Classification (NCBI taxonomy): domain Eukaryota; kingdom Metazoa; phylum Chordata; class Actinopteri; order Cypriniformes; family Gobionidae; genus Paracanthobrama; species Paracanthobrama guichenoti. The sequence continues at coordinate 19,041,479 of CM031956.1, read as the reverse complement.
CATTGGCATCAACTTTGTGACTTTCTTTTGCACTTTTGTCAGATTTACATATTAACAAGACCTATGATGACTGTAACTATTGTCAGTCATCGCTTTGATTATCATTGATATCATCACAAGAACGGTGAGCCAGCGTTGGTCAGCGGTGTACAAAAAAATAAGTTTGATCTCCTCTCACACATATGCTTTGCTCAGGATTTCTCATGGCTCCTAGGCGGAGGGGGTTCTCATCCCGGTCCCTGTGCAAGTCTCCCTGCGGCAGAGGGCTTAATCTGCTCTGCCACTTTAACCCCCCGCCTCCAGCCGTAGAACAGGCCCTCTCCAACGGGTGGTCATCCAGTCAGCCCACAACACCACCTTCAAAAAAACAAAAAAAAAAGAACTTGAGGGGGGAAAAAGTTGGAAAACTAAACACTGTCGCATTAGATGGACATCCTGCAAAATCCTTTTCTCCAATCCAGATGCTCATATCTCTTTTGACAGTTGTTGGGCGGCAAAGTTCGTGCTTTAAAGCAAGTGGCTTTTGGACTCTGTTTTCAACTTTCAGTGTAATGAAAGGCAAACATTGCAAAATTCCCGCGTTATTAAATAAAACATGTCGGTGGCCTGGGGCCAAGCATTGTCACGCTATGAACAAATGTCTTATGATAATATGTTCCATGACTATTGGCCCTGATCTAGAATGAGCATGTTTGATGTATAGACTCATTATTAGCTGCAAGATATATGCTTATCTAGATGAGAGGAACATTTATTTTCAACTCAATCCAGCCTTACTCCTCCGTGTTGTGTAAATGACTGATAGGGTTTGAAAAGTGTGTGATGATCAGAAAAAGTGGAAGTGGAAATTATATATAAAAATAGCATGCATATAGTCTGTAGATCATCTCAAGGTGAACTAAAACGATTTAATTCTTGTGATATTTTTCATAGATATACTCCTTGGAAGAGTAAAATTGAGTGGAAATAAAATTGAGCAAGCTCACATTTAAATTAACACCAAACATTGAACTATGAATGTTGAACACAGTTCTGCCTTTACTTAAAGATTAAGTACAGAAATTGAAATCTGAATAGCGGTAAGAGAAATGGAATTAGACTATAATTTATCTATGCTGAGTAAATAATTCATGAATGGATTTTCACACTATTTTCTGAACTGACTGAAATTGAATTGACCTTCAATCTGATACAAGTCATTCATTTTTGTTTGCAATCACACAAATTCAGCTATAACATTTAACGTCACTAACATTAGCCCATATAATATAATAATAAATCATACAAAAGGCACAGGGTAATGTTAATAATGAAAACACTAATATATATATATATATATATATATATATATATATATATATATATATATATATATATATATATATATAGAGAGAGAGAGAGAGAGAGAGAGAGAGAGAGAGAGAGAGAGAGAGAGAGAGAGAGAGAGAGAGAGAGAGAGAGACTATATTTAAAGGTTAGAAACATAATCCATATATAGTAGTTAATGTATAATAATAATATTCATTAACTTTGACTAAACTGCGATGCATTTAGTGGAAAAAAGTCATATCCTTGAATATTTTCGTGTATGTGAAGAATTACTATAAATATCTATAAATGTAGGCAAAAAGCACAAAAAAAAAGGAATGGAGGGAGAAAAAAAGACAAATTCCAATGGCGGCTCAAAAAAAGGCACGGCCTTCCTCGCTCTCTCTATATCCCCCAACACCTTTCTGAAGGATTTATGTAGAATATGAGGGGATTGGAGCTACACCTGGCTTGACAGACACAGCGCTACTTTATTAAAGCTAGTACTGCACAGACTGGTGCTGTATTAAAATTGAAATAGAAGCAGGGGAGAGTTATTTGAGTCCAGAGACTGAGACCAAATCCCGGCTGGTCAAAGCACCAAGAGTTTCCCCTCAGCCTGCATCTAGGTTTACCTGAGCGCATAGGAACAGACACACATTTATAAGTACAAGCAAACGAGAGTTCCTATTGATATTTAGATAATATCATCACATTGGGCTGGATTTTTTTTTTAGATATTGATTTTAAATTGCACATTAGATTCATTCTTCAGGCTGGTAGCTCTGTTTTATTATTATTATTTTTTTTCTTTCTTACAAGACCTGGTCCCTATCGGCTCAGCGCAGGCCCTTCTGAGGGAATGTGTATGGATTTTTCTCTTCAGGAGGCTTGTTTTCTGTGATGAGGGAGTCATGCCAATAAGTGCTCCATTACATACGTAATCAGGGAGTGGCAAGAGAATTAGTCACTGCTGACCTCTCAGCCTCTCTCACACACACCTGACAGGAATATAAATGCTAACAAACACTCATTGTGACATACGCATACATTTTAGACAGAAATAAACGTTTTTACACTGCGTCACTATTCAAAAAAATGACTTGATGCATCTTATAAATGACAAGTAGAGAGAAGAGAATGTAGGGTTATAATATATTATCTTTCTGTTCATTGACATGAATTTCGGTATTTATGCCCCACTTGTTCAAACTCCAGCTGCATGGTTTGTGTAAAACCTGATCATCATGTTCTTCAACATAATTTGAGAATGTCAATGAGAGTTGATTTTTTTTTTTTTCCCAACATCTTGTGTTTTAACGGAAGCAAGAACATCTGACCTTTTGACCTTTATGAGTTCACGTGAAGAATGTCATTAATTTGCTTATATGACCTAGAAATAGTGCAGAATCTTCAATAAATATAACAGTACTTGTCCATTTTATGTCATAATTTTTTAAATTTGACAAAATTCTAAAACTTAATTTCCAGGTTTAAATTTTGATTAGATTTTCAAAGTGAACTGTGTGAGATTTTCTGTAAACCTTAGATAATGTATTAACTAACAATGAACAATACATTTGTTACATTATGTATTAATATTTCTTAACATTAGTTCATAAAAATCCAGTTCTTCGTTGTTTGGTCATGTTAGTTCACAGTGCATTATGTTAACAAATACAAATTTAGATTTTAATAATGTATTAGTAAATGTTGAAATGGACATTAAGTTCATTCTTAGTTCATGTTAACCAAAGTAGTTAACTAATGTTAACTTATAAAACCTTGTTGTAAAGTGTAAGAAACATTATTGGTAACACTTTATAATAACTGCACACTATGAAGCATTAGTTAAGCATTAGTAAATAGTTAATTCATCATTTATTAAGCATTAATAGACATTAATAAGCAGTTTATAAATACAGCTATAAATGCTTTAGTCTTGATTTAAGCATATCTATAATGTGTTTAATAATTGTATTTTCATACTTTATTAATGATCAATTTATCATTTCTAGATTAAGTATTACATGATTTACAAACCAGTTATTTAGAAGTTGCCAGTGGTTCATAAGATCATTTAGAAAGTGTAAGTAAAGGATTAATAAACTATCTAAATGTACATTTATACATATTATGTAGACATGTAGAAATAGTTACTCAGTGTGTTAACAAATGCTTTATTAACATGTATTCCTACTGTAATCTGTAAATCATGATTAATTCAGGTAGTTATAAATCATTTAGTAGTTGTCAGTTAACTATTTTTGTGAGCTCATCTAAAGTGAGGACTATGTATGCCTCGTAAAGCTTTTACAAAGGAGATTTAAAGGCTCAGTTATCTTCTGCTCTGCTGTTCTCTAATGTTTTAAAGTTAGTACTGAGGTAGTTTTGACACTGCAAAATATTTTATTATATTATTATTGTATTTTGGCACTCCTGTAATCCAGTATTGGCACTGGTACATTTTTATTCAGCAATGTTTACACTTTACAGAAATGTATTTTTATATCAGATTGCAGAGGATTATTTTCATTTTACTGCACAGATATGTATTTTGGAGGTGTACAGGATTTTTTTTTTCTGTTTATTTTTCATTTTATATTAAGTTACGAGTTGTACGGTTTCTTTTTTTTTTTTTTGCATTTTGAAATCAATAGCTCTATGTTCTATATCACTCTGTGTTGTGTTTGTTTCCCGCTTCCTGTTTTTTCTTTTTCTTTTTTGAAGATAACTGAGCGTTTAAATCTCCTTTGTAAAAGCTTTACGAGGCATAAATACTCACTTTAGATGAGCTCACAAAAATAGTTAACTGACAACTACTAAATGATTTATAACTACCTGAATTAATCATGAATTACAGTAGGAATACATGCTAATAAAGCATTTATTAACACACTGCACTCAAAAAAAAAAAGTACAAATTTGTACCTTTTCAAGGTACAAGTGACTGTCACTGGGGTGGTACCCTAAAGGATACATTTTTGTACCTCTAAGTCAGGGGTAGGCAAGTTCGGTCCTAGAGAGCTGATGTCCTGCAGAATTTAGCTCCAACCCTACTAAGCCACCATAGTATAAAACTCATGGCTCCCAGCATGCATTGCAGCATTATGTATGTCACCATTGTTGAGATTCATGATTCTTGATATCTATGTGCGTTAGGGTTAGGGTTAGGGTTTATTGCTTCTTTTGATTTGAGCAGATTATGTGTTTTGTTAGCACTGTAACAAAAACCACAAACTCACATAAAAAGCCAAGAGTCAAACTGCCCAACTAAAGGAAACACTGATCACCATAATGGTGACCAAACATTTTCAATAAAACATCAACATCTAAACCTCTGTTAATTCTCAATAAGAGCTTCTATAGACGTCTTTCAGGGTTGGAGCCAAACTCTGCAGGACAGCGGCTCTCTAGGACCAAACTTGCCTACCCCTGCTCTGTAGAGGAAAACAATGATGCAATTGTACCCTAAGGACCAGTTGTGTACCTATAAAGTAACAGTTATACATTTTGTTCCCAAGGAACAAAATTGTACCTCCACTCACTGTACCATTTTTTTCTGAGAGTGTGAGTAACTATTTCTACATGTCTACATAATATGTATAAATGTACATTTAGATAGTTTATTAATCCTTTACTTACACTTTCTAAATGATCTTATGAACCACTGGCAACTTCTAAATAACTGGTTTGTAAATAATGTAATACTTCATTTAGAAATGATAAATTGATCATTTATTAAGTATGAAAATACAATTATTAAACACATTATAGATGTGCTTATAAATCAAGACTAAATCATTTATAGCTGTATTTATAAACTGCTTATTAATGTCTATTAATGCTTAATAAATGATGAATTAACTATTTACTAATGCTTCATAGCGTGCAGTTATTATAAAGTGTTACCAAATAATTTTTCAAAGTTGTAAATAAAACAAAGATTTTGGAATACCCTTTCAAGTCTTTCAACTTCAAATGTTATTTGGCATTTTTTATTTTATTATTATTATTTATTTATTAGCAATTTATTAGCAAAACTTTCAGTGCATTTGAAAATAGCAATTTGTTTTCAGTGGTGTGTGTGTCATGCAAATCTCAAATGTTTTTTTTTTTATTATTTATTTATTAATTTTTTTAAACAAGGTTATGCAGAACAGGTATTTGTAAACAACACTTTGAAAACCTAACACAATCAATCTCAGTCTTACCTAATCGATTTGAAATGGTTTTTAAAGTGGCTTATTGAGTTCCGCGTGATCGCTTTCTCTGTGTGGAGGAAATAACAATATGGTTCTGATTACATCTTTCTCCATTAGTTTTACACAGAGGGTGATTATTCTGTAGAGTAAGATGGATTCATATGTCCACCCGTCTCAGTGCTTCAGATGAAAAGCCTATGCGTGTACGGGAGGACTCCCTTGAGGAGTGTGTGGTTTTGGAGAGGGGCAGGTGGTGCGTGTTGTGTGTGTGTGTGTGTGTGTGTGTGTGTGTGTGAGAGAGTGTGTGTGTGTGTGAGTGCGTGTGCGCGTTCATTCCCTATAGGTTCCAAAGAAGTCCTACTGCAAAAGAGGGTGAAAATGGGAGGGGGTGCAGGATTGGCACTATTTCATGAGCATATGAAAAATGACTTGGCAGAAAGTAGTGTTCTTTGTCCAAGGCTGGGTTTAGATGGGTGGGAGCTGGAAGGAGGGATGAGAAGAAATATAGACGGAAGAGAGGAACATCTCTTCTTCAAAGCTCCCTTCATTCTTCTCTCTCTCTCTCTCTCTCTCTCTCTCTCTCTCTCTCTCTCTCTCTCCCCCCTCAGTTGCTTGTTTCTGTGTATGCTTTCCTTAGTCATTCTGCATCTTCATTGTCCTCTGTCTAGTCAATGTTTTCCAACAGTCTCTGCTCCATCTCCACCTCTCTCTCTTTATTCAAACCCCCACATTATTTTTAATAACTGTGATGTTTTAAAAAGTTAGAACTGCAAAGTTTTAAAACATGATGCTAATTAAACCTTGAGACATACAAACTGTAGCGCAATTCTTCTCATTTCATTGATTAATCTTTTTTAAAAAGAGGTACAAAAAAGTATTATACCAATTTTGCTCACCAGGGCTCCTTTTATTTGATCAAAAATACAGTAAAAACAATAATATTGTGAAATATTATTACTATTTAAAATAACAGTTTTCTCTTTAAATATAGGTTATCATTTATAAATGTATGCCATTTATTCCTGCGTTGGAAAAGTTGAGTTCATTACTCCAGTCTGCAGTGTCACACGATCCTTCAGAAATCATTCTAACATGCTGATTTGCTGCTCTCAAGAAACATTTCCTATTTTTATCATTGTTAAAAACAGTTGTGCTGCTTAATATTTTTGTGGAAATATATTGGATTCTTTGGAAAGTTCAAAAGAACAGAATTTATTTAAAATCAATCCAATATTTTTTTGTAATATTGTAAATGCCATTGCTGACACACACACACACACACACACACACACACACACACACACACACACACACACACACACACACACACACACACACACACACAGAGAGAGAGAGAGATACATAAAATCCAAATTAATTAACTGATTGTGATTTCACTAATTGCGTAACTGTGGCAGTCCGTTTTACCCCGGATTTGTGTTTTCTGCAGTTTTTGTTTTAATAAAAAAAGCGATCCACCCAAAAACATGAGAACCACTGCACTAGATTTTATTGGGATGCAAATAACTACTCTGTCGCCAGTGCTATTTACTCCCAGTGCAAATAGTCACTCACATTCACAGGAAACCTATCAAATAGATTTCCCCCAGCTGCATATAACATATAGATATAATCTCTCCTGTCATCACAAATTATTTACCCCCATAAAAATTGATTTAGTATCAACAATAACTTCCTCTACTTTCACATCAGTGAAAAAGAACTGTTACCGAAAAGAATTACATTGTCACCCATCCTCAGCTAAAGGACTCGAAGTGATTTAATTAATGTTGTGTGCCCACCGCAATGACACCAAATAAGATCTGAAGAAATTCCTTTGTCATGGTAGGGAACGGGGGATTATTGATGGTGTTGTTTGTGCGGACGTATTTCTTTAATTAAAACAGATCACTGTCCAAGAGTAATAAGAGAGACAAATTACTTTGGCATGGTGCTGGCAGCACAGGGTAACTGACATGAATTGAGTCGTGGAAAGTATTCTCAAAGCCAGGCTGCGACCCAATGAAAGTTTAGTGACGATTTTGAGTTCTTGTGCGCAACAAGAAACACTGAAGCAACTGTGACAGTTACGGCTGTCAGATCCCCCCCTCACTCTAAACAGCTTTACTACATGTGTTTATCTGTAGCTGAATCTGTCAACACTATGCATCTATGTATGAGTATTTTTAAGCATGTCTGTGTTCGGGCACTGTGAAGGGCTGGGGGGTTGGGGTTGAGGTGGGGGGGGGGATCAAGGCTTTTGCCTTGTAGTTCTTTCCCATTACTCATCTAACAGCCTTGCTTGGCTGCCATTTGGCTCAGACTCTGTGTGTGTGTGTGTGTGTGTGTGTGTGTGTGTGTGTGTGTGTGTGTGTGTGTGTGTGTGTGTGTGTGTGTGTGTGTGTGTGTGTGTGTGTGATAGTGTGATAAATATGCATGAGTAAGCATCTGAAAACTTTGTGCCCTATATACCTGTGTTTGTAGATCTACTTTATCCCAGGCAGAAACTTTACAATAACTTATTCCATATGTGGTAAATAAAAACAAATAACTCAAGTCCCGAATTTGTTGCCAGTGCCTCCCTTTTTAGACTGCAGCTTGTGGAGGATCACTCAAACCAGATGTATTTAAGTTAAAGCAAATGGTTGGCACAATAATGGCAACTCACCTGATCGCAGAACAGTGACCAGACAGATTAACAGATTTTTCCCATCTGTGTGGCTAATAATTTTTATGTATGCCAGACAATCCAAAACAACCACATTCTTTATAAAAAATTGCCTGACAGTCTTTGAAATTATATTGTAAACGATATATATATAATTTTGCATCGAAGCTACTATGACAGTGTGTTCTTTTAACGATCATTTATTTTCATTTTCAACTCCTAATTCTTCCTCGACATACAGTATATTCATAGTAATGGATAGGATAACATTGAAGTCATATTGCATAAGTTTAGGAAAATCACACTACTTTTAAATGTTTTATTTTCTCTTGCACTATCCTTCTTCTTTGAAAACTGTAAACCAAGAATTATGTACAACAACTGTTCGCTGAAAATAACTAAAGTTGGCTGCACGTTGTTAGCAATATAAAAAGTTTTCTCTTCAAGATGTACTTTTAAGTTCTGATATGACTTATGAGACATTACATAATGTAAGCCATTACATGTAAATGTAGTTCCTCTGAATTGGAGATCACAGTTGGAGATCAAGTACTTACTGTACATATTGAGCTGTGCACAGCTTTCCCAGATCTCTCTCATAGTTCAAATCAGAGATACGTTTGGTTGTTTCTGCTTGAGGAATCATGTCACCATGAGAAGCAAACAGAGTGAATCCTGTAAAATACCAAGTGATCCCACATACCTCTCTTTTTCTTTCTCAGTGTAATACACATAGAAAAACAGATTGGCTATATGTTTGTAATTTAACAGTAATTGCTGCAATATGCGTTTTAATATAAACAGGTGAAACATAAGGCATTTATTCATGGCATCCAGTTATCATCTCTAAAATAAAAAAATAATAAAAAAGATTCCTAGTTTATGTAAAAATTTATTCACTTTTGTAATGCTAAATAATGAGTCAAGAAAAACGTTAAACAACATGATATTATTTCAGAGGGGTATAGAAGTACCTGAAAAGCATACAAGTACAAGTAGATATCTAACAGTGAAAATGATTAAACTAAAAATGACAAATCACCAATTCCAATATGACTTGAGTAAAAGTCCTATCTGATTTTACCAGTACTTAAAAGGATAGTTCACCCAAAAATTAAAATGATCACATAAGCCATCCTAGGTGTATATGACATTCTTCTTTCAGACGAATACAATCGGAGTTGTATTAAAAATGTCCTGGCTCTTCCAAACTTTATAATGGCAGTGAATAGTAGTCCAGAAGAGTGTATCCATCCATTATAAAAGTAATCCACATGGCTCCGGGGGATAAAGGCCTACTTTTTTTTTCGTGAAGGCCTACACTTTTTTCGTACGTTGAATACGGAAGGTGGTCCGCCGGGAGCTAGATATTTTACTTTATAAAGTGTTAAATATGGATATTTTTCTTATAAAACTCCATCGATTTGCTTCAGAAGACCCTTATTAACCCCCCGGAGCCATATGGATTACTTTTATAATGGATGGATACACTTTTTTGACCTTCACATTTTGGGCTGCCATTCACTGCCATTACAATAAATGGAAATTTGTTTTTACATAACGCCAACTTTATTAGTCTGAAAGAAGAAAGTCTTATACAACTAGGATGGCTTGAGGGTGAGTAAATCATGGGCTAATTTTCATTTTTATGTGACCTATCATTTTAAGTCGTACTGTATGCAGGCTCACATTATTTTCTAAAATTGAAATAAAACTGAACACTTCAATATTGCAATCAACATAACAGTCTTTTAAATGTCAACAGACACTCAAGTCTCAGTTAAGCTCAAGTGCTCAAAAAGGGCAAAAACAAAAATCCTTCAAAAGGCCTCTTCAATTTAATGGATAAATAAAATTATGTCAAAATGAAAGCACAATTAAATTTAAAGTCAAAAACCTACTTGCACTGGACGTGCAGGTTTCAGCCTCATCTCAGACTGCAGCCTTGTCCTCATATATGAAGTACCTGCGATTCAGCAACTACCTGCTAATACACTCACATTCGCATAAAGTAGCGTTGTTGGGGAGTAAGAGTAAAGCACACTAGATATAATACCTTCAGTGCCCTGTAGAAGGCGATATCACTTCTTTTGTAGCAGAATAATATGTAACCTTTGTTCATCTTCAGAACATGAATGAAGATATTTTTGATGAAATCCGAGAGATTTCTGAACCATCCATAGACAGCAATTTAATTACCAATTTCAAGGCCCAGAAAGGTAGGAAAGACATCGTTAAAATAGTCCATGTGACTCCAGTGGTTCAGCCTTAATGTTATGAGAATACTGAGAATACTTTGTGGGCAAAAAACAAACAAAAATAACAACTTTATTCAACAATTCCTTCTCGTCTGTGTCAGACTCCTACGCTGTTGACATAGTTTAAACAGTGCAGCACTTCCGAGTTCTACGTCAGAATGGCGGCTCTCCATTGGCCAACTCCTGTGACAGCATCACATGCATGCGTCGTGGTGCTCACGTGAACAGCGTCGGCCAATGGTGTGCCTACCTTTCTGGGCCTTGAACGTTGCAATGTTGCTGCGTATGGATGGTTCAGAAATCTGAAACAGAAATCAGAAATCTGAAACAGAAATCAGAAATCTGTCGGATTTGTGAGGGTGAATCTGTTGTATGCTCTTGGTTCATGCATGCATACAATTTGCATACTAGTGTGCACAGCATACAGTACAGAAATAGTAAGAGTAGTATAGCGCGCGCTTTTCCAAACATAGCCAATGTTTGTTTTTAGATCTGTTCGATTTTTCCGCACTTATACAATGCCACAATGTTTCCATCAGTAACTTTTCAGGGTTTTTCATTGCTTAATTCTATGTTCAACATCTTGACAAAGTAAAGATACTCTTTAAAACTTTCATTATCCGCCCAGATTAAGCAGGATTATGTTGCGTCCATGCTTTCTTGTTCCACAGCCTGTCCTCTGTTGTCTTCTATCCAACATCAACCTCTGGCCACCTGTTTTTATGGGTTTGATGTGTCCATGGTAACAATCCACACATCTCTGCCAGGGCACTCGTAAATTATGAACACCGAGCTTGCCATGCACAGCTGCAGCGCTGTCTGACGTTAACGATATCAGAATCCAAACAATGTTCTCTGAGAGTTATCAGTTATTCCATGGGAGTCGCTTTTGGCAGCTCTTTCCAACCTGTGTACTTCACCTACTCAGAAAGCCAGTTAAAATATATCCAGTTACCGTTTTCGGAACAGTATGAGAAGGCACTGTGTGCATTGTTTGGATGAAATGAGTTCAGCTATGATTGTACCTTCATGTCGATGCAGAAACATCCTGCGGTCGCATCCCTCACGGCGCCAGCCGCTCTAGTTCAGAATTCCGCACTTCGTAAAAAATGTATCCAAGGCTCATTGTGTTCTTCTGGTAATCAATACCTACAGCACAGCTGTGGAGTCATAAAGAAGGGACAGGACGTTACTTTTGGCAGGCATTGTGTAACTACAGTTCCCAGGATCCCATGCTCTGTGACACATCATCATACAGTAGGTTACATCAGTTGCAGAAGGACTCAGCTTGAGTCTTGTAACAAGACTTACAGTAGATGTATATTCAGCTTTTAATTTTAAGGGTGTTTCTTCAACTATGGGCACTTTTGGTGTAAATTTTTAACACACTTTTATTTAACGCAAGACACCACTGGTGAATCGAGTAAAAAAACAACAAACAAAAAAACCCTATTCTAATAGATATCACCATGCTTCCCCAATTGTTTAATTACATTACATAAAGGCATTTGTTTTGTATTACAAGGTTTATGAAATGCAAATGAGTTTAAATATGCAAATGAGACATTTTCTAATTAAATATGCTCTAATTTACATACTTTCCAGAACAGAAATCTGAACATTTGACACAGCCAGGTTCAAAATGCTTGTATCATTCTGTTGACATACAATTTTTTATTTTATTTAATTTAATTTTTTTTTTTTTTTTTACAGAGAGGATTTGGGATTGAGTTTATGTAGCTACTGTATCTTATCACTCCATAAATCATAATATACTGTCAACAGCCAGAAATAAAATGTAACCATGTTTTTAGGAATAAAATCTTAATATAAATAAATATAAATCAGACACATTATATATGAATAAACCCTCAGTAAAAACATTCAGAATATAGAGTTTTGTGTATGTAAATTAAGATTACTAGCTCTGTGCAGAAGTAAAAACTTGTACAGAAGTAACACCATTGTATTAGAATCTAAATCTAAAGACACTGATAAAGTGTAAATATATATATATATATATACACTCACCTAAAGGATTATTAGGAACACCATACTAATACTGTGTTTGACCCCCTTTCGCCTTCAGAACTGCTTTAATTCTACGTGGCATTGATTCAACAAGGTGCTGAAAGCATTCTTTAGAAATGTTGGCCCATATTGATAGGATAGCATCTTGCAGTTGATGGAGATTTGTGGGATGCACATCCAGGGCATGAAGCTCCCGTTCCACCACATCCCAAAGATGCTCTATTGGGTTGAGATCTGGTGACTGTGGGGGCCATTTTAGTACAGTGAACTGAACTCATTGTCATGTTCAAGAAACCAATTTGAAATGATTCGAGCTTTGTGACATGGTGCATTATCCTGCTGGAAGTAGCCATCAGAGAATGGGTACATGGTGGTCATAAAGACATGGACATGGTCAGAAACAATGCTCAGGTAGGCCGTGGCATTTAAACGATGCCCAATTGGCCTAAAGGAGCCTAAAGTGTGCCAAGAAAACATCCCCCACACCATTATACCACCACCACCAGCCTGCACAGTGGTAACAAGGCATGATGGATCCATGTTCTCATTCTGTTTACGCCAAATTCTGACTCTACCGTCTGAACGTCTCAACAGAAATCGAGACTCATCAGACCAGGCAACATTTTTCCAGTCTTCAACTGTCCAATTTTGGTAGCTTGTGCAAATTGTAGCCTCTTTTTCCTATTTGTAGTGGAGATGAGTGGTACCCGGTGGGGTCTTCTGCTGTTGTAGCCTATCCGCCTCAAGGTTGTGCTTTGCTGCATACCTTGGTTGTAACAAGTGGTTATTTCAGTCAAAGTTGCTCTTCTATCAGCTTGAATCAGTCGGCCCATTCTCCTCTGACCTCTAGCATCAATAAGGCATTTTCACCCACAGGACTGCCGCATACTGGATGTTTTTCCCTTTTCACACCATTCTTTGTAAACCCTAGAAATGGTTGTGCGTGAAAATCCCAGTAACTGAGCAGATTGTGAAATACTCAGATCGGCCCGTCTAGCACCAACAACCATGCCACGCTCAAAATTGCTTAATTCACCTTTCTTTCCCATTCTGACATTCAGTTTGGAGATCAGGAGATTGTCTTGACCAGGACCACACCCCTAAATGCATTGAAGCAACTGCCATGTGATTGGTTGATTAGATAATTGCATTCATGAGAAATTGAACAGGTGTTCCTAATAATCCTTTAGGTGAGTGTGTGTGTGTGTGTGTATGTATGTATATATATATATATATATATATATATATATATATATATATATATATATATATATATATATATATATATATATATATATATATATATATATATATATATATATACACACACACACACATACATTACAGGAATATTCTGTCATTTTGTTAATTGTCATTAAAATTTCCATCACAGTGTCATTTTCACCAAATATCAAACTATGTATTATTTTGGTAACATTTTAGTATGGGGAACACATTCACTATTAACTACGACTTTTCCTTAATACACTCCTAATTTACTGCTTATTAATAGTTAGTAAGGTAGCTTTAAGTGTAGGTATAGGGATGTGGAATAAGGTCATGGAGAATAAGGCATTAATATGTGCTTTGTAAGTACTAATAAACAGCAAATATCGTAGTAATATGCATGCTAATAGCAACTAGTTAATAGCAAGAATTGAACTGTAAAATAAAGTGTTACCGTTATTTTAACAGTGGTGTAAAAGACTGATAGATTAACAATTTAAACATTTTAGGAATAAAATGGAAGACTCCTTTGCCTTGTTAAGGCTAATACCATAGCATTTTATCAATCACATACACTCTAAACAATGCTGGGTTAAAAACAACCCAAGTTGGGTTGAAAATTGACTAACCCAGCGATTGGGTTGTTTAACCCAGCAAATGGGTTGTTTTAACCCAGCATTTTTAAAGTGTAATACACACTAATTACACACAATTAAATGATATTTTCAAATATTTTCCATAGTTTGACAAGATTCCAAAAATATTTTGTGATTTATTTACCTTCATTTCAATAAATAAAATTAAATAAATAAATAAATATTGAGATTATCAGAGTTTCTCTATAAATAAAAGACATTTGAAAAGTAGTCTAAGATTTACAGGTGTGACCTTCATATAGTAAAAAGAAAAATATGTTGATAGTCTTTTATATATCTACTCCTGGGAAAGTGGCCAAAGTTGACTTTCTTTTCTTTTCTTTTTTTTTTTTTTTTGCAAGGCTTTATTTGTTTTCTGAACTTTAACTTCTGACCTGTCACCCTATTCTGTCATGTTTAGTTTTTGAACTGGTAATTATCACATTTACAGAGCAAAAACTATCCTTGTTATCCGATATTGGTGAGATGCTCGTCTTTGGACATCATCCAAAAACCACTTCTATCAGTGTCTGAAGATCTCAGAACAGTCCGTGGTTCAAAAATGAGTCTGTGTTCTTCAAAAGAGCCTCCTTCTTTTGAAGTGAACTTCTGGGATTGTTTCCTCACTAGCCTCTGTCTGAACTGTAGGAGCCTAATTGATTAAGTGCGGACGAGGGCTAGGTATTGTAAATGAGGTGACAGTCAAAGACTCAAAGACCCATTCAGGAGTTACAGTAGCTTGCTGAAGTGTTGTTAGTGCAAGTCTCACACAGGGCAAATAGGGAGGTTTTGTAAGCCCAGATGTCTCCATGATCTGTGGAAACATGGTTTGGAAAAAATAGTATGCATAAAGAGGCTATTATTCACCAACACAAATCAGGCCCTCATCAGGGGACCAGAACTGGCAGTAAATCTGCATGATTCTCACCCCTCATTATACCACAATGTCCATGCCATCTCATTGGCCTCTGCATGTCATTCTCGTCAGAAGTGCCTCCTCTTCTGGTCGTGGCGCTAGCCCGCGTGCTAATGCCCTTAAGCAGCTGAGACAGATAAATCAGTCTCATCCT
Organism: Paracanthobrama guichenoti; assembly: GCA_018749465.1. Lineage (NCBI taxonomy): Eukaryota > Metazoa > Chordata > Actinopteri > Cypriniformes > Gobionidae > Paracanthobrama > Paracanthobrama guichenoti. The sequence goes on along the minus strand of CM031956.1, from coordinate 19,026,077 downwards.
GCCACCGAGCTGGGGGCTGTGACATTTGACAGTCTTTTATAGCACAGAACGAAACATGTCTGTGTGCTGCAATTCAATTGTGCTGTATCGATTTCTGCCCCGTCCGTCATTATTCCCCTGGCCTGATTGACAGCTGAAAATTGGTTACGTTAAGTATTTCATATGTTATAGCGGCTGACATTTGCTTGCCTGCACCTTGTGTCAATATTGTTGGAGAGCTCGGCAGCTTTATGAGAGAGCATTATACACTGAGTGTGGCTTTTGTGAGATGTCCTAGTGTTTTTCCTGACATAATTTAAGATATATTAAAAAAACGCCGCTGGCATCTTTCCACCTCTCAAAGGTGTTTAATGCCAATATTATTGTCTTCCTGCGGAAGAGCATGTATGCTCATAATCGAGATGCCCTCCTCCCTTCCCGCCATCACTATCAGCAAGCTTATGTTTAGGCATTAGATGGACGATGACTGTAAAATTGAGCCTCAGTGATTGATTCGTGTCGCTGCTCTGCGCAGGATGTGAGCACCTCCCCGCCCGCCATGCTACGGGATTGGCACAACCCCATTATCTCTTCTCCACAAGGAACCGTTGATAGAATCTGTCACACATTAATGTTAACATTTTGTTGTATTCATGTTATACTTGAGAATATGACCCATACGTACTGTACATAAAACAGCAGTCGACTAGTTTTCGCCTACTGTATTATTGTATGAATTTATTTGAAGGATTTTTAAATGTTGTGTTTTTTTAAATACAGTACAGATTTGACAACACTCGCTAATGCATTCATGATTTACAAACAGTTTAATTGTGGAAGTAATACAAAAATAACAAACCTGTATCTTGTGGGAGTCAAAAATGCAATTATTTGAAAAGCATAGCCTATAGTAACCGAACTGCAGTCATTGTCAAAAGTAGTCTTTTATGTCTGTGCTGTAGTTTAGTCTATTATTTTGTATTATTTAAGATGATGATTTAAGATTGCAAATGTTATATAAATCAATGTTTCGGCTGGGGATATCTGACCAGACAAGAGCGATTTGGTCCTGTTGATGGCTTCCTTTGCCTGCCATCTTTTGGGCAGCTGTGTGACAGATGGGCCACTGTGTTTGTCAGAAGTAAATTGTAAATGTTTAGCTCTGTGCTCTTGTGCAGGTGTCTGTCCCTCAACATACAGGCAGACAGCATTCACTGTTTCGCCCCCATCCTGCCGCATGTCAACATCAGTAGCACACACCGGACCGGCCTGCCTCTCAAATCAATGTGTATTCCGTAAATATTATCCCTGAACTGGATAGTCAACAGTCACCACTTATTTGATGCTTGTAATGTTTTTCATAGATGCAGCATGCAATATTAACCATTATAAAACCAATTATTATATCAAATGATTCCAGATTTTTATAGATTATTCACCATATTTTTCTTTTGTGATATTTTTCTTTTTTTTTAAATATGTTTTTTTATTTATTTATATGTACACACCTAGCAAGCAATAGCCACCATTTCACCGTCTCGGTAACTATATGATGTTTTAGCAAAGTTCAGGAGGAACACTTTCAAATGATCTATCCAATCATCACACCATTCCAACCAGCAGTCAGCAATCAGTAATCAACATGTCTACCCAATCAGTATGAGTAGAGGCCTATTTATACACAGTTGACTCACCTATGATCCTTGACAGTTTTCCGCATCCCTACACCACCCCGTTTCCTCACACTCGCCTGGTTACTTTCCTAACCAGAAATACAGGGGGGAGTACTCCAGGTTCGGGCCTAAATACTGAGCTCGGAGCCCTGTCTTTGGACAGCGTGCCAAAATCTGCTTATTTGTAAGTGTGAACTTGAGAAAGACCCTACAGTGTAAAAAAAAATATTTAAAAAGTAAGTTACCTGGTTGCCTTAAAATTTTGAGTTCATTACAATTAAAAATTTGAGTTAATACAATGAACATTTTTGAGAATTGACATCACCCTTTATTCAAATAGTATTAAAAGGTTTTGTAAGCATATTGTGTAATTGTGTTATACAATAGCAAACTGTGCTATTGTCATGATTTATCACAATTTTTATGTGGTTCAGATACAATAATACTTTGAGTTTCTATTTATTAAACCCATTTCCTTCATTGTATTAACTATTTTTTTTATTTCAATGAACTCAACATACACTCACCTAAAGGATTATTAGGAACACCTGTTCAATTTCTCATGAATGCAATTATCTAATCAACCAATCACATGGCAGTTGCTTCAATGCATTTAGGGGTGTGGTCCTGGTCAAGACAATCTCCTGAACTCCAAACTGAATGTCAGAATGGGAAAGAAAGGTGATTTAAGCAATTTTGAGCGTGGCATGGTTGTTGGTGCCAGACGGGCCAGTCTGAGTATTTCACAATCTGCTCAGTTACTGGGATTTTCACACACAACCATTTCTAGGGTTTACAAAGAATGGTGTGAAAAGGGAAAAACATCCAGTATGCGGCAGTCCTGTTGGCGAAAATGCCTTGTTGATGCTAGAGGTCAGAGGAGAATGGGCCGACTGATTCAAGCTGATAGAAGAGCAACTTTGACTGAAATAACCACTCGTTACAACCGAGGTATGCAGCAAAGCATTTGTGAAGCCACAACATGCACAACCTTGAGGCGGATGGGCTACAACAGTAGAAGACCCCACGGGGTACCACTCATCTCCACTACAAATAGGAGAAAGAGGCTACAATTTGCACAAGCTCACCAAAATTGGACAGTTGAAGACTGGAAAAATGTTGGCTGGTCTGATGAGTCTCGATTTCTGTTGAGACATTCAGATGGTAGAGTCAGAATTTGGCGTAAACACAATGAGAACATGGATCCATCATACCTTGTTACCACTGTGCAGGCTGCTGGTGGTGGTATAATGGTGTGGGGGATGTTTTATTGGCACACTTTAGGCCCCTTAGTGCCAATTGGGCATCGTTTAAATGCCACGGCCTACCTGAGCATTGTTTCTGACCATGACCATCCCTTTATGACCACCATGTACCCATTCTCTGATGGCTACTTCCAGCAGGATAATGCACCATGTCACAAAGCTCGAATCATTTCAAATTGGTTTCTTGAACATGACAATGAGTTCACTGTACTAAAATGGCCCCCACAGTCACCAGATCTCAACCCAATAGAGCATCTTTGGGATGTGGTGGAACGGGAGCTTCGTGCCCTGGATGTGCATCCCACAAATCTCCATCAACTGCAAGATGCTATCCTATCAATATGGGCCAACATTTCTAAAGAATGCTTTCAGCACCTTGTTGAATCAATGCCACGTAGAATTAAGGCAGTTCTGAAAGCGAAAGGGGGTCAAACACAGTATTAGTATGGTGTTCCTAATAATCCTTTAGGTGAGTGTATTAAGGCAACCAGGTTACTTACTTTAAGTTAAACCAACAATATTTTTTTTTACAGTGTATGAGTAACCCACCTCTAGCCAAAATAACTTTTAATTTGGTTGTTTTTACCAGAATAACTTGCGAGATGTGTGATATTCCATCATGTAAGCAAAGTCAACAGTGATTACAAGGTGTTTGGTTTAATTTCTTTGACATGTTCATGTTCTAGATGACTAGTCTATCCTTGTGCTATGGTTAGACGTCTATTACATTTTCACTGACAGCCCAAATTTTGCCTTGTTTTAGCCTAGACATCAGGATTCTTTCACTGGAGATTTACAATACTAAACATTTATTTATTAAAATAACATTTATTCAAATGGTCAAATGTTTATATATATATATATATATATATATATATATATATATATATATATATATATATATATATAAAATGACTTGGTACTTGGTGTGAGAACCACTTTTATATTTCATCAGCAGTACAATGATTGATACAATAGCAATTGACTAGCAACTATCACAAAGATGTACAACCAGACAATATACAAGCAGAATTGTAGTAAAGATGTGTAGCAATTAAGTTTTCAGTCACCTATGTTCAGTCAGTGGGTGATCTTGAACAGGCATAGAAAGAGGAAACCAAAACTGAACATCACAAATTAGTCTGTTACATTTGCTTCCTCTAGCCATTATGTACGTGAAAGGGTGTGTGCAGCATAAAAGATTAAAGTACACTCAGAAGACTGACCTGACGTGTGGTCAGTAATCTTGGCTTTCAGTCCAAAAGGCAGAGTGCTGGAGATGCTATTTTAGGTAATCCATGGATTAAGTACTCACCCATCTAATGGCACCCAGTGAGTAAGACAGCTTTTTAGCAAAAGTCCAAAAGCCGCTTGGTCAATAGGCCATATGCATTTAGTTTGAGGGAGGTCTGTTTTCCCCCTACACTGAACCAATGTCGTTTTAAAACCTATTGTTCTTTGCCATGGCACTAAAAGTACAAAACAAGCCTGGATTTGTCTTGACAAATCTTGTCATGGCAGCTTTTTAAATTATTAAGTCTGTCCTCCTTCCCTCAAGTCTCCTTTGGTTTCTCTTAGGCTTGCAACATTTCTGATGGTATCACAAGCTCTGATTTCTTTATGTATTTTTCAAAATAGCCTATAAGCTACACGGAGATGGTCATATGAACTCCAGTTGTCCAGTACTGATGCATGAACTTAAGATAACAAGGAAAAAAAGGCTTACTATATTAAACTGTATTATAATTTATTATGGTGTCTGGTGGCGAGACTCCATGACTGCGCTTTAATTGATATTTATTTGGTCTGTAATCAGTCATTACCACTTGCTGAGAAGCCTAGTTAGCGCCAGTCTTTTTACATTAAAAACAATTCTTCTCTTAAATAAACTCGTTTTGCTTGACTGGAATCACATGACCTTGGCGTGATCATTTTCACGGGGAGATATGAAGCTCCGTGGTATATACTGTTGAACTCCCACTCGACAACGCAACTGAAAATGACAGATGAAAATTCTGAGTGCGTTTCACCTGTCTCACTAACTCTGCAGCTGTTGAAGAGAGACATTTTGAGGTTGAGCGGCTTTATAGGTTGGGACTATTGAGTTAACAATAAGTACATGCACTTTAAAAGTTTGATTTCAGTCGGACTAAAGCAATTATTTCTTTTTAAAAAATATAATGTTAAGGTTTTAGTCTGTACTAGTCTGTTTTTTGCAAATTACTAACAGACCTACTGTAAATTATGTGATAATACAGCTTTGTGTAGCACATACTGTATAAATTTAATCCGAGTACAATTGACCTCTCTGCTTGCAAAAAACAAAACAAAAAATTCTTCATTTGTAATCCGCGAATCATACAGGCTTGAAACAACATATGGGTGAGTAAATGACGACATAATTTTTGTTGTAAATCATGTCTTTTGTATCTGTGTGTCAGATGATTTAAAGTAGAACTCAAAATGGAGTTCACCTGTGAGCACTTGTAAAGGTTCAGTTTAAAGTTTGCATTAGTCATGGTGGTGGGAGTTGTGACGATCACATTTGGGCAATCATTTTGCACAGTGCTAAAGATATTGGTTGTGTTCGGTTCAATCCCGGCCTCAGCTGAGCACCCAAATATTTAGTGCGAAAGCATCTCACATGATGTCTCAAATACAAGAAGCCTTAGTTCAGCTTCTGTCCTGAATCACATGAATAATTGCACTGTTCATTTTCCAAACGGGGATTATGATGAGGGCCTTTGTGGAAAATGGAGGCTTACATTAAGGGTCTTTTAGAGATCAATAAGCCAGAATAAAAGCTCTTGGAAGCAGAGAGGATTGAAGGGTATGAATGTGACTCCAGACTGCAGCAGGCATGGGAGGAATCCTAGCCAGGGAGGGTCACCTTGGGATGCGTCCGCACTATCGGGAATTGCACCGGATAAGCATATCAAAGCCGAGCTGGATGTCGATGCAGGAGCTGACGTAAGGTCTCCTTCGTGGCTGCTGGAGCTGCCACTGGCCTCGCCTCTGATCTCCACCACCGCATTGCTGCAGCCTCGTAGTTCAAAGCAATATTGATGCCTGAACTAGTCACAAGAACTTATTAAAGGAAGCTGAACCGTCACCTGCCACAATGACTGGTTACCTCTGCAATAATGAGAACCTTATGACGTTGAGAACCGGATCAAACTCTGACTTGAAAGGTGAAGTATAAATTGCTGCTCTTTTGCATCATGTTTTTCTGGGTCACATGATTAATTCTTTGAGACAAACCATCATGGGAACCACGTGATAGTGTGCTAGTCTTAAACCACATGGCTCCTCCTTGAGTTTTCACCGAAATCTTTCCCCCACAGTGTCTCATCATTGCCAACAAGCCGGCCTGAGAGCGGACAGGAAGACGCATTGCGAGAGACGAGGATGGAGTGGCTCAGGCAGACTACCGCAGTCCCACACTGTGCTGCGGTTGAATAGGTTTAATTCTGCAATAACATAATCGGCATACTGCGATATTTCAAAGCTGATTCAAGCTGAACGTTTATTTATGGACCTGTCAGGACTTTTGATATCCACTCCTCCTTTGTCAAAACCTCCCACTGCTCAGAGGAAAGCTCTGGCTCTGGAACGCTGCTTGAGGACCACAAGGCATTCTTGCCTCGGATGAATGAAATCCTCCTTTTCTGCGGTTTTTAGCTAGCCATATGGCATGTAAAGCTACCCTTGTGGGACTCGTGTTGTGGTCTGTTGTCTAATGCTTCCATCAGAATAAACATTTTGACCATCTCCAACTTCAAAAACACACTGAAATTAATTCCTACGTCTCAAGGACTGGCAGACCAATACCCACTTTTAAGGCAGCGTGCCATTTTCCTTTTTTTTCTCACTCCCCGTCATTGATTCTCATGTCAGCCATTCATGTTCAGTTGATATGCATCACATTGAGAAGAATGTAACGCATTTAGATTTCCTTAAAGTACATAAGTCATAAAGCTAGACATTAAATCAATTTGCAAAATGATCCGTTACAAGCAACACAAAAGGAATAATGCCTTATACACAGAGGCACACACACACACACTCACTCATTCTGAGACAGTCTCTAATCCAGCGATTGGTTTTACCTTATCACAGAACTTAAAGGAGTGTACTCTTCTAAGCTGCCGGATTGAACCTCTGTTCGATACAGGTTTGCAAAACTGAATCTGTTGAGCCGCAAAGATTTGATATGGGTATTTAAAGCTCTGCGTGGTATTAACCGAGAGCACAACAAATAGCCTCCTTTAAACCAACTCTCTCTACTCTGACCAGCCCGGATGCAAATGAAACTAAGCTTGTAGTGGATTGAGGAGGTCGACAGGAGGGAGATGGGACTTATAACGTGCGTGTACGCACATCTGTAGCCATGATGAAGTGCGTGACCCTCGGAAGAGCCCTGTGACAACTGTGTTACCATGGAGTCCTATCCGTCCCTGTCCACCCGTGGCGGTGTGTTTTTCCGGCTCCTTCCATCTGCCTCTCGGCTCACATTAAAGACCTCGCTTTCCCAGCTAGCTCAAAAGGGAAATTAGGCGATATGATATGCAGTTTATCCATGTTATTTCCTCCTTAACAAATATTGTACAACCATAGTCTACAGAATCTCACAGACACAAAGGCACATCATTCTAAGTTATCTGCCCCACTGTACAACCAATTTGGTTCTCCTACACAGCAAACTCTGATAGTTGCCGGCTATAAGCGAAACTGCACATAAAACAAGCTCCTCTCATAAATTCATTATGCTTGTACAAACTCTCCTGAGTTATCACAGTGTACGTCAGGTCCGTCTCTGCATATCGTCTGTGGAATATTGCACTATGGAGACATTATTTGTCAGATTTAGCACGAAACCTAAAATCCCTGTGGCTAAGTGCATAGGCTATTTCAAAAGATGGAATTGAAAAGAAATTGAAAGCATGTTGACAAAAGAAGACTACAGATGAGAGTGGGAGAGAGGGAGTGAGACGCAGAGAGAGACGGTCTCTGGATATGTCAGATTATGTGACGTGATAATAGAAAACACTCAGTGGTGTGTCCAGTGTTACATGTGCCAGCAGATGTTTTCTTAGTCTGCGGTGTCAGTGCTGCTTATTCAGATGCGTTCCAGCACCTCTGCAGTGAGGAGAGATAGGATAATTCGCCATTCCTGATGTCTGTTTGCTGTGGCCGACTTACAAATGGCAGGCTTGGGTTCGAAAATCAGCCCCAGTATACACATTTCGCACTGCTTTAATCAATTGCAGATTGATCCCGTACAGTCTTATGCATACACTCACACACCTAAATTAGCAAACGCATGAGAATCCTCTTTTGTCTTACTTTGAGATCCTTGTTACGAAATGCAATCAAAGGCATTATTAAAAAGTTAAGACTGACTACAATTATAGGTCAGCATATTTCATTATAGCCCATGGCATAAAAGAAAAATCAAATATGATTATAAATAAAATAAACAATAACGACTATAATAGAATATAATTGTTTTTGCCTGGATTTGGATATGTTGAAATATAACTAGCTGCAAAGGTACGATTTAGGTTACATACATGACTGTGAGTGTGTGTGTATGCATGGAAAGAGAAAAGACGGCAGGGTAGTTTTTCTCTCTTGGGTGTGGTGAGCTTTATGGCTTTGCCGTACAACTTTAAAGACTCCTGAGCCTTCAAATCCACGGATATACTCTTAAACCACCAGGGAGGCCTATTGTTTCAAATGCCTTCCCAATCAGTTTGGCAAACTCCACATACGTACAATACAGACTCATTCTTCTTCTTCTCTCTCTCATTACGCGACTGAGGCGTGTACAAGGCAGGTTTGGGCGTCACCCTGTCTCTAAAAGCACTAGCCCACACAGTAATTATTTTCTCAGACAATTACTTGTAGGAACTGAAAGATTACTGGAGAACCAAGCCTTTGGACGAATCTTTAGTTTTCTTCAGAAAGTCCAAAGAAATGTATATGTATATTTGTTTTTAATTAAGTGCAGTGTTATATCAAGATGTGGTCTTCTGATACATTTAATGTAATTCATTTCATTTTTTTTTTTTTTTTTTTTTATATTCTGAGCTATATATGCCACACTTAAGATACTTTGCAGCTTCCCTGACATCATACATTTTTTTGCTGTGTGGGCAGATCTACCCTTCACGTCAAGACCAAAACCTTTTCATTAATCTTTCATCAGCCGTTATTTAGACTGTCTCCTAGTAAAGGTTGTATTTTTCCTGGTGTGTGGAATAATATATGGGAACATAACATGCATGGTTGCAAATCTGTTCTGTACTTTAGGAAAGGAGGCCTTCATTTAACTTTATTGACTGATGGTAAAGAAATTTGGTTAAAAGAAATTATACTATTATAGTTTTGTTAGGAGGGTAAAAGTTTTTACTAGTTGTTGATTTAGTTTAAATGTGGCTCAATGAATATGTTCCGTTTATGTATGTATGTATGTATGTGTGTGTGTGTGTGTGTGTGTGTGTATAATATATATATATATATATATATATATATATATATATATATATATATATATATATATATATATATATATATATATATATATATATATATATATAGCTCTTGTGTAATAAGTCTTCCTGAAAAAAAAGAAAAGGCATAAAAAGAAAAGCCATTTTAATATTCTATGTCATGTCAAACCAATATGTTTCCCTTGCTACTTGCTCTGAAATCAAATGAATGGTTCGAGCAAAGGAAACTGAGCCATACATATTGAGGTGGATTGGTGCGGATTAGTCTAGGTCAGTTTAAGCCGCATTATAACGTCCTCGATCTCATATACCTGTGAATTGCTCTGTTCCACTGTCACACTCAAATACTCTATAGCTCTATTTCTGTAGCCAGTATTGGCCAGGGGCAAATGTCAGTCATGAGTGAGTGGTTTCACATAGTCTGAGGGGTAATTTATTTCACCTAACATGTGGTGTGGCAAGCTGGCCTTGTGCTTGGCTTTTAGTGAAAAATATTACTTCCTCCTTTTAAGTGCCTGCCTGCCAAAGGATTCAAAAGCACACGCTTTAGTTGTTTTGGTGAATCCCTGGCACGTAGTATGTGGGTCTACAAAATACAGGAGCTGTGGTCGGTAATATGCATGGGTAACTAACGTGGATCAGGATTTAATACAATAAAAAATCCACAAAAGGATACACTGATTCAGAATGAAGTTATCAAAAGGTATAATGAATGTATAGCCAACTCTCTGGAAAAAAGATCAAGTGAGCTTGAGTAGATGCAAATGTCGTTCAGACGGCCTTTTCCCTAGCATCTTTGTATTTGTGCATCGGTGGCTTTAGGTACCCTTAAGCTGATATTGTCTAAAGCTTACCTGTCTGATTGTCCATAATTACCCCTAATGGACTTGCAGACACTTGGCAAGCCGAGCTTTAGGGTGTGGGTGAGATTTGAGCTGTTCATTGTTTCAAGAGTTGGAATGTTGCATCATTTGTGGCCTTTGTTTGCCTAGATGACAAGACTACCACCTTCCCATTTGTAAACATTAGGCACGGCTCCTTTCATTCTGAAAATGTTGTAGTTCTGCTATGATTTCCAATGACTGTTGTTATTCACAAACCAGCTTGGTGGCCTCTGTCTAAATTATTTGTTAAAATTGGTAGCTCTGGCTGCAGGGAGACACAAATAGTGAATAGCCAAAGCCTTTTCCAGGTCATGCTTATACTCTAAAACAGCCACTGACACATTTCTGGCTTTCAGACAGAGTGTAGTGGCACACAATATTAAGATTTATAGTAGGACAGTGAGCCAAGATGTTTCTCAAAATATCCGTTCCCAGAAATATAGTTAAGGTTCTGTGAATTGAGATATTTTGTATTGCAAATTTTTAGAGTGGACCAAATTTGTATTTATTTATTTTTTATTATACTTTATTCTAAAGAGAACTATGCATTTAAACTGAACAAAAACCTTTAGTTTAAAAATCTATTTTCTAAATGTATAATAAGTGTGTATATATGTAATAAATTAACATTTTAACAATTAATATATAACCAAAAATAGCACACTGTTAAAGGTTACATTTAACGTATGTGCGCAGATGGTTTAGTTATATCAGCTCAAACTCTGAGCATATGAATTTTGCCTTTTCGACGTGCAATTAGACTGCGAATTAAAAAAAAAAAAAAAAACATTTGCCAAAAAAAAAAAAAAAAAAAAAGAACATTATATAAATCGCGAGGAGCGTAAAAATACATAATTCATAAAAAAATACATTAAGGTTACAGTAACTATAAAATATTTAACCACGTTAACCTTTCAATAACCTTACATCAACTTTTGGTTCACTTCGAATAATATATTACATTTGTCAAAGTACCTGATCGCTTACCATACTGAGAATTACAGTCAAATAGGCTGATGTTTGATTTACTCTTTAAAATGAAAATACGCAGGCTGTAGGCCTGTCTGTGCGAGACCGTTTGAGAAGGTGTGATGTGCCCTCTGCTGGACAAATGATCGCACGCTAACCTCTCAGCTTTAATTCTGAGGAACATCGGACAGAAGTGCTCTCCATAACATCATAGTTAATTAAATAAACACAACACGTCGCGCAGGAAGTACCGCGTAATTGCCCCATTGAATTTGCGATAGGCTGTAAATATGCCAAATTTTGTGATAGATAGATAGATAGATAGATAGATAGATAGATAGATAGATAGATAGATAGATAGATAGATAGATAGATAGATAGATAGATAGATAGATAGATAGATAGAGTCCCTTTTTCAAAACATGGAGATTGTCTGTGTTGTCATGAAGGCTTATAATGGATCTTTGCTGTGTTTAATCACGTATTGCTCTGTGAAATAATTCTTAATAGTCACATTGTTCCAGCTTAACGGACAGGTGTCAGTAAAGCACCGGCTGATTTGAACGTATATTTCATTAAAGCACAGCATCCGTTGCGCAGCTTCCCGAATCACACGAATTTCCTCCCCATCGCTCCGCGTCGAGTCTTTTCTCATCGTCTCTGGACTTAAGTGTAGGCCACTTAACTATCTAAGCTTCTGCAGTGATCAGTCCATTTATCTGGGATTATTGCAGTGAATTTACTGTTTGGTTTCCTTCCAGCACCCAAATGTCAAGTCCAAAGTCATGTGTGCAGTAGCTTTACCGCGCAAGAGCCGCACAGATCCCCCGAAAGCTGGTAGCAGTTGATCTTTGGATAGAGCATGAAAATAAATAAATCCTCTTTAGCAGATCAATATTCATCCCCTTTAATGCGGGAAGTGAAACTGCTGGATTTGAGCTGGTAATTCTGATGAACAGCTAATCGTTGAAAAACAAGCAGGGCTTTGCCATCCGTAGCAGATACTTACACACGAGGACGTGTAAGAGAAGCGCATCATCTGGCCTCCAAGAAAAAATAAAAATAAATAAAAGAATAATCTGATCGTAAGTGTGAGAAAAAGAAAAAGTATTATTACTTTAGGCTACTTGGACATATACTGGTGTGATGAATTGTTCAGTTGTTGATGTTTTTGTATAAAATATTTCAGTTCAGTTCATGTTAATTTAGTTTTATGTCAAATGGAATATCCATTATCAATTCAGATTGCGAATATGCTTATTACGAATTACTGGTTAATTTTTAATTGAAATGAGTTGGCATACTGTAGAATGATGAGACATGGTTAGAAAAAATGCCCTCCTCATCAGCATAAAAACGTCTCGAAAATACAATCCATGGTGACAATTATTGGAAAAGTTAATGCAGTCTATATCCGCAATATTAACATTATTATAAAAGTATTATATTATTCATTCGCAATAATTAACGTAATTTTAATAATTAGACTATCATGCATAAATAAATAAATGTATTTACCATAATAAAACAGTTACCAAAATATTACTTATAGCATTTTTTAGATGGTTTCTGTTGCATTTCACATTACAGAACAGGATTATATTTCCCAAAAAGGTTACTCTTGGGCCTGTTCTTTTTCTTTTCTTCCACTTCTTCCTCTTCCTCTTCTTCTTCCTCCTCTTCTGTGAAGCACCTCTGTGAAATGAATCCTAAAATATATTCTTATATATGATGTTGAATTTTGAAATATTGCATCCATGAACCTTTGGCTTCTAAGTAACATCACCTGAGGTTTTGCTCTTTCTCTGTCTTTTTCCTTAACTTTTTTCTTTATTAAACAGATTTACATCACACGTTGTGACTATAAGAGCAGACCCAAGTCTACATACCAAGTCTGCAGAAATCTCTGTGTTCTGTTAGTGAGTGCACAGCACATTGTGATTGATGGCCCCAAGATGTGTCGTAACTCAACAAATAAATAAATAAGTGCTCCTCTTGAATACGGCTGGAGTTTGCCTTTAAAATATGATCACTTGTTATCTCCGATTCTGTTGCTTTAAGGTTGTTTAACGCTGAGAGTATGTGCTTTGTTTACTGTCTCTTTTTGATACTAGCCCATTCATGATGATATGAAAACAGTTCATTGGCTTTTCTGAATGTTTTAATTTCCTTTTTCATACTTCGTGTAGCCATATGGCAGACACATCCCTTCATGATGGCTGAAAATTCACGTATTCAAAGAAACACCTGTGCTCTTTGTGTAGATAAATCACAGCATACCAAAAATGGTGTTTTGGCACTTTTGCCCATTATCCCAGTTACTGAAGTCATAAAGCTGGTTAGTGCAGTTTTGTGCACCACACCCTTGTGAATGATGACTAGTACATTGCCTTTAGTAAGCAGTTGGTATCTTTGCTTGCTGAAATGAATTATCCTGTTGAGAGTTTGCCAATGGCTTTGTATGGTTTCTATGGGTTTGAGTCTATCACTTGCAGGAGAAAGTCAGCATCAAATAAACTGCATGGGGACCACATACTGAAAAGCCACAGGGAGAGAGAAAAGAACCGATTCGCAGGCTATTGGTACAAAAAAAATGCTTAGATGGGATATTTACCAAGACTCTCTGGCACACATTACTACTGGGAGGAGCGAGGGAGAATGAAAGAAACAAAAAACTGGGGAAAAGGATATTTGCCTTTTTTCCTTTCTCTTTTTTGCCTTTAGCAAACAGCGCCAAGTGCTTAAATAAACATGAGCAAAGTGTTTATTTCCATCTCAGTGTGGTGGGCTGTCCAGGAAGAGGTATGTCGTAACAGGATTCTCACTCAGATGGTCTCGAACAATGAGGTAATATTGATTCATAACCAGGGTGCTGAGAGCTAACCATTGACAAATTTGTTAATAATATTTCCTATTTAGTATTCCAAATATTTCCTACTTGATACATTAACTTTACACAGGTATTTTTCTTCCCGTGTTCTTGCAAACAATGACCTCAAGAGGGGGCCCTAAAGTGAAGAAAGCCTCATATGGTTTCTCTCCTTAATTGTTAGAATCTCTCCTTCCCTTTCTTAAGTATTTAAATTAAGTATAATTTAGAATACTTGTTTAACATCTGAAGTAGCCTATAATATTCAACATATTAATCATGACTAATACACCTCTGTTAGTAACTGAAAATACATTACTTTTCAATGATAACTGCATTTTATATTATTCTGCCTTATTGACTAAAAATTTCTTTAAAGCGCATTCTTCATATCAGCAAATAAATGTATTGTTGATACTTTCAAAAATATTATTGCGCAGTCAGGTTTAACACTTAAAACTGTTAACATGCTTTGTTGTTAAAATGTTTTATTATTATTTAATTGTATTATAAAGATTAAGCTGTATACATATTTTTTATATCATTTTTATTTAATGAAATAATTCTGCAATATTTTGCCATTTGGCTGAAGTTACATGCATGTATCAGTCCTGGTGGTCAGTTGTAAAGAGCACACCTGACCACTAGGGATTGACCTAAGACCATTATTTCCTGCTAGTTGTACAAAAATAGTATAGACTATTTTAACTTCTTGTTGTGAAAACACTTCTGCTACGGTGTGATTGTTGAGCAATGCACGACTAGAACTGTGGATGTACATCTGTTCATTGAAGGTGTTGCTTTGCTTTTTATGACCAGGATTATCTAAAATTACAGCGAGAATTTCAAATTAGCAGCTACATTTAACATAAAGTGACTTATAATTTAGCATCCCATATTCCTCAGTATTAAGCCGGCCATTCTCAACCAGGGTAGATGGTTCCAGGATGGTTCCCCCCCTTTGATATGTTCCGCTTATCTATTTCCAGATTATACTACTAATCTAAAGCACATCAATCAAATGAAGTTGATACTCAGTGGCCGGTCGTACAATGTTATGTACAAAATCCTATTAAGCACCTACTGTATTTACAGCCTAAGACACACTTTGTCTGGTGTGAACTTTGGAATTACTCTTCATAATCTTATCTTTCCCCTTCTGCTCTGAGTCAGGTCCCGTCGATGTCAATGGCAGCATGTTTGACACACTGCACTACTGTGGATCACTTTGCTTTATTCAGTGCCTGCATGCATTGCTATACACTATACCGTTTAAAGGTTTTGCAAAAGTTTTACTACTTTAATGAAAGGAGTAATATTTCTATTCAGCAAGCACACAAGTAATTAATCGAAAGGGACAGTAAAGACATTTATAATGTTACGGAAGATTTCTATTTCAAATAAATGCAAATGTTGCATTTCATGGATGTTTCTTGAGCACCAAATCAACAGTAGAATGCTTTCTGAAGGATCATACGACACTGTTGCGTTCAGGCCATGCAATTACAGTAATGATTCTGAACTGTAAAAAGCCTTCACATGCTTGAAAAAAATTGTAATTACAACGTGTAAACTCTTAATTTTATACAACTTGCCTAGTGTTTTACTCGAGACGCCCAGTGTCGAAGACCATTTTTTGAAGGTCTTATGTCAGTGTCTACCAAATTTGTCTCAGACTTAGAGGACTCGGATTTTGAACAACTGCTAGGATTTCTGATTTATTTATGTACATCATTAATATGATTGGATGCAAAACTTACTGCTTCAGATGCAATCAATAACTTATTTGTAATTTGATTGATTTATTGTGCCATTTCAGAAATTAATTGTCAAAAATGTCCCCAAAATTAATACAATTGCTCACAAAATTCAAGATGTTGCAAAAAGTACTTGTATGAGATCTTAATTTTTATATAACGTGATATAATTAAGCAATATCACAAGAGCAAGAGAGCTGTTTTCATAAATTTGAGTATGACTGCAAACATGATTTTGCTTTTATCCAAACATTCAATAAAAAAACAACAAAAAAACCCATTATTCTCAACATTATTTATGCATTTGTCATTGCAACTCTGCAGTGCAATGATGAATTGTATTGTTAATTATTTAATTTGATTGGTTAAAACAAAATATATATATATATATCAATGTGGTGTGTCCCAATTCGCATACTATCCGTCCTAAATAGTTTTCGAAATTAGAATTGGTACATCCCAAATCAGAATGTGTTGAAATGAGTAGGCCTATTCCAATGAGACCAGGATGGTCTACTATTTCCGGTCAGAATCCAAAGTGCAGATCGATGCACACTCTAAGGGCCATTGTGTGTTGGACGAGGATTCGATTAGAACTACAAACACAGATAAAAAGTGTTAAAAAACTACAGACATGGAGGATGTGCGAGTGCGCCAGTTATGTATAGGTTTAGATAAAGGGGTTTGAGTGATTTAATTATCTAACCTGACGAAAATATATTTATTCAATGCTATGCACATTATATTTCATCTGCAGCAGCACTGTGAACTTTTGTAATGATACGTTTGGCCATTAACTTTTAAATGCATCATTATATTTAAACTGCAAACACATGAGAGTCTCCGCATGAAAGACGCTGGCAGATCAACATGCTACTACAATTCTCTCCGAAACGGTAGGAAATTAAATTAAATTGAATGTGGAGGATTTTAACTGTGACGATGATTGACGAGGCAGTTAAACAGGATGCACGTAACTAAGCGAGTCCGTTAAAGATGACGAAGTAGTAGCCTACGTCCCAAAGTTTGCCTATTCTTCTGCTACACACTCAAAAGTATGCACTTTTTCTTCACAAAAAGAATACATACTTTTAGGGCATGCCTTGGACTCAACCACTCAAAGTCTTGGTTTCAACACATTGGTCTTGGTCTCGGATTAGGTGGTCTTGACTATAACACTACTTTTACCACATGGCCACTGTACCACCTGAGCACTGGTGTGTTCAACTTGAAGCGTCCTGTGCAGACCAATCGGCGAATGACATCAAAGTACCGCGAGAGCGATTCGAAAGCATAGAGCTTTATTTACGGTACGACATGGCGTGAATGCAGCATGGAGTAATGGCTGCTGAAAATTAAGCTTTGACATCACAGTAATAAATTCCATTTCAAGTATATTTAAATAGAAAACAGTCAGACTATTTCACAACAGTACTGTTTTTAACTAAATAAATGTAGGCTAGCCTTGGTGAGAGCCTTGTTTCAAAAAGATACAAATAATAATAATTATTTTTATATTCTTTAATACTTTTTGAATGGTAGTGACTGTGAATTCAAAATAACATTTAAACATGCTACAGACACACATTTCTTCATTATCTGTTGCAATTAACTACGGTTAATTAATTCGACTTTTACAAGGTCAATGCTGGTTTGAACAGCTAGAGCTGCTGTCTTTAAGTGAAGGGAGCAAGTGTTTATCCAGACTAACCAATAGGACATGAGTAGACTAGGCAGAATGGATGGTATTGGAGCACTTGATAGTAAGAGACTATTGGATGACTTCATAGAAACAGACAGATAAATTACCCACTGGGCTCCATGTGGTATGTTACCATCCAGAACCAGATAGCTGGTTTGATTTATACACTTCGCAAAGGACATGCATATAGTTGTGAGACAGTGATGGCGACCATAGCATTCAGTGGATGGTTTAGTGACTCAGTATCTCTTGCGTTGATTTGTATTAATAAATAATTTTATTTGTGTGTAGAAAATGTAACCAGAAAGTTGAACATTTTGGGAGGAAGTGATAAGTGTGTGTGTGTGTGTGTGTGTGTGTGTGTTAGCTGTCAGCTTGATGGCATATTTGGAAAACAAACCTGGAATCTGTCTGTTTCATTCAATCACACTAAGACCTGACAGAAAGCTTGTCGTGCAGTGATAACGATGTCATCGGTCAGCCGCCTAACAGTTTAGACCC
Organism: Paracanthobrama guichenoti; assembly: GCA_018749465.1. NCBI lineage: Eukaryota > Metazoa > Chordata > Actinopteri > Cypriniformes > Gobionidae > Paracanthobrama > Paracanthobrama guichenoti. The sequence continues at coordinate 19,007,963 of CM031956.1, read as the reverse complement.
TGTCCGGTTAGCAGAGGTGAGACAGTACATCTGTAGTCTCATCAAAGACTGTCCACACATGTTGATGCCGAACACAAGACCTCTCACACCCAGTAAATACCTCAGAAAAACATTTAAGGTGGTCACAATTATTTATGCAATGTAAAAATATTTTAATTATGTTGTAAACTTCTTTACATTAGTAGGATCCATTGTTTTTACGGGGATTTTTTTTTTTTTTTTTTTTTTTTTTTTTTTTTTGATTTTTATTTATTATTGAGCAAGGACACATTAAATTGATCAAAAGACTTTTTATTTAAAATATATGCTGTTCTTTTTAACTTTCCATCAAGGAATCCTGATAAAAAGTATCACGTTTTCCACAATAAGCAGCACAACAATTAATAACATTAATTGAAAATAATTAGAAATGTTTCATGAGCACCAAATCAGCATATTAGAATGATTTCTGAAGGATCATGAGACACTGAAGAAATTAATATTCAGCTTTTCCATTACAGGTATAAATTACATTTTAAAATATATTCAAATACAAAACAATTACTTTAAATTGCAATAATATTTCATTGCCATTTGAGTGTTTGTCAAAGAGGAAAGTGAACCACAGACAGAGAAAACTGCTCTTATCTGTGTCTTTGTGATTAGTGTGTTGGTGGGAGTGTCAAATGGATGTGTGTGTGTGTGTGTGTGTGTGTGTGTGTGTGTGTGTGTGTGTGTGTGTGTGTGTGTGTGTGTGTGTGTGTTCCATTGATATTCCAGTGCTGGACGGTCTTAGGTGGGGTCAGATCTTGGAATGTGGCCCCTCTTATCAGTACGAGAGAGAGAGGGGAAAAGAAAAAGAGCAGCAGCACAAACATTCCTCTATCTTTCATCCTTACAACTTTAGAGCCATCATCGGCACCACTTCCAAAATTTTCTGTTTAGTCTGCCAAGACCCACAAAGTCTTCCAAATGTTAAACTCACATAAGTGAAGTCATTAGGTTGGCATTACCAGTAGCCCTCATGTAATACTCCCTGTCATACACTCTGAACTCCATCCATTATTTATATGTTTTGAGGAATTAATGCTGGTAAAAAACATTGTTTACTAGATAATAGAATGGAACCATTTAATGGTACCAGTTTCTTGCATATAGGGGCTTAGAAAGTGTCAATGTTGAGCTCTCGTATCCCAATTCCATGGAAAACTCACAAATCTCAAATATGGAATTAACTTGGCTATGGAGTCAAGGTGTGGATGTCACTGGGGATGCATTGCTCCATTACTACTGTGCGTATATGTGTCAGAAACAACTAACAGACAAGACACTGCTCCAAAAAAAAAAAAAAAAAAAAAAAAAAAAACATTGACGTCAATAAAGACTAAAATCCAAAGGGCTACAGACCAAAACTAATTCTCTGAGCTAGATGCTCAAAATCTCTGTGTATACTCAATCAGCTGTGAAGCTCATCATTGTTCTTCTAGCCTTCAGCTCTTGGGCCATTTTTCATCCCATAATCCTGTGTTTCACCCACAAATTCACAAGCTCCTCCTGCCCCATGCCACCACAAGCCAATGTATTTCTCCATCGGTGGCCTAAAGGAAGCCAATTACAACCGTCATGCTGGAAGCCTGCCCCCTTGACTCCGGCCAATATGGAAGTCAGGCGAGGTAGCGGATTAGCATTGTGGTGGGCATCTGTGTCTCCTGTGGTCAGGCAGGTGACCCCTGCACACAAAGGCAGTGCGCCAACTGAGTGAGATTAATAAAACCTCTCTAGTCGGACAGAACTGGACAGGTCGCACACATGCCCGGCTTTGTGAGGCCTCTGGGGTTGTCACGACTACCCAGCAGGTGTTGAGGGAAATACAGAAATCTGTGTTTGTGTGTTAGGGAGGATTAAATCTCAAAGCAACAAGACAGAAAGACTGCTTTTAAAAAACTCTGTGGCAATTTCCTGAGGAAAGGGGAGGAAGGTAAGCTCTTCTCAGACATATACAAGAGCCAGAGTTAGTGTTTGGACAGACGTGGAATTACTAATGGAGAAGAGCGATGTAAATCCATTCATGATCATATTTATAGGTTTTTCTCAGCAAAAACATGTCACTCCACGCCCACTGTTTAAAACCCCACATTGATGACCATCTGAAATAACATATTTCTTTAGGAAATGTGTGACATGAAGGGAAAAATCCATTATATTACATGACTGAAATAGTGAGGGAATGAAAACATGTGGTTAGATGTTGATCTCGTGGATCTTTGTCTTCCCATATCTGCCATTACATCACACGCTTGCGATGGAGCATTCGCACACTGCTTGTATTCATCTAATCTTGGTGTGCCATCTCAGACTCTCACTTGCTCTCTACAATTTCAGACATACAGTTGGTTCCAAAAGTCTGAGACCATTTATACTATTGAATTTATTTTAATATTTACTTATTTAACTTATTGAAATAAGTTTTTATGTTCACCAAAGCTGCATTTATTTGATCAATAAAACCTATTGAAATATAAATCTTGGTTTCACTTTTTCGTCTTCTAACTATAAGTAACTTTGCAACTACATGTCAACTAACTCTCATTAGAGTGTTAGGGTTCGGGTTAGTAGAATAAGTTGACATGTAGAATGTCTGAATGTCTGTTGGGAAATAAAGTGTTATCAGATATTAAGCAGACAGTCTTCTAATACTCTAATGAGATTTAATTGGCATGTTTGCAAAGTTACTTATAGTTAGTAGAAAGTGTCTAGTCTGAAGTGGACCATTTTTTTAAATCAATTTAATACATCCTTTCTGAATAAAAGCATTTTCTTAATTTCTTTAAAAATTATTGTATAAATCTCACACACAATGAGTGTGATAGTGATGATAGTGTTGAAGGTGCCATAAACCCTGCGTCCTCTACAGCTATTATATTAGTATATTTTATTAATTTCTTATATTAGTGTAGATATATGTGTCATTTTATTGATTCATTTATTATATTTTTGTTATGAATACGAATAGTCAAATAAACACATTTGTAGCCAGTATTGGGGAAAGTTACTTTGAAAAGTAATGCATTACAATATTGCGTTACTCCCTTAAAAAGTAACTAATTGCTAGTTACTTTTTAAGAAAAGTAATGCGTCACGTTACATTTGCATTACTTTTTCTCACCTGGGCTGGGTTTTTAATAACAAAAAAAAGTTATATTTTTGGGCAAATGTAAAGACCGTTTCGCACCACAATTGAAATAATAAGCCTCAGACTGAAGGAAATGCAAATTCACAAGCTCAGACAAACCTTTCAGCTGTGCTGCCATTCTGGATAATGGAAGAATAGTCATTTAAAAAAGTCATTTTTGCTTATGATTCAACTGAATCATCGAAGGTGAGCAGCAAGACATTGGTCAATAAAGTGAGATTAAATGCATACAAATATTTGTTTCACGTAACATATTTAATTATTGGAGGTTTGCATAGTATTCTGATTTTGCATTTGACTGTTTTTATTCAGTTTGAGGAATACTAAATCTTTTTTGTGCAAGTGAGACTAGTAAATTAATGCTCACATTTATTCTAAAACTACAATAACCCTCATGTTTATACAAAACGTCTCTGTACTCACGATTTTTTTCAACATTGGGACAACAACGCTGTCAGTCAAGTTACTTATTTGAAAAAGTAACTCAGATATTTTGTTGAAAATTTGAAAAGTAATGCATCACCCACAACACTGTTTGTGTCACTGATGGTCAGAGGGACATACCAAATACTCCTTTTTTAGTTTCATCTTTTCACTTAAAACATTATGCCAATAATAGAAAAACTATGCAAAATTAAAGCATTTTTACTGTTGGTCTCAGACTTTTGGGCCCCATTGTAAGCACACGCCAACATACACACATCTCCTGTGTTTAACTCTCTGACTGACACTTGATCAGTCATTTCAGTGTGTTTGTGGGAGTGCTGTAGAAAAAGGCCATCTATTGTGCTTCTCAGTATACACTTAAACTTCTGAACTCAGGAATCTATACTTATACTCCAGGGATTCGTTTTTCCTTATACAGCTAGCATAGCTGTTCTAATTGGCATAGGTTGGTATGTGGAGAGTGGTATGTAACTTGGGCATTGAGAAAGCTGATGAGTGGATAATATTGCCATGTGTTTCTGTGCCAAGTTTGCACCAGTGATGAGCTTGGCAGCCGTATTGCTGTCTGCATCTGTGACTGATGAGCTGTAGAGGTGTAGTAACACATACACAGTCCAGGAAAATGCTTTGACTGTTGAGCCTCACCCATGCATGCACTGTATTAGTCAGGATTAAACATGGAAACACACACACACACACACTTGTGCTGGCGACTGTAAGGCTACAGGCACTATGAGTGAGTGGTTGCAATAAAGACCCCAGGTGGTGAGATGGGTCACGCTAAAGGTTGACAGAATCAAGGCAGGGAATTTGTGGGCGGCATTTTTCTTTGTGCCGCTGTGTACTTGGTGGGCTTAGTGCTGCCATTTCGGCCACTATACCAATGAGTCAGGGTTAAACCTCACACACGACGTGTGTTATTGTTCACAAAGAGGGTAATGGAAAGAGTCATGACCTTGTGTAAATCTTATGCTGTAGATTTTGGTTTCTCATATTTATAGTCATAGACAACTTGTTGTGTGTACAGCATAATTAAATGCTTAAATCGATCCATCTATCCATAAATAATAGTAGATTGGATAATTCCAAATAACTGAATACACACTCATAACTTCAGAACAAGGATATAAATTGAGGTAAAGTTCACAATTTTCTCAATCCTTGTATTCTGTTCTGTAAAATGAAATAATATTGAATGATTGGGTAGAATTAGGTTAAATTGCATATTACAGTAACATTACTCGCCATGTGTAAGTGATACTTAAAATTAATAGTAGTGTAAATCATCCATACACTTCTTACAGTAAGTATAAATGAAATATATGTTTTTAATTATGATATTGTTATGAATATTTGAAACAAATGAGCAAACATTTCAATTTTAGTGCAGTTGCTGACATGTTTATTACTGAGTGTATTTTATACCCCTGTGTGGGAATGAAAGGGACTTTCTTTAACAGTGGATCTTCAACAGTAGGTACTGTATAGTGCACAGCCCCATGTGCATTGTATGATTATTAAATTCACTTTATTGAACCTCCATGTACTCCAAAGACTCTTCTGAACGCTCTCATATATAACTAATGATATAATCCTATAAACTCAGGGGAGCCTCATTTGATATATTTTCTTGCTTGCATTACTGTGAGAATAACCATTCGCCTAATGAAAGGAGGAAGAAAAGAAAGAGGGCGATATTTATTCTTCACTATCAGGTAGAGAGGCACAACTGCTCCACATAATATCGATGCCCCTTTTAAAATACCATCCACTTTTTTTCACGTCATCCCCAGCTAGATTCATGGACATGATTGTTTCTTTTGTCAGTGTATGAACAGATCTACATTCCCCGTACCTCTCACACATATCTCTCTCCCACACACGCACATTCACAAAGTTTGGACAGGATAATCTTTTCTGTTCACACTTCACTAACCGAGCCCCTCATTATTGTTTACATTAATATTAATAACTAGGCATTTTCAGAAACGATGCTTTATGCGATAATTAATCAGTGTGAAATACTAAACAGATTTTTTTTTCTCTCTCTCTTTCTGTGTTTAAATATTTTTCAACATATTTGAACATATTTTTTATTTTAACCCACCTTGGGTTGTTTTTAACCCAGCATTTTTCTAGAGTGAAGCAGCCATGAACATCCAACAGGCAGGATTAAGAGTTAAATGTGATTATGTAATTTTCATTTGTTTTATTTTTGGTTGTAAAATGTATTTGGTTGTATTCCACAGAAAAACATAACAGCATTCAGTTTGGGGATGACTTTATAATGATGATTTTTTTTTTGTTTGTTTGTTTGTTTGTTTTTTGGTGAACTAACTGCTGAGCTTAAAGAGAGCAAAAAGAAAAGATTTTCTAACTTTTTTTCTCTCTTTTGTCTCTCAGTAGCTGGTCTCTTTTAAATGAAATGTGTATCTTTCTTTCTCGCTTCTTCTCTTCCAGCTCCCTTCTCGGTGTATTAGAATCTGCCTGCATCTGGTTTCAATTTGAGCTTGTCCTCATGAAGTCTTGCCGCTCTCACCCTTTTCCCGATGTCTCAATAACACTAGGCTGTTCTTTGGATCCTCACAGGCTTTATACAAACATACATGACTATTACAACAAGTATAATCGCCGCACTGTTTAACCTTGCCAGTTCTGTTACTATAAAAGTAAAGGTTTCATAGTTTGAGTTTACAAAGGTTAAAGTCTACAGAGAAGCTGATGAGGAACTTCTGGATGGATGGTTTGCTACTGCCTGTCTCTGGAGTAACAAAATCCCTCTGAGTGTTTGTCTGTAAGGTTAGTATGTGTGTTCATGTGGCTGTGACTGACTCAGAAGCACTGATCATCTTCTACAGGGAGGTGTAGGGAGTCTAGTCCTGTTCCACACTCTTCCCAGCACCATCCTTTACAGTTTGAGATCCAGCTGTGGACATATCTAGACCATTACATGGCCCAGTGTGTATCTTTGATCAACATGAAGAACCTACACTCGTGCACACTCTCGTGCACACTGTTATTTATCAACTCTCATTCTTTCATTCTTAACATTCTTGTCTACACACACAAACACACACACACACACACACACACACACACACACACACACACACACACACACACACACACACACACACACACACACACACACACCTAAAATTTCACCCCTGGGATTATTTCCGCTTTCTCTATCCCTCCCCATGCAGTACATTTTCATGTCCCCATCACGTGTCTTAAAATATTAAGTAAAATACAATATCACAATATCACTTGAACATAGTGAAGTTTCAATGAAAAACTGTCAGTGCATTAAGATTATATATATATATATATATATATATATATATATATATATATATATATATATATATATATATATATATATATATATATATATATATATATATATATATATGTATATATGTATATATATATATATATATATATATGTATATATATATATATATGTAATTTTTTTCAGTAACACTTTACAATAAGGTCTCATTTGTTAACTATGTATTAACTAAGATTAACTAATATTTGCTACAGTATTTATTAATCTTTGTTAATTTTAGTTAATAAAAATACAAAAGTCATTCGTTGTTAGTTCATGTTAGTTCACAGTGCATTAATGTTAATTTAATGTAATACAGCATTTGATTTTAATAATGTATTAGTAAATGTTGAAATCAACTTTAACTAAGATTAATAAATGCCGTACTGTTCATCCTTAGTTCATGTTAACTAAAGTAGTTAACTAATGAAACCATTTTTTCTATAATCAACATGTTGTTTGTTTATTTATTTATTTATTGGTAAATGAGTTCCTTAATATTACCTTCCAAACTCTTTATCCTTTGCAGTTATTTTAATCTTTAAGATATATTGTTGTTTTGATGCATATTTTTGTATAATTTTTTTGTATAGTTTTTATTTTTCTATTTTTATTAAATTTTTTTGTAATTTAGCCTGAGTTTTTATTATTTATATGTAGTTTTTAAATTAATTTATATTTCAAAATGAAAATGTATACTTTTTAACCTATGCGTGACTTCGGTGTTGTTCTTCTTCATGGCGTATGACATCATCACTTCGGAAAGGTCCCGTCCGTGATGTAGGTGGAAGTACTGACCCGAAAAAGTCCCATCTCATGTTGTCCTCCAACTTTAAAACGGTCCGACATTGTTGTTTAACTTTATTTTTGTAAAGGCCGTTTTATTTAGTCTTTGCATGTTCATTTTAACACTGGGTCAGTACTTCCACGTATGTCACAAGCGTGACCTTTCCGATGTGATGGCGTCATACGTCATGCAAAAGCAGAACACCAAAGTCACATATTTGAGGTTAAAAAGTATATAATGTTTTGTTTTGTGACAGATGGTTTTGCTAGATAAGACCCTATTCCTCAGCTGGGATCATGCAGAGTCCTCTAAAGCCCTTCAAAGCCCTTTGAAACTGCATTGATTTGGACCTTCAACCCGTTGGTTGCGATTTAAATGCATTATGTGGTGAAAAATCCTGGATTGTTTCCCTCAAAAAACGTAATTTCTTTTCGACTGAAGAAAGAAAGACACAAGCATCTTGGATGAGATGGGGGTGAGTAAATTATCAGGAAATGTTAATTTTGAAGGGAACTAATCTTTTAACTGAAAAGTTTAGAGTGCAACAATTAGAGGAATGGCTCACAAAGATTATATTGTTTCACATGGAATCAGAAATGTGTTCTGAATTTGACAAATGGTGAAACAAATTGTCATGTGCTCTATCATCTCTAAAGCTGTTGCTGAAGCCAAACAAGTTTTGTGAAATCATATAGTGGAAAAGCTTTAAAAGATCAAGAGCACAAAAGGGCTTCACAGTACACACACTATATGAAACAGATTGACACCCTATCAAAGGCTCAAAGTGAGTGACAGATCCTCCTGACAACACAAGAACTCTCTCCATTTGGAAAATAAAGCATTGGCAGGAACTTGTCTTCACTGCCGTGGTTGTGGCCTCTCACTCGTACATCACCAGGCATCAACAATATTGACTCCCCGGCTGGAGATTAGCGCCTCTGCCTGTTATTTTGTTAAGGGATCAGCCTCTTTCATGTCCTTACCTAAATATAACTGCGGTCCACTATGGACTGCCATCACACTCCTGCTGGTATTTATTTTATGAGCACTGGTGGGACCAGCAATGCTCTGGTCTGTCCATCCCAGGCTTTGCAGGATTATCCAACAAATTTGTGTTTTATAACAGCTGTGTGTTAGGAGTCACTTGGGGTCTAAATATGGATGTGACATCTTTCCTTTGAAAGGCCACTTGGACACTTTTTATTTTGTACAGTATATGTGCTCTAGTCAGGGTATTTGCTTATTTAAATATTTTTGTATTATGCTCTTCTGTGACTGGACTGGATATGAAATAATATATGTTCAGTTTTTGCTGGCAGTTTTAATTTTGCCTTTTCTGTGTTGTTTAGTACTAATAATATGGAAAAATGTACACGCACACACACACACACACACACACACACACACACACACACACACACACACACACACACACACACACACACACACACACACACACACACACACACACACACACACACACACAGAGACATTCCCTTGTGGGGGTCAGTCTTGAGTAATGAGGGAATGTGTGCTGGTCTGCTCTAAGTCCAATTGCTTTAAAGTGACATGAATCTGTTAGGCTGCGAGTGATCGATCTATTTATTACCCTATTTATGTAAAGCCAGGCAAACATGTGTTGACAGCGGCCTGCTGCTGCCTGAAATACCATCGCCATCACTCACTATTTTATCACCCTTTCTCTATGCCTCTTTATTTATTTATTTTTTGAAGATCTCATGGCTTTGTTTCTGAGCACCATCAGAGCTATGCACATAAATAATGATTTTGTAGAAAATCTCAGATTGCAGGTGAGGATGATATTTTGTCTTAAATATTAGTTCTTTAAGTGCATTTACGTTTAAACTTAATCCATAACACTCATTTTAGTAGATTGACATTTGCAAAACAGAACAGGCAGTTTCATATGAGCATGTATATGTACAGTATGTATGTATGTAACGCTCAATTTCAAATAGAATTTCAATTGGTTTGAGTAGAGCCAACTCAAACTAATTCGTTCAAACAAATGAACTTTTATGAGAATTTAGAACTTTGTTTTTCTTTTGAGTTAAAACTGACACATGATAAGTACTCTGAATTGTTTAATTTGTTTGAGTTTTATGAACTTGTTTCTTTTAATTTAGACTAACTTAAATTTAACTGGAACCGGGCTGGGATTTCTATTTCCCAGCATGCTTTGCCATGACTCTCAAAAGGCACAGTAAATGCCAAAATTAAGTGTTATATTGTTTTTTTTTTTTTTTTTGTGTAAGATTAACTTTAAATGGGAGATTCAGTAGTGTTTAATGTTTTGTTATGCTAGTTTAGAAGAGTTTCTGTTATGTATTTTTTTTATTTTTCTGTAGGGTCCATTATGGACATAAAAATCATGCTGTCCTCATTCAGCAAGTGCCATGCTATGCTAAAGCTATCAAAGCATTGTGTAACCAGTTAGCAAGGTGGCATTTATTAAATTAGCTAGTTAAAGCTAGTACATTTTCCACTACAAAAACATTGCGATTACATGAAATTTTTAAGTTAAATGTATGAAGTATCTTATTCAGATATTTCAAGTTCAGAGCAATTAAAATATATGATTACAAAACAAAAATCAGTGGGTTTACAGTGTAGTTAAGGTATTGGGTAGGATTAAGGGATGTAGAATATGGTCATGCAGAATAAGGCATTAATATGTACTGTATAAGTACTAATAAACTGCCAATATTCTAGTAAAATGCATGCCAATAAGCAACTTAAATAGTGAGAATTTGGCGCTAAACTAGTGTTACCATACCTATGTATGTAGGCCTATGTATGTATTTCTTTATTGTTTGTTTGTTTGTTTGTTTGTTTGTTTGTTTGTTGCAGTCATATACACATAACCATCATTCTTCATAGAAAAACCCTTTGAAACATCCAAATAGAATGGATCTGAATGATCAAACAAATCTTGCAAACAAATCTTGCTGAGCTATGTTTGCCAGGTGAACTACATTATGCTGAATTTCCCTGCAAAGAGTTTCACTGAATTCCTCTGTACAAAACTGACTTGTGCCCAACTGTATGTCTGCCAGCTGTCTGAGTGGAGTATTTGGTTCTTAATCTACTGTCAGCAGGTATTAGATCCCTGTCATTTCGAATATCATATGCAACTACTGTTTGGAGGCCCTTTTTGATACTGTGCATATCCTCTGTGGATCCAACATCAAGAGTATTATTCCCAGAGGGTTTTCCTAACACCTCTACCCTTAGGAGTAGATTTTATCCAAGAGCATGTCTCCTTTGAAAGACCTTCTTCTGCAATCTACAATCCCGTCTTTCTAGGAGAAAAACATGAACCGCTTTAGGTCATGCTATCGGGATGGATGCCAGGGCCATAAAGAGGGCTTCTCGGGGCAATCCGTGGTACAAGCGTGGGTGTTAACCCAGTAGAGAGCCTTTATCTGCCATATGTCATGTTCACCCAAGCCTCTGGATCCAGTTCTCCATCCCCGCCCCACTCACACTCAGTCCCAACGCCCACAATCCTCCCAGGACAGATCAACACTCGCTCCTTGTCCACCTCCAGTGATCAGCTTTATCTCAAGCTCTAAAGTGGAGGACATATTTGTTCCGAGTTTTCCCACAGCAGGCCAGAGAGGAGAGACATGAGGTTTAGAGGGACCTGAAGGTTCATAGAAACACATATATATATATATATATATATATATATATATATATATATATATATATATATATATATATATATATATATATATATATATATATATATATATATATATATATATATATAGCCACCACCTGAACAGATGTTGTTTCTGAGATGTCCAAGATGTCTAATTTAGATATTTTGAAGTTTATTTTTAATACAATGTTTAATATATATTACTGGTAGGCCTATATTGTACAAGAATAAAAATCAATATTTTTATTAAACTGCATATTAATTGTAAATGAAACATACTTTTTATAAGCTTTGATCATGCATATTACAGGTGCCAGATCAATAGACAGGTATGAAAAACAGACAGACGTCACTGTTCGGGGCATACAGTCAGAAGATGAATACAGTCAGTCGCAGGTGAGCCACCCTCCAATCCAGAAGGGGCACGCATGGTAATGCAACGCAGTTTGCTAACCGCCACAACAGGAAAAAAGAGCAGAAGAAGAACAGCGAATGTGCGATTGACTTGAGCGCTTGAAAACAAAGGCTGCATCCGAAAACTTAGGGAACTGACTTCTTGTCCTGCTGCCTTATAGGCAATGACTCCCCAGGCAGCGTCACTGGTACGTCACAAAACTGATTTCGGACAGACTTCTGAGGCGGCATAACAGTTTAATGACCTACAGCAAAATAAAGCGAGCTTTGGTGAGAACTAAACAAATATTTAATTACAGTAGTAATTTCTCGTTAGAAATGACATCAGAAGTGGAAAACGTTGGTCAAATTTTTCTTTTTCTAGCTCAGCTGTCACCAAATTGAAAGCATGAGATTGTGGGATATCAATGGCAGTGAAGGATACATCTATGCCTTCAAAAATCGATCAAATATAGGCATCTCAGGAGACTGGAAGTGAAGCTAACCTTGGATTCGGACGTGCTTTTGTGTCATCCTACTTTGGAATGCGTCCTCCGAAGTTTTTGGATGCAGACAAAGCAGAACGCACAAAAATAAATATGGGTTGGGCTTAAGCTTTGAATGTTTAAATATAGTTTAATTAGAGCAAATTGTAACACTCCTAATGCACAAGTTTTATTTTTCATTCTATTTATCTTGTACTTTTATAAGACAATATGCTTTTCAGTTTGTAGCTGATTGTGACCAAATACCTTTTGTTTTTTTATCAGCACTGTAAAAAACAAAAAAAAGACCTATGCAAGAGTGCATTCTCTTTACTGCTTAGTGCCTAATACACTAAAGGATGCTGTACTGTACCAGCTACCTCAGGGGGGACTAAATGCCGCTAGGTGGAACAAACGGTAATTTGTAGTTACTACTGTCTGTTCAAAATAAATGGAAAGTAACCTAGCATTGTGGATTTGTTGCTTTTTCCAGTAACACTTTAGTTTAGGGTCCAGTTCTCACTATTAAAGTTTCTATTAGCATGCATATTACTAGGATATTGGCTGTTTATTAGTACTTATAAAGCACATATTAATGCTTTATTCTTTATGACCATATTCTACATTCCTTAATCCTACCTATACTTAACTACCTTACTAACTATTAAATAAGCAGTATTGAGGAAAAAGTCATAGTTAATAGTTAGTTAATAGTGAAAATAGGACCCTAACCTAAAGTATGACAATTTTTTCCTATTGTACCGAACTCGTATTGAACCGTAACCCCAAAACCCAGGTACGTACAGAACCTCTGTGTACCGTTACACCCCTAACAGGTAAATTACATTTTTTCTTCTGACAGAGTGAAATATGAAAAAGAAATCTGAATGAAATTTTATATATATATTAGGCTCGCTAGTATTTTTACACACAAAAAGTGAGTTTAAGCCAGTTATTTTTATATTTTGCTGTAGTGTGTCAGTAGGAAAAATCAGTTTACATTTATAAATTAATTTTAATAATCCAGTGAGATTTTTGTATGCATAAAGAGTCTGACAATAGTCTCTATGCTCCACATGGAGATCTGATCTCATCTTCATCGGGTCTGTCTGTGATTACACGAAGAAACAGAAAAAACTGAGACGGACTAAATCCAGAAGAACTGTGGCAACGTCTCCAAGACCTTCCTGCAAAACTATATGAACAGGTGTAGGAATAGATGCAGGTGACAAAAGCAAAGGGTGGTCACCCCAAATATCGATTTGATTTAGTTAATAGAAGTTAATTCATAAATAAAAGCTATTTATGTTCAAGTGCGTAATCTTTTCACAGTGCTGTAGTTTTGCAGGAAGGTTTCCTCGAGTGTCTGTCTCAGTTCTTCTGGATTTAGTCTGTTTCAGTTTTTTCTGTTTCTTCATGTAATCACAGACAGACTCGATGATGGTGAGATCAGATCATACCGACTGCTGTCAGACGACTTGTGCATAAAAAAATAAAATAAAAAAAATCTCACTGGATTATTACAATTAATTGCAAAATGAATGTTTGGAAATATAAACTGATATTTCCTACTGACACACTACAGTAAAAGAATAAAAAATGTTTGTGTGAAAATACTAACGTGCCTAAGACTTTTGCACAGTACTGTGTGTATATATGTGTGTGTACTTTTTTTTTTTTTTTTCCTGATAAATATAGACAAATACACATACATTCTTTTTCACCTGTCAATCAATCTCTTATTCTGTGTCGTCTCACTATGTGATGAAACAATACTATCAGGAGAGGAGGCATTTGAACACATTTTGTCTACTCCCTCCCTCTTCTATTCTCCCCAATCTCCACCCCCACCCCCACCCCCACCCACCCAGAAAAAGCAACACATACCATCTCCCTAAAAGGACAGAAAAAACACTTCCACAAAAACAGTCACATTGTCACTTTGCCTGAGCAGTTCCAAGAAGTCCTCTGTCCCAGATCTTATCTTTCCACATGCTATTTGGAAGGCAACCTTTTCGTCTGCTGATTTTAGTAGGAATTTTCCAAAATATCTGAGTTTTCAAAATATCTGATCAGTGCTGTAATTCGAGACTGGATTTAACGTGAGTAGTTGTCATTTTAATTTTGTTAAAAATGTATATATTAATTGATTATTAATATTATTTATTTTTTATTTAACACAAACAATGCCAAACGTAATTCATCATCACAGTGGGTAGTGACAGCCTGAAATGAGTAACTTCTCTGTGTGCGAAAGCAATGAGTACAACTTTTAATTGAAGTTGGCAGGTGAAGGGACAGTAAGGTCAGTCCTCGCCAGCCAACCCTCTTCTCAGTGAGGATTAAGAGCTGTCAGTGCCCTGCTGGCCCTCCCTCTCGCCCACAACGCTGGTTCATGAGGTTACAGTATATGAGGGCATACAGTTAGACTTGGTTTAGTCGCCCAGCCTTGGCTTGTTTATAGTGGATTACAAAGAGGTATGGAGGGGTTAAGCCTAGCAGGCTAAGAATGGGGAGATATTTTAATGTGCGTGTGAGAGCGTTTGTCCGATGCACGTGTGTGTTTCGACGGACAGCGACTGGCAGCCTCCCTAACTGTGTTTGTCTCTTTGCAAGCTTTTGACTGACAGGTAGCGAGATTTGCCTGAGCGCTTTTGCATGAGAGCCAACAAGGGAAAGTGAACATGGCGGATTAGCTGGGATTATGTTGTCAGAGGGAGGGTTGACGGACAAACTACAGAGGAATAAATTGGAAATCTGTTTGAGGAGTGTACTGCCCCTCCTTTCTTTCTCCTTCTCCCATCCCATTTGAAATGACAAGGCGAAAAATCATTAATAATTTATAAACATGGTTGGCACATTACCTGCGCATCTTTGGTTAGCCATGTGTCCGTATTTATACTAGTTGTCTCTTGTTTGCAGTTCCGGCCTCGTTGGCTGGGTAATGTTATTTATTTAACATCATGACAAGTGAGTCATTGAGATAAAGATAAAGGTAAGGCTGGGCCTGATGGATCTCATTTTCCCATGCCCCCACTCCTCCTTGCATTAACTTCCGTCCTGCAGTAAATTAGTGCGTACAGTCTGCTAAGATATTGTCTGTTAGTGTGCTGATGCAATTTTTGGGGCTGATTTTTGATGCACATTAACAGCTAAGATTTCAGGCTTATGTTTATAATGTGCTTCCAATGATCTTGTTACAATGTTTGCTTGGCTGTATCATTTTAGTCATCACGTATAGAGACCATTCCCCACTACACTCAAGAGCTGTCTGTAATGTTGACTCAAAAGGTCAGATGAAGTAAACTATGTCCCTGAGTGTTTATAATGAATCTCAGATGCTATATTGACATGATTTTTTTATGCATATTTGAGTTTAGGCTAATTGACCTCGCCATATACTGTAGGTAATTTATATGCTTGACTGCAAATATAGGTAGTTTTTGTTTGTTTGTTTTTGTTTTTGTAGGTTATATTCTGAAATTTTGTTCCAATATTATTTTGCTATTTATATTAAAATGTTCTTTTGTTCTTTTTTATTAATTAATTTATTTTATTTACTTTGCAAGATTATTTTCCCCTTCAGATATCCTCTGCTTTTTAACTGTTTAAACCTGACTTTAGAAATTTAGTGAATAGGTTTCTGTATGCTTTCATGCTAAATAATATCAATAAAAACAACAACACTAATAATCATTTCACATTATCTTTCTACTCAGGGCACAGATCTTAATTAGAATCATTGGGTTATTTTGAAATGCACGGCAAACAATATTAATGAGTTGACTGCATTCTGCGGGAGGTTAGAGCATTAAGGATGCATGTCTGTACGTTAAACATATGAATATGCATTGGCATAGAAAATCTGCTCTCAGAATTTGCAATGAGTCAGTGCTGTGCTCTGAATAATAAGACACAAACAGAGATTGAAATTTTATGTCGATTTAATGCTAGATCATTTTCAGAATTAAACCAGGCATAATTTGGAATGATAATGGGTTTATATCACCAGGTACAGGATCTATAGCGAGGTATGCAAATGTATAATGAGAGAGTATTATATTATATTATATTTTTAATTTATTGATTGATTTGCTTATTTCCCACTTTCCTTTGTTCTTTTCCATTTTTGATTTCTGTTTTAGTTCATTTAGTTTTAGTTTAGTTAATTTATCTTTTTTTTTAAACAGAAAATGTGAGAGGAGTAGATTGAGTGAGTTTATTTAAGAGCAATAGGACATTTAATTTCATTTTTTGCTGTCATACATTGTGTTTACATTGCATATATGATGACAGTGTGAGTAATATTTCTGTATATGTAATCCTCTCTGGCTGAGGATGTTTTAAAGGAATGTCTTGTACTCCAGGGACATAACCTAATATCAATGTTTGAGCAATTCCACCAAACCTCTCCTGTTTCTCTCTCCACACACACATCGTCGTCTCTGTGTCTGTGTCCATACACTCTGTCAAAACACTGAAGCTGACCCTGCTGCTTCCTGCCACAGTCTGTGCCGTCTGCTTCTGCTCTTTCACATTTCTCCCTAAGAAACATACACACACACAGTACATATAACGGTTACTCAAGTTACTCTCATAACTTTCCAGTGAGACACAAACCTTAATATGTAATGATGTCCAGTCAGAGGGGAAATTTGATTAAGTGGTAAGAACAATTTTAGAGAGGGGTGTGACCAGACTTCCGCTTTATCTCATATTTTTATTCTCAGCATCCACCTCTCCAGTCTTCTTCTCTTGGACTTTGAGACACAAATATGTTTGGGAAGATGACAGATTTTAATCAAGGTTTTTCTCGAATACAGGATGTTTGAGGTTGATCAGTAGGCCCATGGTCAACATAACTGGAGAAAAATATCATAATATTGTTCTCATCAAAATGTAATATGTCTAAAGAATGCTGCACTGTAAACATTTTTTTAAAAAGTAAGTTACCTGGTTGCCTTAATTTTGAGCTCATTGAAATTAAAAATTTGAGTTAATACAATGAACATTTTTTTGTTATAATGCAGTGAAACATGCCAAATTGTGCTATTGTCATGATTTATCACAAAAAAATTTCAGATACAATAATATTTTGAGTTTCTATTTATTAAACCCATTTCCTTTATTGTATTAACACATTTTTTATTTTTATTTCAATGAACTCAACATTTTAAGGCAACCAGGTTACTTACTTTTTTAAGTTAAACCAACAATATTTTTTTTACAGTGTGGCTTTGCCGTTGAAAATTTAAGTATCATTTTATTTTAAAACAACAACAAAAAAATAACAAACTACTTATAGCTCCATGTACATTTAAATATTTAAATGGGGGGGTAATGTAACAATGACTCCTTAAAATAAAGTGTTACCATAAATGCTTTTAAAAGTTCTATTCGTCACTTTGTTGCAGAAAACAAAAAAAAACAGCAGGATAACCAAACACTAAGATTACTCTTTACAGAATAAACAGGAGCTAAACAAGATAATTAACCAGACACAAGTGAAATACATATGAGGGCAAATCAAAAACCATGGCAACAGATTAATTATGAAACTAACTGGGAACAGCTCAAAACTGAACACAAAGCCCAACTCATTCAAAACACAAATCAAACATGATACTATTCATCAAATAATCCATAACAAAAATGTAACAGTTTCCACAAAAATATTAAGCAGCACAACTGTTTTCAACATTGATTTATTGAGAAGCAAATCAACATATTAGAATGATTTCTGAAGGATCATGTGACACTGAAGACTGAAGTAATGATGCTTATTAGATGGCTCTGGAATACTTGATTCTGGCAATTGTGCCATCCAGAGATATGTTATATAAGGGATGTACATCTAGCCATGCAGTTGTTATCGCAGAATAAACCCCAACAGGGTAAGCGGGACCCCGGCGCAAAGCAGGGGATAACATACCAGATGGCGCGATTGACCAGATCAGAATTGATCAGAATCAAATATTCCACAGAGCCATGTAATAATCCCCGGTAACAACCGGTAAAACCAACACAGGCTCATCCGGGTAACTGAAGTCTTGCTATGAATGTTTTTTTTTTTTTTCTTCTTGGAAGTTTTGCATTTGGTGAGCTAATAAAAAATTAAAACTCAAATCACTATTTTGTGTACAATTATTTCATTATGTTTCATACAAATGAAGCTGCTGCCATTTTGCAACAGTTGTTCTGTATTAACTAACAGGTAAGATTTTAAAACAGTTTAATCTTTAATCAATATACACTGGGCCAGCCAGAAAAAAAAAAAAAAAAAAAAAAAGTCTTTGCTTGGATTTAAAATGGCAAATGCTTAAGAGTCAATGATTGAATCATTATTGCAGTGATTATTATCTTTCTAGCATGTAATATGTTAGGCAACAGCTCTTCTAACCGTAATTGATGGCATGTGTAGATTTTCATTTCTTAAACAACCATAGGAAGACACATCATGGCCATATTCCAGGATGACAATGTCAAGATTCATCAGGCTCAAACTGTGAAAGAATGGTTGGGAGGGAGCATGAAGAATCATTTTCACAATTGATGAATTGGCACCTCTAAGTCCAGACCTTAAATCCATTAAAAGTCTTTGGGATGTGCTGGAGGAGACTTGAAAGAGTGCTGGACTCAAGCATTGTCAATACAAGATCTTTGAAAAAAATGTCTGCTTAAATGTTTGTCTAGTTTGAATTTGCTGCTTTCTAGCAACTGCTTTCTTCACGGAAGTTTCATGTTTAAAGAACTAATAAAATATTTCAACTCAAATCAATATTTTTTGTGTAATTATTTTCTTATCTGGCATGTAGCCGTCTAATAATCTGGATAATATACATCCAGCCGGTTGTTATCACCGAATAAACCCCTTCAGGCTGAAGCAAGTCCAAGTCCTGATTCGGGGTTTATTCTGTGATCATAACCGTCTGGATGTACAGTACATTATCCCTTACTGAAAATTCAGCTTTGCCATCACAGTAATAAATTACATGGAAAAATTAAAGCTGCAAGCAACGATGAAAGGGCCCTCACACTGTCACTAGTTGGTGACATTTTGATGTGCCACACTTCCTGCTGCCAGCAGGTGGCGCTTTGACTATAACTGAATATTGGCATGTAGATGTTTTAAGGTCAGGACTCTTATCAAACATGTTAAGTTTGGGGCAGATTGGACATTGTATGCCTAAGTTACAACAACTTCCTTTTCATGGCGAAACATTAAACTTTGTCAGGCCGCCACGGACACGCCCCTTAGGGAAAACTCAAGATCTTCACAATAAATCTCTAGGAGGAGTTCGTTAATGTACAACATCTGGAAATGGCAAAAACTGCAAAAATTTTGCAGAGAAAATAAAAAATATCTCACTTCCGGTTGGTTTTCAGATTTTGCACTGAGGGACTTTTTTTTTTGTAGGTGTTGGGCTGTTACATGTGTGTAGCGAATTTCATACTCGTACGTGAAACATAGCGCAAACGGCGCTTAATTGAAATTTTGTAGGTGTTGCTATCGAGCCATTTTTCCACAACTAATTCTGAAACCCATATCAGGCATAAAGTTTCGCCACTTCTGACGCGTGTGCAACGTTTTGTGAGTTTTCGAGCATGTTTAGGCCCTCAAAAATGCGATTCATTTCAGAGAAGAAGAATAATAGACTGAGCAATTCCAATAGGGTCCTCACACCATCGGTGCTCGGGCCCTAAATATATTCAAATATAAAAATAGTATAACTGCATTTTGCAATAATACTGTTTTTAATCAAATAAAGCAGTCTTGGTGAGCATATAAGAAACTTCTTTCAAGAACATTTAAAATTGTACTGTTCCTTTTGAATTGTGGTGTGTATATATAAATTAATAGTTCATATTACAACATGCATTTGCACTAATTGAAACTTGATTTTTAGCTGTAATTTTTTCTACGTTGTGCATATAGAAAGTCTTTGATAATTTGATCATATGGTTTTTCACTCTGGGACAGCTGACACGTGTTGGGGTAGCACAAGGTCGCCATTCTGCTAGATTATTTTCCCCTCCCAGCATTCCGCAAGTCATGACCCTCAAAGCTGCCTTTGAGTTTGCAGGGGTCAGTAATGACCAAACACCCCAGATCATTCCTCCCCTTCACTCCTTCATATCTCTCCAACATGACTTCTTATCTTCTTGAGTTCTCCTCACCTCTGTAACCTGCCCCCTTTCCCTCAGATTCCCCAATCATGACTGTATCGTGCGACCGGCCCACTGGCCCATGTTTGACTCGGGCATGAACTTTGCTGGAATAACAAAGATCCCCTTCCCCTCCTCCAGCCCTCCACATCGCCACAAGAGAAGGAAAAGCAAGCCTCGCTGTCCTTCTATCTAGTGTTCTTACAGAGCGAAGCTGATGGTTGTTTGTTTCTGCCCGCAAACCCAGCAAATCTCCATTACTTCTGTTTTGATAAGCACAATGACGCAGATCATCTTTGTTATTATTATTGTTAGTTTTCATTACTTTAATTCATTTCTCCCTGCGGGGCTGAGCTAGTAATGAGAGCCAGACGGAACCAAAGCTTACTCTCGCGCTCTTTCGCTCTCTCTTTCAGCCTGTTCCAGAAATGGTTAACACTGCCACCTGCAGTGACCATTTGATCTATTGCTACTGTATAACCACTCTACTGAATACAAATATTATTAAGCAATATCACATGATAAAAGGTGCTGTACATATAGTATCAGGATGACTGTGATTTTAAAGGGATACCCAACAATGAAAATTTTATGTGTATCTGCTTACCCCATATAGGTGACTTTGTGTCTTCAGTAGAACACAAATGAAGATTTTTAACTCCAACCGTTGCAGTCTGTCAGTCCCCTGCATGTTCTATGATTACACAATGAATCATTAAGTTGAATTTGCCTGTAATAATGCTAATGTTTTAAGCCAGGAACACACCAAGACTTAGTTTTTTTGGTGTGTTCCACACTGTTGGCTCTAGTTGGATGGCATCGGGTTTATTTGGGCCGATTCAACATTGTAGAATCAACGTTGGGCCATCGGTGAGAGAGAGAACTCTGATTGGCTGTTGAGTTTAATGAATGAGTCAGTGCACAAAAATAATAGCAAAACCGCATGCAAAGAAGTCAAGACGGTACAGACCAAAGGCTGTTCTAATTTTACGTCATCTTACCTAAGTGTTCCTGAGCGAATATTTTAATAGTAACATGAGCCGAGTGGAATAAAGAAAGTGATCAGCTTGATTGATATTCAAAATGGTAAGAATGCGCTTTGTGTATCTCCAGCCTATAGTGTCAGTTTCACGTTTTGAATGACGAATATCGACAAATATTTCTGCAGAATTAGACCGATATCTCTTCACACGCAGGCGCAGAATGCGCGTGTTAGTTGACAGTTGCCTGTATTCCTTTTGGTGTGCTCAAGCACAGCTTTTTTACTACAAAAAAATTAAATGTGCATGTGCAACCTTTTGTGAGGATACAAAAATCTAGAGAGAGAGAGAGAGAACGAAACATGCTTGAGTCACTGAATCATTCATTCAACCAATACATGACATGTTTTGTTCTTGAATGAATCAGTGTTTTGAACTTACTTACAGTCACTTATTGTCACTAACAGCTGTAACAATGTACCAGAAAGGGTCGCTAAAAATCCCTACAACGAAGACTGACAGCCTATCATGAATGTACAGTAATAATCCAGAATTATCCCAGTCATGTGTTTGCCATTATTTTTCAAAAGTGGGGTACAGTTAAAATATATTGTTGAAGAGCAATATATCTTGTTGAAAATCCCATTTCTACCCTTCTCTCTTTCTCTGTGATAACTGTTGCTACAAGGTATGTCACAGTGGATCTATTCCATCCATTAAATGATCGAGGCTTTACAAACTTGTCCGCATATCCTCAAGCTCTTCACAAAAGTGGCTGAAAAGAGCTAATCACTCCCATTACTGTTTATCCCCTCCCTTAATCACCTTTGGCAAGACGCTAACAAATATTATCCCATTTTGCTAAATCCACTCTGCATGGCTACACTACCCACTTATGGCAGCTCCTGAGTTTACCTCGGGATTTAACAGGCTTGGGTGTGAGTGGCGGCGAGGCTGAGAACACTAATCTACACGCCAAATTTAGGATTAGCCTGTTGAGCCAGGTGACCTCTGGGGCCCGTCTCTGATTGGCCACTTTGGAGAAAAGGCTGCGGATTGATTGGTTCTGTAGACTGTAGAAGTGCTTATTGTCTTGAGCAATAGATCTCAAGGTGCTTTTTTTTGTTGACTTGTATCATTTATAAGGAGCCAAAGGGCAAGGCATCTTTCTCTCTTTTTCTCGACCTGGTGAGAGTTCATGTATGTGGCAGTAGATTAAGGGGGTTTAATCAGCACTATTTTGATTCCCTTCAAATGCTAGAGTGACAAAAGTACGGTATGCAACAGCAGACTATAGTATGTAGTACAGTTAGTCAGAGTTATTTTCTTTCACATCACCTCCTCACCTCACCATCCTGAGTTGTATCTGTTGTCCTTGTATCCATCTAATAACCTTTACATATTTTACGCATTTCATTGGAGAACTACTTGTAAAAGACAACCTTGAGTCATACTCGCTCAAACATGAACACAAGCATCTGTAGAGTTGTCAGAGGATGATTTCTAATTTCTTTGCTGATAACAAGCATTTAAAGGATTAAGCGGCATTCAGAGCGAAGATAAAACCCTCACCCTTACTCCATTTCTTATCATTCTTTCACGCTCTCTGTTTGTGTATGCAGAATGTTAAAATGCAGTTCATTATTTGGCTGCATGATTCTGACCTCAGAGTAATCCTACATGATTGGAAGTGCAGAATATGGTAAAGACATTTCACATTAAGTGGCATAATGTGGACATTCATTAATTAATTCCCTGCATGCTGTCAAATAAATCCACAATCATTATGGTGAAGGATTTACCTGTGATAATTTGACATAATAATCTGTAATTTATCATTTACTATTTTTATTATTAAAACCACACTGATTCTTAGTATAGACTACTGCATGGTAGGGTTAAAAACATCGTTTTTTCATTATTAATTTGACATTAAACTTAGAATGAAATCTGTCGAGAGATTTTTTTAAATTTATTTGTTTGTTTCAAATGTTTGTTTCTGTTTTTCATGATTTAATATATATTTTAATTTGTGTATATTTTATTTTATATAAAGGTTTGAGTTATTGTCTCAGGACAGTGGTTTTACCATATTTTTATTAAATGAAAACAAATTCATTCATTCATTAAATCAATTTCATTCATTGGTTTTGAAGTGCAAATGTTGTTATTTTCAAACGTTCTTTTCAAAATCATATAGGCAGGTAAAATTGTGAAATAACATTGAAATGACATTTGATTTTCTATAACATTTAAAACTGACTGCTATCTTCTATTATCACACAGTTTCTCTCTCATGCTCCAATACATTTAGGATCAGTTTAACAAATTCCAAAACAGTTGAAATAATCTTTCATAGTCAAGGTAACACATTACAGCATCCTAAGGATCCTATAAAGAGCCAGATATCTGATGCAAGTGTTGGCTTGGGTCCTGCTGTTTCTGGGAGACAGGTTGCTTTCACATCCTCCCCCATCCTGAGTTGTAATGAACGAGCTGTCTTACCCAAACAAACAGGCTCTCTGGAGAGACATAACAGCTACCTCTCTAATCCAGGAAGTTGCTCTTATCACAACACAAATGGAGTGAAGAAGGCAATAGACCTATACAGTATGTAAAACCCTCTATGAGTATGTATGGCAGATCAAGTAAAGAAATGCAAGTGAAAGAACCTGTCATATATGATTATGGTAAACAGATATGCCTCAGGGCTATGTATTAGGTCCAACTAGTTTGTTTATTTGTATTGCTGTGGATGGTTATATTGTCTATTTATAGCTTGATATATTTTAAAATGAGTTCAAAGTTTTTAGGTTTTGGTGTCAGGTAATGCATTGAGCAATACAGTGCACCCAAAAAGTATTTCAATTCGATAACAAACCAAGTGCCATTTATTTATTGTAAGATATATAACACAAAAACACTTTTCAAGCAAGCCATTCCACACACAAAAAAAGAATACAAACGTGCAAATTGTAATGTATTAATAAAAAGTATACTTTTTATTACTGTATATTTATATTATTAGTTATGTTTGTATTAAAACAAATCTTATATTATAGAGTTTTTGTTACAGCAGTTGGGGGAAAAAAACGTGAAGAAAATCACTGAACAGCACAAGCATAAGCTGACCTGTAAAAGAGTGATTTGGCAGTGAGAGAAGTAATTTGTGTGGCCGTCCTGATGTTTGGCGCCATTCATTAGACAACTTTATGGAGAGCTAAAAGCTGCTTCCAACATTTGGGCCACTCCCACACAGACTGCCTTCCGTGTCAGGCACCGCACACGCAAACACATTAGACTTGTAGTCACACATTCTATAAGCCAGGTCATTCTTGACATCACAGTTGTTTTGCTGGGTCAAGAGCAGTCGGCCATAAATATAAATAAGCACATTAAAAGCCAAAGATATCAGTAGCGCACTGCAGTGAAGATATCATTCTGGATTTATAGATGTGTGAGAAATAGCAGCGTTTTCATGATATGATCCAAACGGTGTCATATTATTACAAATGGCTTGGCTACTCATACTCTTAGTGCATAAATTATATTAAGGTTGTGTGTTGCATTTTCTGTACACAAAGGAAAAGCACAATAATTATGTTTATGAAACCTAGCTGACTGAACCCAGAATTTTACTTTGGAAAAACAAAGCAAAATAATATATTATTATTGTTTTTGTTTGTCCCCTAAAATATAAATCATCTTCAAACCATTTTTTTTTTTTCAGAATCACATCAACAAGCAGAAAAAATATTATATTTAAGTATAATATAAATATAATATAAATATTATTTTTAAGTTTTCTGTGCACTTCTTCTGTATTCTTACTGCTATGTATTGCTTGAATCAACACCTGAGTAATGCATTTTGGATCCAAACCAAGTCACGTCAGACTACATCCACAATTCATAGCTGTCTATTGTCTTCGTTTACCAACCAGAAACACAGTGATCATACATATGAAAAGTCGGCTGTGAAAATAATTCTGCATTGTTTATCCTTTTGATCTTTCATTTAAAAAAATCACAAAATTCAAACCTTTCATTAAATTAAAACAATTGAAAGTAGGGGAAAATCTCATTATGAAATAAATGTTTTTCTCTAGTTCACATTGACCCCAATTATTGCAATGTCCTTTTCCCAAGATAACAGCTTCTTCTATAATGCCTGATGAGAACACCGGACAAGAGATCAGAGACCATTCCTTCATACACAATCTCTCCGGATCCTTCAGATTCCCAGCTCCATGTTGGTTCTTCTTCTCTTCATTTTCTATAGGGTTCATGTCAGGAACTGGGACAGCCATGGCAGAACCTTCAATTTGAGTTGATTTTGATGTTTGTTTCTGATCATTTTCCTGTTGGAAGATCAAAACATGGCCCATTATAAGATTTCTAGCAGAAGCAGTCAGGTTTTTTTTAATCTGCTGGTATTTGCTAGAAGATGTCCAGGACCTCCAGCAAAACAATAGGCCCACATCATTAAAGATCTGGTGAATTTGCTGCCAAAAAGCTCTCTTCAACATCAACTTGTGGTGATGTACTGTAGGTGTTGTTTGATCATTTTTTTTAGGCTTTCTGACCCCAAGACTCATTTAATCTCTGTAATTCTCCATCTGTGATCCTTGGAGAGTCGTTGGCCTCTCAAACTCTTCTCCTCACCGTGCATTAGATATAGATATAGACACAGGCAGATTTGTAACATCTTTAGTTGATTGGAAATTCTTAATTATTGCCCTGATGGTGGAAATTGGGATTTTCAGAGCTTTAGCTTTTTTCTTAAAGCCACTTTCTATTTTGTGAAGCTCAACAATCTATTGATGCACATCAGAACTATTCTTTGGTTTTACTCATTCTGATGGATTATTAAGGGAATTTGGCCTTTGTGTTTCCTTGTATTTATACTCATGTTGAACAGGAAGTCATGGCTGGACAATTTTATGCTCCAAGTTACCCTGGT